>CM070074.1:43269862-43634899 GCA_036250285.1 Pyrocoelia pectoralis
ATTAAAAATTGAATAGGGGGACATTGACTTACAATATCAACTACAAGATGAAGATCGTTGACTTGTCTTGATTTAGGGAACTAATAAGTGGTATTTTAATAACGTCAGACTGATCGCTTCAAAGATTTGTAGATATCAAGTGCCAATTTAGTTTTTTTTTATAAGAAACTTTGGGAATCGAATGTGTACTACCCTATATGGATAGACGTATTTTTAGATTAGATTTTTTGAGATTAATGCCCTCTTTTACTTATACCAAAGAGCATTATACCTACTGATATAAAACGATTCAATAGCACTATCATTAAAATGAAATAGTGCATTATTTATAATTTAATTTGGGTTTTTAAGTTCAATTTATTTGGTTAGGGATTTGTTCATAAAATTGTATGAAGGTTCGAAGTTCACGAAGGGGTTAATAATAATTAATTGAGGAAAAACAAAACTCATAATTTGTGAGTTTTGTTTTCTTCACGCGGGGAAGATATCATTTATCATTCATCAATATTGTAAACCCTCTATTACATTATATGTATCAATAAACAGATGATGAATACATATTGTTATTGAAAAAAAAAGAAACTCGTCAACTTGCAGTTATCTACTAATAGTTATCATCATGACTGCTCTATTTTGGTAAACTCATACGTTCATTACTTATCTACTATTTTTACCGTTAGCACAGATAAAATACATCGGTGCCGTTAGTCAATGAATACCGGTGCAGGTAAATTGTTCGAATTCAATTGTTCGAAATCAATTGTTCGAAAATAAATTGTTCGAAAGTAAATTGTTCGAAATCAATTGTTCGAAAAAAAAGGAGAATAATTTTGTTGGGTTTGGGACTATTCGCCGTCGCCGGTTCGCCTTCGCCGATTCGCCGTCGCCAATTCGCCGTCGGGACAGTTGGCCGTCGGTCAAATTCGCCGTTGGGGAATGATTAGAGGAATTTATGAAATTAATTATTAATTAAATATACATTATTATTTGTACTTTCACTCTGTTATTATAGCTAATAAAATGGGTTATTTTATTGTGTAATAAATTAATGTTAAGTATTTTTTTTTCAATTGATACAAAAAGGTGAATATGATACTAAACTGCATTTCAAACTAAAAAAAATGCCAACCTAAACGTATATTGCCACTCAGGCGCTTAGGTTAGAGGTAGGTTTAGTATATTTTTTTTCAATTGATAACAGTCCCTCAAGATTAAAAGTTAGTTTCAATTTTGAATTTGTACGGCGAATCGTCCCTACGGCGAATTTGACCGACGGCCAACTGTCCCGACGACGAATCGGCGATGGCGAAACGGCGACGGCGAATAGTCCCAAACCCAACTAAATTATTCTCTTTTTTTTCGAACAATTTACTTTCGAACAATTGATTTTCGAACAACTGATTTCGAACAATTGATTGTAAAGTGCATGGAATATGCGAGAATTTTTTACTACAAGACTATGGTAGTTAGTAGGTAAACATATCTACTGAAAGTCCTCGCCCCTAGGAGGGGAGCTTAAGGTGCGAGGGGGGGGGGGGCATTTTTTGATTTTTAGATTATATCTCGGAAACTGTGAACTCTAGAAGGACTTTGTTAGGAGTAGTTAGTAGGTAAACTGTAAACATCTTAAAGGAATCCGAAGGATCACAAAGGGGTGAATGGAATAATTGTAATGAAAACACCAACCAACCCCTTACTTTTCGTATAATTCAGTAAATCGTAATTATCGGTTCTAAAGTGGCGATATGTTTCGGGAAGCATTTCCCATTATCAAGCCTTTTCGAAAATTAATAATTAAAGAAGTGTAACATTAAGTAAAGCTAAAATAACAACATTAAATACAAAACCATCGTATAAAACCAAGCTTACCTGAGGGAGTAAACTAAGGTTATAAAATAGCGTAATTATAATAAATACAAAAATTTTTATTATAATTACGCTATTTTATAACCTTAGTTTACTCCCCTCAGGTAAGCTTGTTTTATACGATGGTTTTTGTATTTAATGTGTTATTTTAGCTTTACTTAATGTTACACTTCTTTAATTATAATTTTCGAAAGGCTTAATAATGGGACAGTTTCCCGAAAACATGTCGCCACTTTAGAACCGAATAATACGATTTACTGAATTATACGAAAAAGTAAGGGGTTGGTGTTGGGTTGTGTGTTTTCATTACAAGGATAAACTGTAACACATCTAAAAAGTCCCCCGTTCCTGGAGGTGTGGTAAGGTGGTAATGGGGGGAAGAGGCCATGTTTCGATTTTTCGATTATATCTCGGAAACGGTGAACTATAGAAAAAATTCTAAATTGAAAAGTAAAGCTATTAAATTTCTTATAAAATAAAAACCAGAAACAAATACATGTTTATTAAAAGAGTTTTTTTGAAAATTATTGCTTTTAAATAACGTACCTATACCTATCTAGAAAACCGTTGATAAAATTCCACAAATATGTATGGAACAATTTTATAGGAAATTTAATTAGCTTCATTTTCATTTCATATTTTGCTCTCTAGAGTTCACCGCTATTGGTTTTAAATTTTCAGCGGTCAACTTCAATCAGGTTTGTGTTGCTATGCCCCGGGGAACATGCCAGCGGAGCATGTTCTAGTTGCGTCAAGTCATGACTCAGCAACTACACGTAATTTTGGGGGTTAAAAAGACAGATAATTGTTATGTTCAAACCACATTCGTTTTTAATGCCCTAACTTGTATTACCATAATTATATAATACAAAACTTGACTTTAAGGTTACTGTTAAAACTTGACGCTGACATTAGTTGGTGTGACCTAAATTTTTAAAACGAATGAAGCTATTAGCTCTTTTCTTTTTAGATCCTATGGTGGACTTAAGTGAGTCCTCTCAATAACACACCTCTCGTTTTATAAAAAAAATTTGACTCAGGTTCCAATAAGCCTATTCGTTTTAAAAGCTGCCCCAGGGTGCCGCATAGTGAACATGCTCAACGAGATCTGTTATTTGACGATGACAAAGATTATAAGTTAGATAATATATAGGTCGATAAATTGCAAATGGGTTGCCTAGCTAAATCGCGGAGCGATGCTGTTAAATCCGTTTTCTTTCAGAAATATTTGAGGAAAAGTTAAGCGCACTATCTAACTTCATCGAAGAAACAAGTGGTGCGTGGTGCGTATCCACACTTTTTTATATACCTACACTACCTACGGTACAGCAATATTGCTAAATTTGCAGGCGAAGGTATTTGTCGGCAAAATAACGTCATTGTTCAAAATGGGGGGGGGGGGGGTATGACTTTGCGTGCGAAGGAAAGAGATAGACCCATTCGTTGAGGGTAACTTGGCTGTGGCTTCAGTGTTACTTACTATAGTCTGTAAAATGAATGTTTGCGATTTTCGGCTTAGCGCTTTATTTGGCGTACCGTACACATTCGTAGTTTGTATCTATTTCGTTCTAACACACAATATTTGCAAATAGAGAGAATGGAATGCTACATTATCGTCGCCACGGGTGGTGAACTAACACAGACACTATACGTTTAAAACCTCTATATTTGTGTCAGGTGTGTTAGAAGGAGATAGTAATGTTTATTTTAGGCGTCTCTTTAAAGACTAAATGTCTGTTGTAATCCTTTAACAGTGGTATTCAAAAGTTATTTTCGCGTGTTTGTAACAACTACTGAAAATGTTATATTCCTTCAATTTATATAAAGAAATTAAAACGTACCTAATTGAAAATATAATAATATAATTTATTATTATATAAATTGAAGAAATATAACATATTTTCAGTAGTTGTTACAAACACGCGAAAATAACTTTTGAATACCACTGTCAAAGGATTACAACAGGTAATTTAGTCTTTAAAGAGACGCCTAAAATAAACATTACTATCTCCTTCTAACACACCTGACACAAATACAGATGTTTTAAACGTATAGTGTCTGCCTGTCTGTCTTAGTTCACCACCCGTGGCGACGATAATGTAGCATTCCATTCTCTCTATTTCCAAATATTGTGTGTTAGAACGAAATAGATACAAACTACGAATGTATACGCCAAATGAAGCGCTAAGCCGAAAATCGCAAACATTCATTTTACAGACTATAGGTGACTATGACTGTAAAAGGCAACATCAACGGTTCTAGAGGGAATCCGCGTTGCAATGCATAAGGAAAAGAATGTGGAGGTGCAGAAGAAACGCAATGAATTGTTAGAAAAAAGTTAGTATTATTAGAAAAACATTTGAAAAACAGTGATTAATTCAAAATAAACGTCACGTCATTATTTCTAATTCTCAGAGTACAGCTTACGCTTAGGTTAATTAAATGAAATACAGGTGGGTGAATGTTACTGTAAATTATCGTTTATATTTACATTTGATAATAAACTTGTAATATAATTTCGTTTTGCTACACCTGTAGGTAAAGCTATCAAATTTTCATGCGACATGACGAAATGTTCATAGACGTTTGTGGGGTTCTTACTCTAATTCTCTAAAATAGGCGTTCGTTTTATATTAGGTGTTTTCTTTTTGCATCGCCACAGGGTTAGGTAATGTTACAATCATCACGTGAATAAAGTGCCTTGCGTCATGTAGACATTTCTGCCATTCTGCCTCAGGTTAATATAAAACTTAAATAAAGCTTTTAAAACGAATAGGGTTATTGAGAACTGACTCAAATTATTTTTATAAAACGAATGGTGTGTTATTGACAGAGCTGACTTAGGTCTACCACAACGTGCAAAAAGAAAACACCTATTAACTTGAGGCAAGAATTGTCTTATGACGCAAGTCCAATATCGTGATAATTGTGACTTTGACCATTGGCTTTATAGTGTATAAAGTCAATGCTTTGACTAACCCTATGGCTGTCTAAAAGAAAAGAGCTATTGTCTGGACTATGTTTGCTGCGGTATCATGGAACAACAAAAATTTAATAACTTATTTTAGTTCTAGCAAATTCTTGTTATTTGTTATAATAAATCGTTTATTTATATTTGCGATTGGTCTCTATGGTGTTCCTTACACTATTAGCACAGAAGACATAATAGTTAGAATAATAATAATAATAATAGTAACATTTATTCTTTTTGACATACAAATGTATAAGAGTCGTCACAGGGAGAATAAAACTCATGCTCACTAGGAAACGCAGTTTTTCTTAAATTCCTTCGTTAAACTGGCAAGCTCCACTATAATACAAAGAAATCGAAGGCCATGAGAAAAACAAAGGTTAAAGTTGTGTATTTTATTTATATTAGGTAGGTACCTACTTATTAGGAGTTTTCTTTTTGCACGTTGTGGTAGACTTAAGTCAGCTCTGTCAATAACACACCATATGTTTTATAAAAATAATTTGACTCAGTTCTCAATAAGCCTATTCGTTTTAAAAGCTTTATGTAAGTTTTATATTAACCTGAGGCAGAAATGTCTACATGACGCAATGATTGTAACTTTACCTAACCCTGTGGCGATGCAAAAAGAAAACACCTATTATTTTATCAGGATGGAGTCTGGAGTGTAATAAATTATTACTATTGCAATTGAACATCTAAATCGCTAAATCAGTCGAACTGGATAGTGGACGAAACTCAGTTGAGTTTGTTTCACCAAAAAGTACTCTCTGGTTCAAAATAAACTTATTTATATTGTTTAAATATATTTAAATATCGTCTTAATAAAAATTAAACTTTATGTTCATAAATAATAATAATATTATACCTAAAAAACAAACAGGATTTGATAGTCCGTACAATTTACCTGACTTATTATAATTTCTAATCTCATTGGGATAATTTGCAGTATTGTTGCTTTGTTGTTGAAGTGATTTCGAACCTGTACCAACACAATTCATTCTTGTCAATTTTCAGCGAGTTATTTTATTTTCAATTTTGATGTGACTATCGCGTAGTGACTTAATTTTCAATATTCTTGTTCATTGTTTATTCATTTTAAATTTAGAAGAAACGCTTTTGAGGACAGATGTATATGGAGTTTAATTCTTATTTACATAATCTAATAATAATTATGAGTTCCACAACGTAAGCAGTGAAATTAATATGTAAGTTTACTGTGATATGTAAGTACTGTCATCGTCATTGATTAATTGATTATATACTATAATCAATGGTAGCAGTTTAGTGTTTGTAGCCATAGCCGCGCGTCACAGTAGTAGATAGATACTTAGTACCACAAACAATATATACAATAAGTAGTCTGGGATAGTACTAACATATTTTAGTAAAAATCAGTTTTACTTTACTGGTTATTGTATATCAAAATACATAATACTATAGACATTAAATAAATCTGTCCGTAATTCTAAGCCATTTTACTGAACTTAAAATTACGAGATGCATTTAATTATTTTCAAATAATTACAGAGGTAGGTAATTGTTGTGAGTTTAAGTTTTGAGATTTTTGATACAGAATTTTGTATGTTAACAATGATAAGGTCATCGTCATGAAGATTAATTGTGGACAGAGTTCTCAAAAATTGCTGCTGACATAATTGTTGCTTAAATCATTTCCAATTTCCATGACACGAAGCTAGTGATGGGAATAATCGAATGAATTCAATAATCGATTATTTTGTATTCGATTATTTAAATAATCGAATAACAATCGAATAAAAATAATCGAATGGATAATTTAAAACACGATTTGGTACATAAAGTAGCGATTTTTCAGATCTAGATTTGACAAAAACCTACCTACCTAAAATCATAAAAACAAATATGAATTATTTTTATTATATTCCCTTGGCCTTCTGATATCTGCTTGTAAAGGAGGCGTTTAATTTAATCCCTATTTACCTACTATTTTTTACTGCGTAAATTTCAAAAAAAGGAATTTCTAAGTGTGTCATAAAATATTGTAATAAGGCAAGTGGGATATCCGGATAGTTATTACCATAATTTTTACAACTATCTGAATTAAAGTTACTTGATTTAAAAAGTTAATTGTCGTTAACGGAAGAATAACGCAAAAGCGATACCGAAAGGTGATAGTGACAACTGACAGTGTCCGTGACGTGAAGTTAGTCCCTCAGAATTCTAACGAACTAAAATAATCGAATAATCGATTATATTAGATTCAGTTATCCTATCACTACAGTCAGATTCCGAATTTATATTCCATTTCCACTAATCAGTAAATAAGCTATGTTGAATTGAATGAAATTATAGTTTATTATCGTTTGATTATTTGGGTTCCGTAATTTACGATTCGATTATTTTACTTGTTTGATATATAGTAAGGTCGAAATAACGAATAGTGAAATAATCGAATAATTGAATGCAACAATCGAATAATCGAATGAACTAAAATAATGGAATAATCGAGTATATTTTATTCGATTATCCCATCACTACACGAAGCGGGCAGCTCATCTGGATCACTTTCTGTAAATACGTGTATAATCAACATTTCTTGATTTCGGTTTGTGCGAGCTCTTTTCTATCAGCTGAAATTTTTTATTGATACGTTTCAATACGTTAAATTTACGATAAACCAGTATTGTTACCTTGGGTAAAACTGTACTCGTATATTGAAAAATTTGATGAACCAGTGTTTTGTAATGTTGCAGTAGGATATTAAGGCGGCTAAGGACAGCTCCGCCATTTTTATTGCTAAAATGACCATTTTGGACGTAATCATCTAACAAAAATTAAAAAAGCGATGCATACGTCAAATTCTATGTAGCATAGTTATCAATTAATGTAAACCTTCTGGTTTCAAATTAAATATTTAAGTTACAATCTTGGTCGAAAGTTGCGTAAATGTAGTACCTACCTCTCCTTCAGAACTTTCGACCAAGATTGTAACTTTAAATATTTAATTTGCAGCCAGAAGGTTTACATTAATTGATCACTATGCTACATAGAATTTGACCTATGCATAGTTTTTTTAATTTTTGTTAGATGATTACGTCCAAAATAGCAATTTTACCAATTTGAACTACAGAGCTCTCCTTAGGAGTCTTAAGAGTAATCAATAGTGACTGAGTTTATTATTCTTCATTTATCACCACTTTATTGGCAGTGAACCATTTCTTCGCTACACCAATTGCAAGCGTCGGTACCACATCTTATATTTTGGATGAATTAAATAGAATCGATATATCAATGGTTTAAACTAAGGTATAGGAATTGATTACTCCAGCACAATCAGTTCAAATTAATTTTAACTGATTCTGCTGGAATAATCAATTCAGTTAAAATTAATTTGAACTGATTGTGCTGGAGTAATTAATTCCTAATCTATATTAAAGCATTGATATATCGATTAATCCATGTAAAAATGAATTTGAACTGATTGTGCTGGAGTAATTAATTCCTAACTTATATTAAAGCATTCATACATCGATTAATACATGTAAAAATTAATTTGTACTGATTGTGCTGGAGTAATCAATTCCTAAGTTATATCAAAGAGTATCTAAAATAAGAGAAGCAACGCCATTAAAAACACTGTAGTTTAGTAAGGTGTGTTGCCTAACAAAATATTATCGAATTTACAACGTTTATTTGTACGCCACATACCTGAGGCGATAACTGTTTAATTACAAAAAGGACAACTACCTGGAAGTTTTGAAATTTAAAGCAAAGATATCTCAATGTTGCCGAATCTTTGTCACATAACCAGGGCCGTTCCTAGGGTATCTGCCGCCCGTGTGCGATAATAATTTTGCCGCCCTCCCCCTTGTTTTATCGGTAACTAAATATTTTTGGAAATATTTTTCTCTTAAATGAAACAATGAATTGTAAAAAATATTATTACGAATATATACCCTGTATCTCACGAAATAATAAATTTAGAGAAAATCGTATTAAAGGTTTTTATCTAGTTCACACACATTAAAAATATGCTATAAATTGAATCAATCGATACGAGGTGCATCATTTGAAAAACAATACATTATAAAACAATATCAAACAATATTTAAAAGCTTTATTTAAATTTTTAAGTGCAAAAGAAAAGTGTACCTACCTTTAATTATTTTCATTGACCAGCAATCAAAAAATCAAGCACAAAAATTAGCGACCAAAAATCGTGTTGAAATAAGAGGTAACACATTTAAAATAAACGTAAATTGCGTGGGGTTGTATATTGTATTTATAAGCTCTGACTATGAACTTATGAACAAGTAATTTCCTGCTAAATAGTGCAGAGCAGAGCGACAGATCGTTGGCCGATGATGGGTTCGGGTGGGGTGATGGTGATTTTTTTAAACGTGTTCGTAAAATGATATTGTTGTATAAGT
Organism: Pyrocoelia pectoralis; assembly: GCA_036250285.1. NCBI lineage: Eukaryota > Metazoa > Arthropoda > Insecta > Coleoptera > Lampyridae > Pyrocoelia > Pyrocoelia pectoralis. The sequence continues at coordinate 43,279,112 of CM070074.1, forward strand.
AAATTCACCGACGTTGGCGATAACTTTTTAGAATAAGGGATAATATTTTGTTGAAAAAATGAGGCAATGAGTTATTTCTTAATTTTCGCGTTAAATAGAAGCTGAATCCTCGAATATTTGCAAGAGGTTCTGAGAACAACATTTTGTCGAAGAAAGTGACATAAATAAATTCAATAGCAATTTGCAATCATCAGAAAAATTATTACAATTAGAAATGCCACCATTTTTTTTGCATTTTTAAAATTAATGTATATTTGTTTAAATTCAGTTAATTGTAAAAAATATTTTTATATATAAGTAATTACGAAATATAATTTATTCTTTTCAATATCAATTATTTTACTTTTGACATTTTCTTTATTTAACAAGGCGGCTATCGGCGCCCCTCTTGACTTGCCGCCCGGGTGCCCCGCACCCCTTGCACCCCCGGGTCGGAGCGCCCCTGCACATAACTTTCTATTCAAAAATCTGCAACCTTCATTATTATTGCTACCCGATATTTATTTTGGATACTTAGGTAGGTACTTTGTTTAAAATTTCGGAGCTTATAATGAATATTTAAAACAAAACAATATCAAAATAATAGTTTTAAAATTGTACCTATGAGTTCGTACAAAAAAACAACTGAACATTTTTTACGCGCTCCTTAGCTTTTTTTTGGGTTGTGCTAGCTTAACGGTTAAGCTGGCACAACCACTTTTTTTTTAAATCAACAGTAATAAATTTGGCTTTTGGGTAATCAATTAGTAATAAATGAGTACTAAATTATCTGGTACGTTTCAACTGATTGTGCTATAGGGGTTGTGCCAGCTTAACGGACCTAGCGTCAAAATAAAATTTAAAAGCCTTACTTTCGACCAACATCGTGTTTTATTGGTCAATTCAAAATCCCTTCTTAACCTGTCGCATAATAATTATGAGTTGGTGCGTACTGCGTAGGTGACGATGACCTGTTTTTGGCATAAACGCTTTTTATCATGTTAAAAAGTTCATACATCATGTAATTAATATTCTGAGACTACCAAGTTTATATCCATTGGTTTGTAAGATAAAAACTCACATTAACTTCTGCTCGTGCTTTCAATAAACTTAGTCGATCTATAATTACTATAATCAAATTGTTTATTTCTGACATTGACTTTTATATTTTTAAATTGGTATAATCTTATTATTATGTATGAAATAATAATTATAAAACGAAGTTTCCATAATATAAGACTTTTTGCAATGACCTTGAAACTGTCTATGCGTTATATCATTTCGCAAATAATTAAACAGTCAATAATAGTTTATGTTATTACACTAATAAGGTCTCTTATAATTTTACCTAACATTCTTCCATAAAACTGGGAATGTACCTATTCAGTGGCTAGAAAGAGATGTTTTCCTTTTCGAACTTTGAGTAAAGGAATTACTTAAATCGAGTCAATGCTTAAATCCAGATCTTTTTATTTACACTGCGTGTCCAATTAATGTAACAAACACATAATTGTTTAATGGTCGCGATTTACGCAGTACCAGGTTGCTTTAAAAAATAAAGATATATGTATAGTTGTTACTAAGTAAGCTGCAGGTATGGTCAGAACGTAGGTGAACTGGTAGGTACGTTGGTACGTAATCAGTAAAAATCGACGTTCGAGAGCCACTGTTGAGAATTTAAATAATTTCTTCATTCGTACTAAATTCTAAATTAAATACTAGGTAGTGTAATTCATTAACGGTTCGTTAAATTGTCTGTAGGTAGAAGAGACTATTAATAATGTCGTGTATGATTTACACATAATAAGTTCGTTTGCATGTAATAATTTAATGTAATTCTTCTGTACATGAGATCCCATTTTATTATCGACTAAAGTATATGTAGGTACCATCGTTGTTTAATCAATAATGTCGCATGCAACAGAAGAAATTATTTGCAATAGCTGGAAAATGTATTCACAACCCGTTGTAAGTATTGTACTTGGTCACTTGGAGCTTTTCGGAAGAATGAGTAAAACACATTGAGTTGTGCAAAATAAAAAATAATGTTTTGCAATTTAAATGTGTAAAATGTGAACGATTACAAAGGGGTTTAATGTATATATTAGAAATTTGTTTGCTTTATAGCGGAAATTAATTGCCTGCAAGAATCACATAAGGCATGCACATGAGTACAAAAACCATCGTCGAATTGACCATGGCTGGCTACTTGGCCATTGCTAAGTGCTGTGAACCTGAGAGACCCCGAAGTGAAACTCGCAAAATTTAGAAGCTTAAAGACCATTTCTGAATTTTTGCTGAATGGCCCTGATGTGTTGTTCTCATAATTTCCATAACCTTGTCGCAGTCGATTCTACAATTTATCCTATTAAGAGGAAAACTTATTTGGTTCGATTGAAGAATTGTTTTGTCAGCAGTTTCCATAAATGAATGTCAGTATGAGAAAAAGACGGAAAACGAAACATTCTGCTTATGGTTAACTAAGGACGCCTAAAAATAGGTACCACTCGTTGGTAGAGCAAAAACAAAGCCTTCGAGGTATAATAGGTTTGGACGAGAGTGGCAATTAACAGTCCAGCAACTTTTTTAACCATTTTGACAGAATAGCTATCTCAGAATACCGCATTTTGTAAATTAGAAATAGTCAAAAGTAGTCTACAATTATTAGTCAAAACCGTTTATTACTATTGCTTTTCATGTTTACAGAAAAAGATTTAGATATGGCTGAATCTCGACAGTAAAAGTCATTGATTATAGTTGCCTTATTTGCGAAGAATTGCGTAAAGAAACAATCAAAGTAGAATTCATAATTACGTTTTTCTGTATAATTATAATTAGTAAACAATCGGCGCCAAGAGCTCTCGGGACCACCATAGACTAACATCCAATTACTACAAAAGCAATCCTTGTTAAAACAAATCTTTAATATCGATATTATGTGTTTCATAAACTTTTTTATAAACAATGCTTTTACTAATAATAAATAAAATAAGTTAACATAAACCGTACCTAGGCTATCCGTTAGTCTGTTAGTTTCTGTTTCAAATTAATAAATAACACAGTCTTGTAGCAAACATCGAAAATCTTGTAAGATTGTAAGATCTAGATACTGATAGTCACCTTTTATGCGAAATTCGGCAGAATTTTCCCATCGCCAAATGTGGACAGTTATGCTTGTTTAACATAAACGTTCATGTAAAAATCAGATTTGTGGCCAAAATTTTCGAGCTATTTTCGGTTTATCCAATTTCCCTTTTAACAAAAACACGATGTTGTTTTCAATAACAATATAATTATTAGGTATGAATTTATGAATCGTTTCAGTTTGTTGTCCATATAACGTTCACATCCTTTGACTTTCCTAAATTAAGAGAATGTGTCTTTCTGTATTATACAGGGTGATTCACCACTATTCCCTCGGTCTCTTGTGCCTAAAGGGTACAAGATATCAGCTTCATTTTTTGGTGACATATGTAAATTGATAACGACTATTTTTTAAAATTATTTTCACTTATACAGGATGCTTCACAAAATTGTAATATGTCAAAGTTATGTTTTTTTAAATGCAACCCCCTGTATTTTATTACATTTTTAGATTATACGTTAAAAACTAAGGTAACTTTATTAAACGTTCCCTATACCTATCGCTTACCAATTTAGAGAAAATTGTGATTTTAAGAAAAATATTCAATTTAAACAACCCCTAATAACACGGAAACCACTTACTTTTAGTAACGCAAATTTATATCGATTTATCTTGACCTTTAAGGCTTTTATTTGCACTACGTAGGATTTCGATATTTTGTACAGGGTTTTTAGAAAAAGGATTCATATTTTATATTTTTCAAACATCAAAAACTCACTTAACTTAAATGGAACGCCCTGTATGTTTTTATTCTATGTTGAATAACTTGTCATTTTCTATCAAAAACTATGAGTAATTGATATGTCTAAAATCAACGATTAAAAAGTTATTAAGAGTTTTCTCTAAAATTTGTATGGAAATGGTTTTGTTTGCATTCTAGTAGGCCATGATTTTTTTTTATTGTAGTTGATAATTAGATATGTGATCAAAACTTAATTAAAAATGAAATTAAAGCAATGGAAAAAATACTGTAGTAAATGCCATTTTTTCCTATGCATAACCGCACTCGTTTTCAAGAGATCTTCTAACGTTATATGGTGTTATAGTAGCAAACGCATCCTTTATTCTAATCTTCATGCCATCAGCGGTGGTAGGTGGAGTGTTGTAAACTAAATTTTTAATGATAATAATAATAATAATAATATCTAAACAAACTTCATCAAGAAGACTCGAAAAAGTGTTGTTCTAAAATCCGTAAAAATTTTACTCCGTTCAAGTTTCCATCAAAAAATCAAAATTCTCCCAAATACATTGAGGCTCCACCGGTTTTGGCGGTCAACAGTGCGATACAGGTGACGATTTAGTAATGAAAGTTATGTCAGTTTACCAAGCCGTTATGTTGTGGAAAGTGGATTCGTCGGTAAATAAAACATATTTAAAGAATTCATCTTCTTCTCCAACTTTTTCGAGACTCCATAAACAAAAATTCAACCTCATGGCCTACTAGAATGCAAACAAAACCACTTCCAAAGAAATTTTAGAGAAAACTCTTAATAACTTTTTAATCGTTGATTTTAGACATATCAATTACTCATAGTTTTTGATAGAAAATGACAAGTTGTTCAACATAGAATAAAAACATACAGGGTGTTCCATTTAAGTTAAGTGAGTTTTTGATGTTTGAAAAATATAAAATATGAATCCTTTTTCTAAACACCCTGTACAAAATATGGAAATCCTACGTAGTGCAAATAAAAGCCTTAAAGGTCTAGATAAATCGATATAAATTTGCGTTACTAAAAGTAAGTGGTTTCCGTGTTATTAGGGGTTGTTTAAATTGAATATTTTTCTTAAAATCACAATTTTCTCAAAATTGGTAAGCGATAGGTATAGGGAACGTTTAATAAAGTTACCTTAGTTTTTCACGTATAATCTAAAAATGTAATAAAATACAGGGGGTTGCATTTAAAAAAACATAACTTTGATATATTACAATTTTGTGAAGCATCCTGTATAAGTGAAAATAATTTTAAAAAATAGTCGTTATCAATTTACATATTTCACTAAAAAATGAAGCTGTTATCTTGTACCCTTTAGGCATAAGAGACCGAGGGAATAGTGGTGAATCACCCTATATATTCTTTAATGATGAAACATCAAACAAAACCATTACAATTTAAACAAGTATCAAAAGGCGCAAATTCTTATAGAATTTTAATTTCAACCAACTTCAAATCTGTAACTAATTATGTCATATACAATATATATGTATATAACTACCCCCCCTCCCCACCTCAGACATAACTACGCCGGATTCTGCACAAATGAGTCATTGTTTTTCTTTCCACCCTTAAGGGAGATGGGAGTGGAGAGGGTGACGGACAATTTGTAAATCACGAAAAAATGTTAGAGGAAAAAAAAGTAAAAAAGATCGTTTTTCTGCGGACGTGCAATTTTCACCCTTTCCACCCCCAAAAAAGGGGTTGCAGTTTGGGGGTGAAATTTGCAATTTGAGTATCGTTTTTTATGGAGAATGCAAAAGTTATAAAAAAAGTTTTTTAAGTTTTGAAAACTCACCCCCGCTCCACCCCACAGGAGGGGTGAGGGTGATATTTACGTATCATGACTCAATAGGTTTCAACAAATAAAGGAAACGTATTTTTTTCTTTTTGTAATTGGACGTGTCGTTCTCGAGATATTAAAGGGTGTATATTTTGACTTTAATGGCGTCCCGACGGCGAACGGGTGATCCGATCAAAAAATTTACCAGCGATTTGGAATCAGTGAAGAATTTCATATAAGATGACACCACTTCCAGCTTTCTAAACCCTGTAACATCGACCAACGCACAGACACACAGACACACAGACACACAGACATCCGGACGAATTTAGTAACCAACTTTTTGAAGTTGGTTGAAAAAGTCATTTGATTCATCTGCCCCATTTTCTAAATTAGGTTCTATACTTACGTATACCTACTTCATTCACGATTATATTGAATTAAACGATTTATTTCAAAACATTCTCACAATTACTCCCTTTCCTTTAAATAATAATTAATAAGGAAGTAATAAATAATTTGATGATAAGACACAAAATAAATTCGTTTCTGGCAGTAGGTAGCATTTCGTGACACATTTTGCTCCGATGCCGTAACGTAATAATAATGTTACAATATTAGAAAGACAAACTACCTACTAATTTACTTATTATTTCAGGTATGCAGGATGCAAACGATGGATTCTCGTATTGGCTTGGATTTCATTGTAGAAAACCCAGAATACATAGGAAAATTAGCTGCAGCTTTGGACACTACTACTATTACCGTAAAAAAGCAAGTTATAGAATTATTATCGGCACTTTGTGTACATAATGGAGAAGGCCATGCGCGTGCATTAGACACGCTCGATCACTATAGGGTAAGTATTTTTAAAAATTTGGTCTAAATTAAATAAACGGATAGATACTTGATAGTCTTTGGTACTAGTAATGAATTGTCACAAATCTTGTTACTTATGCGATTTCATGAAAATTTATTCTTTCGCGATGTCTAATTGACTTTAGATATGTTTTTCAACTGTGACATGAATATCTAGGGTTCTTCCACTGACCTCAGTGGGTTCTTCATCATAAAGGAAATGGTGGCAGTAGCGCACCCAGGGGGGCCACCCTCCCCGAAGTTTACTAAGACTATAATAACATTATAATTTTAAAGGTTCAGATAAAAAAGTTGAAAAATTCGTCTTTTTCATAAATAAACCGCGCACTACAATTACACAAACTAAGTAACTAAGAAGTGTAATGTTAATGTTGGTAGTGGTGAAAATTACTACCTCATCTCAATCTACATCCCATTCCTGGAGGGTTTTTTAATAAATGTAATGGAAAGGTTTTCAAAGCACAAGACTTTGTTAACAGCGTTCCAAGGGTTATCGTCGATAGATCAATCCAGTTTTACAAATGCAACTATAAAAAACTTTGAAAATGTAGTTTCTTTCTATAGAGGTGGCGTAACAGACACCCTTGATGAGTTGAAAGTCGAACTCAAATTCTGATATCTACAGGGCACTCGCTAGGTTAAAAGAGGACCAAACCAACTACCAAAAACTCTTGAGCTGCCTTGAAATACTACTCGGATTCAATTAATTTATCCCATATCAAGGTATTGTTATCTATACTGGAAGTTTTACCTGTATCTAACGCGGAAAATGAACAAACTTTTGCCGTATTTCGCAGTCTAAAAAATGGCATAAGAAACTCTTCATCTCAAAGCAGACTAAATGGTTTAACACTTACATTTGTACTCCTACCCCTGAAAAAATATAGGACAAATTAGCCGAAAAGCCAAGAAAACTCGAAATTAAGTTATAATGTCCACCTGGTTAGTAATTTCTGTAATTGGTAATTATTAGTTACTTTTCATTTGAAGACATAAGTGGATAAAGGTGTCATGTCACATTTTTAATGTTTTGACTAAACTGGCATAATATCAGCATAATATATATTGAGCTGGAACTTTTTTATTTAGTTTTTGACTTAAATGATTGTAACCTCGAAAAATAGATACAAATGAGACATGAGAAAGTTACATGTATATCATAGGTGCCCAAAAATTGCATAAAGTTGCTTTGTGAAAAAATGTGACATGACACCTTTATCCACTTACGTCTTCATTTGACAAATAAAACACGTTATTGTCTAAGATATAGTTGCATAGATTTTGTATATCCCTACATAAAGACTGACTAAAGTTAAAACCCTCCCCGAAAAAAAATCCTTAGTACGCCACTGGGTGGATGTATCCACTACCAACACCTATATTTATGCAACTCTATATACAGTGTGACTAATTTAGTGCCTGGCCACACTATCCTTTTTTGCCGGTCCCGTCTATGGAGAGCGTTTCGACGGGATGAATCTCATCCGTTCATACCGCGAAACCCGTCAGCCTGTACCGAACAGTACTGTAGGGTTGTCGCTATGTTGCCAAAAGTAAACATTATTTGTGCGCTTGAAGCCGCAGACTTGCTAAAAACGCCGGTAGAACGAACACGTGTTATATTTCAATTAAATCGGGTGAGTGGATGGAGTATTCGGATTCAAGTGGAGATGTTGATAGAAAAGTTGACGTGCTTTGTTATTGAGTTGTAGAAGAAGGATGACGCGAGGGTGTCTGTATAGGTGTATGTGAAGCTGATGGATATCGATACTGTGAAGAAGTTGGTGAAGGAAGGACTACGGGAATCTTGATGCTGATACTGTCAAACATATCTTCACCTATCGAAGTTCAACATTTCTGTTGTGTACATTCTTAATCTATAATCTTTCAATTTTTTGTCCCACAAAGCACGATTCTCCAATCTCCTGCACGCATTCGATAAATTTTTCAACGCCGAACATTAAAAAACGCGCAGCAGGACCAGACAGCGACAGCGTGAACACCTGAACACTCGTCTTTAAATTAATGTGTTGTTGTGGCTCTCCGGTTCGAACGCAGGCTGATACAGTCGTATGATATGGACGGTCGCGCATTTAAGACGATCGTGTGTTTTTATTTAAGAACTTATACAAGCGTTGCAGGAAGGAATGCAAGTTAAGCTTACCGCCCTACAGATGCCCTGATCTATAATTGATTCGAACGCATATTCCAGAGCGAATCTGTATGTAGTGAAACAGGCAAAATTGGCAAAATGGGCCCAACAAAGAGTATAGCTACACCTCAGTACACACTTTTAGGTCTATGCTTTGGTACAAACTATATAGGTACATAATAAAGTAATTAAGTATGTTTAGGCGCAATTGGAAGAATTGAAACTCTTGTGACCGTTGAACACAACACTGCAAACACTAAAAACCACAATAATAATTTATTATATCGTACGCTTTTCGACATCAAAGTTTTCTTCATCTATAATAATTACAAGAACCACTGCGTTTGGGTGTTAAGTACCTATTTAAAAAAACTTAGTACACGATGTAGTGCAGAACCAAAAATCTCTGAGGTAGGTACCTGCGTCCCTCAATTGTATTTTTTTTTAATAATAATAATTTATTGCGCAAATAACCACAATTGGCAAGGAGTTCAGCAGAGCCGTTCTTCCACTCTAGCCACATAAATTAAACATAAATTTCATATTTCAAATACATACTGTACGCACGTACCAGAGGCTTAAATAACAACAAATTTTTTAATTACAATTTTGTATAGACAAGAGATGAGATGTTTTTTTATATTAAGACTTAAAGGTACTTATACTATTACTATCATCAAACATTGTTTTATATCTGTTTAAGTACAATGTCGCTATGTACACAAATGACTTCTTAAACATCATAGTTTTATGTTTTGGAATATGATACATGTAATTATGTCTTGTATTTACGCTGTGTAAGGATGACCTACATAGCAATGTACTTGATAGATAGACAGGTTCGTCCTGTGTTAGTAATCTAAACAACTAAGCTAGAAATTGCGCACAGAACATGTGATCTATTTTAAGGATGTTATTTCTATTGTACAGGGGGGTAACATGATGTCTATAAGAGTATAAGGTATATTATAAGCTAAGCATAGGCACCTATTCTGTAGTTTCTGAATATCATATTTAACACAGAACTGCAATAGTTTAGAGGAGATAAAACTGTTGAATTTACTCAAGAGTCCACTTCACTTCCGAAGGAGCTACTAATTTAAATTTATATAGCATTCTAAGTTTTAAATAGGCAGACCTTAATAATTTAGTAACATGACATTCGAAGTTTAGACCATTGTCAAAATAAACACCCAGATTTTTCACAGTCTCTTGAAATCTAATTACACGGTTGTTTAAACGAATTTCAGCACGTAGCACTTGGAAAGCGCGGTTCCGCGCGCTGAGAGATCCACAACAGATAGCACTCGATTTATTTGGATTAATTATTAAACCATTGTTTATGCACCACTGATGAGAAATGCTTTGGAGATTAGTGTTTAATGTATCGATGGCTTCATTTATTCTATTTGGAGAGCAAGATATATAAAGTTGGGTGTCGTCTGCGTACTGGAGTAGATTAACATCGCTGGAGATTACAGAAGACATATCTGCTGTAAATACAGTGGGCCCAAAACGCTTCCGTGGGGCACTCCTTTTGCAATCTGCAGTTCTGTAGATATTATATTATTAACTTTAACTGTGCACGTTCTGTTACGTAAGTAGTTTTCAAACCAGTTGGTAACATTTGTTGAGAATCCATAATAACAAAGTTTTGCAAGTAAGAGTTCATGGTTTACGACATCAAATGCCTTGCTAAAGTCTAGCTCTAGCAAAACGATAAAGGTAATGCATGACTGATCTATTGCTGTTGCAATATCATTAGTTAATTTTAGTAAGGCGGTATTAGTGCTGTGATGTTTTCGGAATCCACTCTGAGTTTTGGGTAGTATTTGTGAATCCACTACGTTGTAGATTTGCTGCGCGACTACTTTCTCCAGAATTTTTGAGTTTGCAGGAAGGATACTGATAGGTCTGATTTAGGTCTGAAATCGGACACTTCGACTGGGTTATTTATTTTAGGAATCGGTACAATTATTGATGTTTTCCACAGTGTAGGAACTATTCCAGTGTTTAGTGACTTGTTTATGATGTACGTAATTGCTGATGTACAATATGGGGAAATAAGTTTTAACATTTTTGCGTTTATCATATCTGTCCCTTCAGCATTGGATTTAAGACCATTAATTGTTCTTGTTCGAGTAATAGTGTCACTGGTAACTTCTGTGAATGAGAAATCACCAGCTAAGTTATTCTTATTGTGTTTGTAAAAATCAATCAATGTATTTTCGGGGTTTGTCGCACAGGCACAATTAGTAAAGTACTCGTTAAATTGATCAGGATTACACAGTTGTTCGGGTATAGGAACTTTAGGTTTGTTGTGTAGTTTAAGATTATCTAAATTCTTCCATAGCATCTTCGAGTTGTTTTTAAATCTGTTTAATGTGAACTTAATATATGCTGCTTTTTCATTTCTAATAGCGGTAGTGAGGTAATTCCTGATTGTTCGGTAGTATTGTAAACTTTCATTAGTTTTTTTACGTAAATATTTTTTGTATGCATTGTTACTAATTTTTTTGATTTGCAAAATTGTAGGAGTAATGTAGGGCAGTTTTGGTTTGTTCTTAATCACTTTCCGGTATGGAGCATGAACATCAAAAAGTCCTAAGACATGGGTATTTCCATCTTTATGAACGAATTCCGCTTGCAGGTTTCAACCCTCTGTGTCCTTCCAACAAAAAAGCGTCTACTCCTTTATTCCTTTTAATAGAATTTCCAGTGTAGACTGAAGGATTTTCTTCAAATACGTCTTGCCTACCACCTGATTAAAACACCTGCCATTCTATTTCAGGAAGAACTTTCAATACATTTTCAGAAAATGTTTGTCTGCCGCTAGAAATTGTTTTTTTTATAAATATCATGTATAAGTATTGTCAGATCAACATAATACGTGACATTTAGGATGTATTAGGTAGTAAATGACAAGGCTATAGGTAGTAATGTCTCGCACAGATTAATTGATTTTATAACTGTTTAATTTGTTGTTAAGTATTACTTTATTCACTATCATTTTCAGATGCAATGAGATCTTGTGGCATTTTTCGTTTTAGTCTCGTATGTATAAGGTTGAAAAACACTGTGCCTTCACACTCACTTGTGTTTGCCTTTGCCTTGGTTGGCCCAACGCAACGTTAATAGCAGCATTAAGCTAATAAATCTTACTGGGACTTGTCTTCCTGGCTGTGCCATTGAAAGTAAATTAAATTGTCACATGTGACTATGCTGTGAACTTTACTAAATTGAAATTATTTACTGGGAGGGTATGTGAGTTGCAATGCCCAAGTGCGTTTAGGTTAGACAACCCACATGCTATACGTTCTATAGCCCATTTGTTGTAGCAAAGAGTATATAATATACTCTTTGGTTGTACCGTGTTCTTCAATACCACTATTTTAGCTTCTTTTGAGCATACTTATTACTTTGTAGTAATGATAAAAAAATACTTCTCAAGAAAGACGCCTCTTTACAAATATTACCATGATAAAATTGAACAAAAGTGAAATTGTTGACATGATATTCTAGCAACCACATAAAGACTTTCGTAAATTGAACCAGGTTAATCTCGTTGGTAAAAGTTGTACAGGTCGCACAATTTAAGATGATTTGGAGGTCATATGCGCATTCGTCCGTTTTCAAATATTCAACTCGCGGCAATTCGAGAATTTCAGTAATTTTAAGCTGTTGTACTTGACGATTGTTCCTGAACGCGATGACGTATCTGCGCGACCCGAATCATCTTAAATTGTGCGACCTGTACATGGCTACAGTTGTTTCTATGGTTATTTCGATTGTACAGATCCACCATGAGATTAACCCAGATAAAATTTCCAAAAAGCCTTATTTATACATGATTCTGTATGAAAGGAAACTTGACAATACCTTCAGTTATCACCTCTTGCTATTTAGACCGGCACAAGTGATCACAAAAGGATTTTTAAATACGTCAGCAGTGATGAATAACAAACCTCTTTCACCAATAATTTTTGTTTTTGTTTACAGAAAATAAAAGGCGAGAGATATAGACTGAATGTAGTAGTAAAGGAACTTGACTGTGCTACTGCTGTAGATTACCAGACCGCATTAGTTGCATTTATCAACTGCCTTATAATCTCTACACCTAGGTTAACAGACAGGACACGTCTAAGAAATGAATTTATAGGTGAGTCTCTAACCAACTTCTACAATATACTTTGACAACTGAAGCAAATTGTTATAAATAAAATGTCAGTATTATACGTTTTACTAACATTTTTAAGGTATTTTGTAATGTTGATTTGTAAAAATTAGCGTCTTCTTAAGTTACAAATATAAAACCTTTGTTTTAATAAGAATTTACTAACAACGGTCTAACGAATGTGACTTGAAGATGGTGCATCTCTATGATCTCAAAAACAAGATATACCTATATCTACTTGTAACACATAATATACATATAAGGATGATGGAGCGACTGCTTTGATTGAATAAATAACTGTGCAGTATCTATCATTTTGATACCTGTTCGCTTACATAACGCTCTCACCACAGTTCAAGCATCAGTTAGAGCGGCTTTTAAAGCCCTCATGTGCTCATGGGTGCACTTTCTGGGGGATGTAAACTAAACAACTGCGTGCACCACATGGGCGTGGTTGAATCACCATTTTGTGCTAGGTGACGATACTGTGCAACACATTCCCTATATGTGTGTCCTGCACTTCTGCAACTGAGAAAATGGCTACGATGAGAATCGGTTTCTCTGCCATCATCCTGAAGTATATCTGTGGTGTAAAGTAACTTGAGTGATGAGAGAGATGACCGATGAGGGAGGTAACACAATAATGGTTCTGAATATAAGGTCTAACTGCATTCGGACTTTGTCTAGTCTCCATTCTTGTTCCAGAATACAGGAATCTTTACAGATATTATCCAATTTACACTTTCAACACATAAAGATGTAACTTATATGAACCACATTTCCTTACCTATAGTTATCACCTCACGAGTGCAATGTTAACTTGTTTACCTATAAATGGTATCTAAGTATCAATAAATGCAGCTAACACATATTTAAAATTGAGTAATTCAACTGAGGAAGACAAATAGCATTCAAGATGTAGGTGTTAACTTTGACTAGTTAACATTTACCTACTTATCGTATAAATAATATCCGTAAATCTGTCTTTCAATATTAGATTTTTGGTCTATAAAATGGATCATTGTTCCTCACAAGGATTGATCAATAGTGGTTACTCTCTACTTTCAATTTTCCCTCATTAGAGCTCGGACTGCTTGAAATTTCAAGTTCTTACTTCAATGCAATTGTTTGTCCTCATTTAATATCTCCTTTATTTTCTTGTACAATCCTTTAGTTTTTTTTTGCTATATTTGTGTGTAAACTGTGTTGTTGTTGTTGCTGGTTTTAATAGGAATCATTTTGAAAAAACGGTGTATTACAATGATGAACACAACAATAAAGAATATGAATGTTTTACAATAATAGTAATAATTCATAAATGTAATTAACTTGAGATATGTATGAAAATAATGCAAGATGATTATCAGAGACGTTATGTTTACTTTAAATGCTCTTCAGTGTGGTAAAGCAATGATAAATCATGTAATTGGTAAGATAAATAATTTATGCAATACACATACACACTTTGTCTATTTAAAATCTTTCAATGCATTACTAATTTGTATGTACATTGTGTTTCATTGCAGGATGTCATCTACTTCCTGTGCTTAGCCATTTACGGTAAGTACTAAATATAATAAATAATTAAATTGTACAATTTGTGGTAACCGAGAGCATCAACCTTTCTTGGCTTCCATTATTTGAAATATATTTCTACAATTTAAATTCAATTATGTACCACTTCCAAAGTGAAATATTTGGATATTTCATTTCCACTGAATTCATGCAGATGTAATTTATTATTATTTAAAATTTATACCATTTTATAGTTGTATAGGTGTTTGAAAGTAAGTAGTTACAATAAATCAGATATAATTGTTATCAAAAAGTGTCTGGAATGCCCATAAATTAGTGTAAGCACTTAAAAACCCACTCGCCATTTAAGTTTGAAAACATGCAATTATCCAAATAGACAAGCTTAAAAAATTTATTATAAAAATGTTTTGGAGGCAAATCTATCTAGATGTAAATTAGAGAATATTTTTCGTCACCTTTATCACTTATTGATTATATTTATTATTATTATGTTAAAGCAAGAGGAAAAATTTCATTTCTCTGTCACCTCTGCAGCCTTGCTTATACTTTCCATAACCTCTTCTAGTCAGATAATGTAAGGATGCATGATACAATGAATAAGACATATGATATTTCGCACCTAGCGTTGACCGGTTAACGTCACAGCGAGAGTAAAAGGCGCGCGAGTGTATATGTACGCGTACATTTTGGTTTGATTTTCCATTGTTTTGTGTGTTTTTTTTAAACTAAGCTTTTATTTTATATTGTGATTGTATTTAACACGTTGGCTGCCGTGGCGTTTTTTTTTATATTATACATTTGGGCCATGGGGCACATTCAAAATTTTCTTCATTTGGGCCGTAATGCGCAGAGATAGATATGCATAAATAATGAAATCCCACGAAAGTCATTTTCAAATATTCATCACTCCTGCGAAGAAAATCGAGAAAATGTGTCTCGGTCATAGTGACCGAGCCGGCGCGGTGTGAAAGTTAGTGACGCAGCGCTTCTTCTAAACCAGCTCGGTCAATTTTGTACAGTCGAAACAATTATATGCCGAGCGTCTGGCGTGTGGGATGCGAAACATTGGCTCGGTCATATTGACCGAGCCGGCGTGGAGCGCAATAATTTTTCGCGGTCGCATAGACCGCGTCGGCCTGGGGGGATGTTATTTTCTCGGTCATATCGGCCGAGGCGGCAGCCAACGTGTTAAGTGGTGTTATTTTTATATGGTGCTATATATGACTTTTATATTTGTCATTATACTTACACAAAACCATAATCATACGGTGCAATAGCGATAACCAGTGCAAAACTACTTTGAAAGACATTAAGACATTAGTTATTTTTGTTTTCCTCGCGACGTTAAAGTGCGCAACAATGGAAATCAAAAGGGTTCCGTTGCGATTAATTTTATGCAAATACTGCCAGTTTTTCTTGCACTTTCAATAACATTGTGAACGGAACTTAAAATAAAAATAACATCGAGTGTAGACATGCATGCGCCTACTAGATTCAAATGTTAGTTTGCTTTTTAAAAGAGAATGAAATGAAATTTTAAGAAAAACGAAATACTATCGTAAAAAGAATGTTTTTAGGATCTAAATAATTAAAAAAAAATTATATCATTCCATTAAAAAAAAACAATTGAAAGCCGCCATTTTGAAATAATTCGTTCAATTAAAAATCTGTTATGACCATCGTGTAGAGAATGTCCTGAAACATATTACTGCCAAATATTTTGAAAGTAGTACCCATAGTGTGGCTAAAAAAAAATAAGGCGCTTGTAATGTACCCCCCCTAAACCTCTATCATGAAATTTAGTTTGAAAAGCTATCTTCACACCCTACACTTTATAAAATTCAAACGGTGGCGGGAATCCCTAAACATGGCCGACAAAATTTAAACTTTCCCTCCAAAACAAACCAACCCAAAAATGACACAAGCTCGTGATCGTCTAACAGACCCTCTATCGTGTAAAAGGTACGAATACACTGGTCGTGAACTAAAATCGGGAAGGAGAAACAAAACCAACATTAACTGTACCAAAAGAATACATTTATTGACAGTTACTCGACGATTAGGAGGAGAAAAAGTGTAAACACTAAAAAAACTCCTCCTTTGACATAATTACATACATGACATTAATTAAATTACAATATTATAGCAACAAGACTGTTAAATAATATCAAGACAAAACACACAAAGAAATATAATGCAGTGAGGAAACAACAGTAACATAAAAATACCTGCAATGAAAGCATACAAATGGTATTTAAATTCAGTTAGGTATATAAGTATGTCATACAAAACCACTTGTGTACACTCGGTCCTCCAGGGGACAAACTAAACTACTGACTACTTATACTTCCCCCCTTGTTCGATAACTACCACATACACAAGACATATAAATAGTTAGTTATTCGGACCCCTCCGAAAGGTAAAAACTGACCTGGTTTCGGACTTAATCTGCGAAAGTTGTAATTTCGAGAAGAATGTTGCTGGCTTTTGTTAATACAGCCCAGCATCCAACTCTACACGGGAGGAAAAAACATCATTAGTTACATCCATCAAGGCTCTCACATACATGAGGGAGTACGTTTGCAACTCTAAGTTTAAGCTTCAAGCAAGTGTCGCTTATTTGAGTAACGAGTGTACATGATAAATACAAAAAAACACATTACATAAAGACGAAACAAGATGGACGCCAATGGTAATTTCGATAAACGGTTTATATAAAGTCATTTCATTGAATGAGAAAGTTATTAGAAAATATCAATGGTTCAATTAAATAATTAACATTAATAATACATATCACCTGAGACAAAACACTAAAAATGGAGTCACCAAAATAAAACAAATGCAAGCAATGTTTGCTACTTTACGGTTTTAATTCAGATGCTGCTGAAAGTTAAGGTTAAGACGCCTTCCACCAACCCCCCCCCCCCCATGGCTCTACGAGTAAAAACAAAAATATCGACGTTGCCACTACTTTTCAGATATTTGTACACGTTGTCGGACCTCTAAAATATAGGTTACCCAACTGTGGATACTACACACTTACTCTGAAACAGGCTGTATATTTCAAATTATTATATTCTTAAGTTATTAAATTTGATGCTCTATATGTTCACATTTACAGAAAGTGTGCGGAAGCTGAACCAGAACTTGCTGTGCAATTAGATGTGTTCGATGAGCAACGTGAAAGCGATGATGCACAGAGTATGCAGGGTCCTCATGGAGTAGATCTAAATTCACCACTTGACGTTTTTTATGCTATTCTAAAGCAGGTTTGTTGTACATTAACACTAAGCTTCGATTTATTAAAGTAATTTTGGTATAGGTTGCAGATACTCCACAAGAAATACCATTTCTCAGCATATTGCAACATTTGTTAAGAGTAGATCCTAAAGAAGCAGTAAGTGATATTATATGGGATACTGCTGAACGTCTAGTGCATCGTGCCACATTGCTAGAAAACCGAGAAGATGCGACAAGGTTACTACGAACACCTAGTGTGCAAGCAAAACTGTTTTGTCAATGTCAACTACGTTCTGATTCTAGCCCTAGTAGAAGGCAATCATTAAATAGTATCCCGCTGAGCCCACAATTAAGTCCCCCTCCACCTCCACCTTTAGGTAAAAATGATATAAAAAAAGGGCTATTTTCAAAAATTTGGTTACAGGTTCAGCACTACCTCCACCTCCACCTCCACCACCAATCATACCTGCCCCGCCAAACATACCACCTCCGGCTCCTTTACCTCCTCCCCCCCAGAAAATACAAACCCCTGCTTCACCTACCATTGAAATAGATACTATCATCGAAAAACTACCTCAACAGGAAACTCCCACTCCTAAAATAAAAATGAAAACTATAAATTGGAATAAAATTCCCAATAATAAGGTATCGATTATTGTCCTATTTCTTTTAATATAAATCATTTATATTAGTATTTAGGTTATAGGAAAAAATAATATTTGGACTCAAGTAGCTTACAGTCATCAGCATTCACCTAGAGTTGATATGGATTGGTCCGAAATGGAAGATTTATTTTGTCAACAAATACCACCTTCTGCACAAAATTCTCCTAAATTAGGTAATAGGGATGGAAATACAGATACTTTGGAAAGAAGGATGAGAAAAGAAAATACAGAGGTATAGTCGCTTCCTGATTTCATTCATTGTACAGTGTACACTTCATTTTATAACGAAATAGAAATGTGAAATTTGAATTGTTTCTCATACAAATATTATTGGATGTATTAAATTTGTTCACGCTTGTTAACTTTGTATGGTGAGATCAGGAGCTCATACTTTCTATTTTGAATTAATTTTAATATAAATTGGCATATCATCCACCCTAGGGATGGCAAACAAAATATATACAATCAGACTTGAATATAACAGTTTCTGAGAAGAGCCTGGTACATTCAATTGTAGAATTTTTTGTCAGTTTGTGCAGCTTACAGTTTGCTATCCATTATTTATTACAAATTTATTTGCATTTGAATGTATGTACTTCATAAACATGTTGACAATGCCTTCTCAGGGACAATGTTTGCACGGTACAACTTTAGATTTCTCTGGTCCAGACAAATAAACTCCGCATATAACAACAACAAAATTGTATAGGTATACCTTCGAAGCTGTTATAACCAAGTTTGACTATATTGTCTAACATGGACACGGGATCAGGGGTGAGGCGAGAGGTTTGTCCAGGGTCCCAAAGAAACTGACAGCCCAGGACATGAGGCATTGGTCTTATAGGGGTCCTGCCTGGTATACTGTTCTCCTTCCCAACATTCTGGCTATACAAATCCGTGGCAATATTATTAACCATTTACTTAGTCTCAGGGCCGTACTCAGGGGGGGGGGGGGCTCACCTACAGCATAGTCTAGCTCCATCTATACAACATGGTGTAATGGTTAATATAAATTTAGCAATAACATCAACATCTTTAGAAGCGTATTGCTATCTCAAAACACAAACAGACCAAACTACAAAATAAAGACAAATATATTTTGGGATAAGATACACAGAAGGTCATAGTTTACATGCTTTGTCATTTACGTTACATTACATTTACATCTTATTATGCAATAATTATTATATGTTCAACATTATTTTTAGATCACTTTGTTGGATGGTAAAAGAAGTTTGAATGTTAATATTTTCCTGAAACAATTTAGAAGGTAACAGAAATATTGCTCATCTACATATTTTTTTTTAAACTATGTTTTTAGCACAAATGAAGAAATCATTCAATTAATAAAAGATGGAGAGCATGAACATATTGGTGCTGAAAAATTGAGAGGACTTTTGAAGATATTACCAGAAGTAGATGAACTGGATATGTTAAAATCATTTGCAGGCGATTTTAACAAATTAGGCAATGCCGAGAAATTTTTAATACAGTTGACAAATTTATCAAAGTAAGAAAATAGACACATAATTTTAACATAATTAAATAGTTGAGTATGTTATTGTTTAGTTACAAGCTAAGAATAGAAAGTATGCTGCTGAAAGAAGAATTTGCCTCCAACATGAATTATCTCGAACCGAGTATTAATTCCATGTTAGTAGCTGCTGAAGGTGAGCATTTGCAATTTCAAGGTATTCAAGGCTATCTTGAATATTTGAAAAATATTCACTACTATCGGAGTAAAAATGCAAGGCCTCTGACTTTAGAAGCTTCTATCTCAGTAATTAGCAATCATAATTTAATGAAATAAAGTGCATTTAAAAGATCATTTATTCCTACAAAAAGGTGTACAGTTTTAGATTTTTGCAACACATCGTTAATTTTCTGTATTAATTTATGTGCGAAAAAGCGCTAATTATGACTTAAATCGCACAAGCGCTCGACTTTAAAAATTAATTACTATTGAAACTGAGTGGTAGATACTTATATATTTGACAAGTGTATACTTTTTTGTCGGTGTGAGATGCTTTTGAGGCCAATTGGTTTATTAGTCTTAAAGCTATAATGAAAAAACGACATCTTGTGTAACTCAATACCTGAACATTCGATATTAATAATATTGACAGTAACATAACAAGGTTAAAGCAATTATATTGTGGTCTAACACGATTCACAAAAATAATGCCATGTATACATGTTTTGTTTAAAAAAAATTTGGAAAAAAGGATGGATGCTTGCGTTCCTGCGGGAAGTGCGGTACGGGCTGGACGATGGTGTCGTACACTATTGCTATGAAGCGCATGGTTTTGTACAATGCTAAACAATAATCACATTGTTGTGGTTTGCCGCTCACGATTTACGATGTGGTAGATTACCTCTCGCGGGAATATGTGCGTCTTTCTTTCGCCATAATTATAACATTTACTCTGAATTACAAGAAAACAAATTTTGTTTTCAATAAAGCAATAATGCAGCTCGATTTGAGTAATACAGATTTAGCATTTAAAACAAGAATTTTTTCTTAAGTTACAGTATATTGCAAAATAATCAAATTTTCGGTTAGGGGTTATAAAACCAGTTAATTATATGAATAATCAATATTTATTGACTGTCGACTTTTGAGAAGTATGTGTGCTACAACATTTGTAAATTTGGTAACAATTTATGAAACAATAACAATTTTATGATAAGTTAAAACTGACCGTCAGCCAGGAAAATACTAAATACAGCGTTTTTATTGCTGTTAATTAAAATAAAAGTTAAACAACTGATTCTACCAATTTGATTTTTACACATGTTAAACATATATAAATGACTCATGTACTGCCCAAAAATGAAGAAATTTCACCCCTCAGTTTTTTCGTTATGACCACTTAAAGTCAGAGGCCTTGCATTTTTACTCCGATAGTAGTAGTGAGAGAGCATGTATTTTACTTTATTCTAAGTAATATCCTGCATTCGTAATGATACAGTTTACTTTGTAATGTACTGATTGGATACTATAATTCTTGTTGTTGCTGTATGAGATGGTAAAGAAAATTTATTCTGAAATTTAATTGAAGTATGTAGAGGCAATTTGCATTTTCAATGTGTGCATTTCTTTTTTACCGACCGTCAAATTGTTATGAATTGACAACAAGACCAACTGAATTCAATAAGTTACTTTATTTTAAATTTTGCTATATGAACTTTTCATTTGTATGTGAATTATTACACCATAAATTTAGTATTTAATATTTATTATAGTAATAATAATACAGTAGAACTTCACTATTCCAAACCCCGCTATTCTGAAAATCCGCCTATTCCGAATAGAAAATACTGATTTTTTGAACTTAAAAATAGGAGAAATAAAAAGGCGTTCGTGAAAAAACATACATTTACATATTGTTATAACTAATTTACACACATTTAAAAAGTAAAGTCAGTCATTTTTTTCTGATGAAGGACATTGAATTGAGGATGCAATGTATTTCATTGTTTACTTCCTTAACCAATGATTTGGATTATTTAACATTAAATTTCACAGCTTTCTTATGTGTTGCGCTATTAACTGGAAATTACCTTTTGGTACATATCTTCTGGCATTATTCTTTCACTTTTGCATCATTTTAGAAGTCATGACATTTTTGTGATAAAATCACCAAGTCTCCACGTCAGCCGTCAATTTAGTTATGCCTGTCTAGTGTGATACCGAGCCACAAGTAGACTATAAAGAATCTGAGTATACGGTTTAATAAAATATTATGTAGTCTTCAATTAATTTAACAGCTATTTTTTAATTTATTTGAAATAACCAATAAACAATACTAATACTTAACTCTAAATTAACTCAAAAAAATGAATTTGTATATTTTATTAGCTAGTGTGATCATTTTTCCAATTTCATTAAAAACTGTATCTCTATTTTCTATTAAAATAAAACAAACACTTCGTTGTTGGTCATTTTTTATGCATGTGTCTCAAAACAAATTGATGGAATTTAGAGTTAAATAAAAGTAACAGGCAAATGGCATCATAATTAGCAAATTTTTTGCTCATTACTGTATATACAAATCAAATTTGAAAAAAATGAATTGGGGACAACAGAAATATTTGACCATTCCAGTACTTTTGGAGTACCCTGTATAAAAAATAGAGAAATCAAAGGTATAAAAGATTTAAAACTCTTTAAGGAGTAAATCGTTTAGAGGCGTTTGAAGCAACAACAGAACTCTAATTTGCATTTCTGTGATATTTATGACCAAATTCGCTATATAAGAAGCTGTGGCATAATTTAGAGCAACGTACACACAGAGTCATAGTACAAGCAACATAAATTAAAAATCTAAAACCCTTGACTAACCCATTTTTACTTCCCGAGTACGAAGTAAAAGAGAAGTATTGTATTAGTTTTCCAAAAAAAAAAATTTGACCTATGGAAATTTTTACATATCTTTGCGTTTCCGAATACGTAGATTCAAAATATGCAAAAAAATTCTGGCAAGTTGCCACGAGACTTCCCTCGTATTAGTACCTTTTTCAAAAAATAGGTATAGCACAATATATATTGCTGAATTCATAAAAAAATTCTCTTTTAAACTACATAAAAAAACTGCAACTTTATCTTATAAAAAAATGATTGCCGCCATTTTAGCTTATACCGGAAGTGACGCCGTCAAAGGTAATATCAGCATTTTCGTCCTTGGCCCGAATGCAATCCATTGGCGAAAACTGCATCTCGATAACTTTAATAGTTTCTGAGTTTAGAGCGTTGCAAGGAATGTGTACGGACAGACTACAGACTACAGACGACAGACGGAAAATTTTTTTTTCATATTTTGAATCTACGTATTCAGAAACGCAAAGATATGTAAAAATTTCCATAGGTCAAATTTTTTTTTTTGGAACACTAATACAATACTTCCCTTTTACTTCGTACTCGGGAAGTAAAAAAAATTTCCGTCTGTCGTCTGTAGTCTGTACGTACACATTCCTTGCAACGCTCTAAACTCAGAAACTATTAAAGTTATCGAAATGCGGTTTTCGCCAATCGATTACATTCGGGCCAAGGACGAAAATGCTGTTATTACCTTTGATGACGTCACTTCCGGTATAAGCTAAAAAGGCGGCACTCATTTTTTTTATAAGATAAAGTTGCAGTTTTTTTTATGTACCTACCTAGTTTAAAAGAGAATTTTTTTTTGAATTCAGCAATATATATTGTGCTATACTTATTTTTTGAAAAAAGTGTTAAAAAAAATAATTATTAAAAAATGACTGCAACGCTCGATACTCAGAAACTATTAAAGTTATCGAAATGCGGTTTTCGCTAATGAATTACATTTGGGCCAAGGACGAAAATGCTGATATTACCTTTGATGACGTCACTTCCGATGTAAGCTAAAATGGCGGCACTCATTTTTTTTATAAGATTAATACACTCCAGAAAAATAAACCAATGAAATTAATGAATTTCGTTTAAAACGACCAATCACATATGAATTACCAATAATCGATAAAAAGCTAGGTACATTTTTAATAAGTGATAAAAATTTTCACCTTGTTTCATCATCTCTCTCTTACGTACATTTTAGAACATACTTTCATTGCTTTTTATTTAACTATAAACTCGAAATTTAGCAGGCTTTGGCGCAATTCGTCAAACGTCAAAAATTTTTTTGAAATACTACAAGTAGTGCATTAATCTCCCTAAAATACATTCGATGTTAATTTTTTTCTTTCGATAAAATTACTTTTTAAGGAACTCAAATTTGATTACCATTTGGTAAAAACTCTCGAATCCAACACCTTAGATAAATTCACTGGCGCTACGCGCTCGTGAATTTATCTAAGGTGTTGATTCTCGAGTTTGTAACCATGGTAATAAAATTTTCGTGTAAAAAGCAATTTTATCGATAAAAAATCAACATCTTATGTATTTACCCCCGATAAAGTTGCAGTTTTTTTATGTAGTTTAAAAGAGTATTTTTTTCTGAATTCAGCAATATATATTGTGCTATACTTATTTTTTGAAAAATGTGTTAAAAAAATCATTTTTAAAAAATGACTGCAACGCTCTATACTCAGAAACTATTAAAGTTATCGAAATGCGGTTTTCGCCAATCGATTGCATTCGGGCCAAGAACGAAAATGCTGATATTACCTTTGATTGCGTCACTTCCGGTGTAAGCTAAAATGGCGGCACTCATTTTTTTATAAGATAAAATTGCAGTTTTTTATGTAGTCTAAGAGTATTTTTTTCTGAATTCAGTAGTATTTATTTTTTGAAAAAAGTGTTAATACGAGGGAAGTTTCGTGGCAACTTGCCAGAATTTTTTTTACTTCAATAAATTTCACCTATGCATCCCAAAACACATGTCTGTAATGCTATATATTATGTAAAGCTTAAAACAGTAACATTACATTTTATTGTTTTACAGATTTGATGACAAATCATCCGTTGCAAGATGTACTATATATGATTCTTGTCGCTGGAAATTTTTTAAATTCTGTATGTATTCAGAATTATTTTTCATACATAATATGGTAATGTCTTCTTATAGGGGGGATATGCTGGAAATGCAGCGGGTGTAAAATTATCTTCCTTACAAAAAATCACCGATATTAGGGCAAATAAACCTAATATGAACTTGATCCACTATGTAGCCTTGGTAAAAAACTAAAAACCTTATCGTACGAGCCCAGAATCATATCATTTGGCCCAGTCATTGTTTTCCTTTTTATTGTATTTTAGAAGACTTTGATGAACACGAAAAGAAAAATCTATTGAATGCAACTATTATTATTGTAAATTGAAACATTCATTTAAAAATTTTTTACTAAAACTAATATTAGAAAGTATAAATTAAAAAACCTTTTGAGCTAAAATTTTATTTTTATTTTCCTAATGGCTATCGATTTCGGTCTACACGTAGACCATCTTCAGGCCGTGCTGAAATTCACATTAATGAGTAACATATAATCATAATACTCCACTTACCTTGTTACTCATTAATGTCAATTTCAGCACGGCCTGAATATGGTCTATGTGTAGACCGAAATCGATAGCCATTAGAAAAATAAAAATAAAATTTAGCTCAAAAGGTTTTTTAATTCATACAAATATAGGAGCTAATCATGGAGCAATTCATAAAAACTAATATTAGAAAGCTAGAGATATGCACAGAACACTAAATTTAATGATAAAACAATGACTGGGCCAAATGTTATGATTCTGGGCTCGTATATTGGAATTGTAACTGCAACATCTGTTTTTAGCAAGCAGAAAAGAGAAACAATTCCAAATTGTTAACATTTGCAGATAATGTTGGAGTATTAGAAGATGCTGCCAAGTAAGAAATTCACTTTGAATGTGTTTATTATACATACAGGGTGTTTCAGACCACCCGTACCGGCCAAATATCTCGCGAAATACAAAACGCATTGAAAAAAGAAAAAATACGTCTAAAAAATTCTTTAAGACTCTATTGTTTGATACTAATAGGATGTCCCACTCCCACCCCCGGGGGGTGGAGAGGGGGTAACTTCGTAATCTTAAATAGCACTCCCCCAGTTTGTTATGCAGATTTGAATTCTGCGTTAACAAATAGGAACTTTTTGTTTGAAACATTTTTTGAAGTTCGTGACAGATGGCGCTATGATCGCCAAAAGAAGTTTTTCCTATTACCTATGGTAATTTGATGTCAGTTTTGTTAAGTGACAATTAAAAACGTTAATGCTTTGTAAAAGGGAAGAGGGGAAGCTTTATTTACCCCCCCCCCCTCCCCCACACCGCCACTTCAACCTTAATTGTAGATTTAAACGTATCTCAAATGTCAATGTGTTCTTTACTCGTGAAATCAAAGTACAGTAGAACCCCGATTATCCGTGCGCGGGTTATCCGAGCTGCGGATTATCCGTGCCGTGATTTCCCACTATTGAAATTGCATTTTAGAAGTTTTATTATCGAAATGTTACCGTAAATCACTCAACAGAATCTCTCAATACGCAATATTGAAATCGCCAGTACCTACGTGCTTATTTAGTGTAAAAATTTACTTATGTAGAATTCTGTTTTTTATTCTGTTACCTTTTTATGCAATTTAAAGGTTAGTTTGAACTTAGAAATCTATTTTTTTCTGTTATCTTTTTAGTATATAGACATACATAGTACATTTATGTATACATACATATGTAAGAAATAAATGTTCGGATTATCCGTGCTTTTCAATTATCCGTGCCTCGTTCGGTCCCATGGAGCACGGATAATCGAGGTTCTACTGTATTTGAATTTTTTTTCTATTTTCCATCAGACAAAAAAAATTTACAAAATTTAACTTCTTCAGTCGTGGTATTGAACAGTTGTTTAAATCTAAAATGGTTGCGTTTTCCCATCCTAGGTTATGGGCCGTAGGGGTGAAGTGGCGGTGTGGGGAAGGGGAAGGAGTTAATAAAGCTCCCCCTCTTCCCTTTTACAAAGCATTAACATTTTTGATTGTCACTTAACAAAACTGACATCAAATTAGCTTAGGCAATCGGAAAAACTTCTTTCGGCGATCATAGCGCCATCTGTCAAGAACTTCAAAAAATGTTTCAAATAAAAAGTTCCTATTTGTTAACGCAGAATTCAAATCTGCATAATAAATTGGGGGCTGCTATTTAACATTACGAAGTTACCCCCCTCTCCACCCCCCGGGGGTGGGAGTGGGGACATCCTATTACTATCAAACAATAGGGTCTCAAAGAATTTTTTAGACGTATTTTTTCTTTTTTCAATGCGTTTTGTATTTCGCGAGATATTTGGCCGGTACGGGTGGTCTGAAACACCCTGTATATTGTTTTTGTTTTAGAAATACTGTAGAACAATTGTACAATGAGATCAAAACTATGGATATAAGAATAAGGAAAATTAAAAAACTCATTGATCTTCCTAGTACGGAAACAGAAATAAAGTTACAAATGGCAGATTTTTTAATGGTTACTTAAGAAAATATTGGTGTGGTGTGATGTAGTTTCAACTAATTTTTATAATTGCAGATGGCAGAACGAGAGGTAACAAATTTACAAAGAGATATGAAACAATTAGAAAATGTACGAAAACAACTAGCCGATTTTTTCTGCGAGGATGTTAATACATTTAAATTAGAAGAATGTTATAGAATATTTCATGGCATTTACATTAAGTTTCGTCAAGCAGTCGCAGAAAATACAAGAAGAAAAATTCAAGAAGAACATGCAAATGCGAGGCGAAAACAAAGGGAAGAACTTATTGCAACAAGACGACGACAAAGTAAGACTATTTACTAAGGGTACAACAAACCGATTATAAAATTAATTTTTTACGTTAGTGGGAAATTTAACAGGGACACCTGATTCTGAAGGGACGTTTAATGACACCCAAATATATGACCCTCGCACAGGCTTTCCAATGAAAAAGGTAACCATTTTTCAACTTAATCGCTTCCGTTACATTTCCTGTTATATAAACATGACATGACAACACATTAAGAGATATACATTACAGGGTCGGAAGGTTGCAAATGGTAATATAGTTACATCAGAAGAAGAGCTATCAATTGCAGGTTCTCCATCAGTTACT
Organism: Pyrocoelia pectoralis; assembly: GCA_036250285.1. Lineage (NCBI taxonomy): Eukaryota > Metazoa > Arthropoda > Insecta > Coleoptera > Lampyridae > Pyrocoelia > Pyrocoelia pectoralis. Next base: position 43,306,964 of record CM070074.1, read on the forward strand.
AGACGTAGATTGGGATCCTTCAATGGACAATACAGTGGAGACACCACACCGTCAATAACCGGAAAAGAAGATAAATCTCCAGGTATAATATAATTTGATAACATTTTCTTATAGTTTCCAAATTAATATATGAAAAGAATCATTTGTTTCATTAAATTTCTCATATTCCACATATACATTAATTAATAAGCATTTCTCTATACAACTGTTCTTTATTCAGTATACCTACACTATTTGATTGCAAATAAAGCATCACAAAGTAAGGTACTTTGAAGTACATATATTTAAAGAAACCTCTTCTAGGAGTGAAAATTTGTTAATTTGAAGAAAAATAGGGTGACCTAGTGATTACTACTACATGGGTGATAATGCCCTTATCAATAATGATATTAAGACTATTATTTTTTAGATACATTTTTGTGTATAAAATATTTAACATAAATATAACAAAAGATACATCAAAACTTAGGAAATTTTACTGTCTTTTCAAAAACCCCAAATAGGGCGATCCGTATGAAAAAATGTACTTTAGGTTCGTACACAAAAACCAAACACCCTGTATAAAAACTGCCTATCGCGATGGATTCTATGTAAAAAAACTGCCTGTAAGGTATCCCTGCATCTAATGGTATTATTTTTTGTGTGTAAATTTATATCCATCTGATTCATGAAAGAAAAAACATTATCTCCAAAACAATGGTATATTTTAGTCACATGGTATAATAAAAGAAGATAATAGCATGTCGTGTACACCTTTTATTATATTATTAGAAGACATCTTCTGTATAAATTCGTGTTATACATATAATGTTTATTAATACTTTTTCTACGTTTCGGCAGACTTTCTTTCCTGCCTTTTTCAAGAGATAAATTGATTTATTTGACACTATATGTCATGTTACTTGACATTAGTTTTGGCTTTCGTTCTACTGCGAGTTGCAGGTCCTATGTATGTGTCTATGACTTGTGGTTGTTGAGGGATGTTAGGTAGTGTCACATTGTTATTGTTGGTTATTTCGATCTTCTTAACTATTGGTTTCCATATGGGTGATAATCTTGAACCATCATCTCGTTTATTTATGGCCAAGGGACGCTTCTCAAGATTATCACCCATATGGAAACCAAGAGTTAAGAAGATCGAAATAACCAACAATAACAATGTGACACTACCTAACATCCCTCAACAACCACAAGTCATAGACACATACATAGAACCTGCAACTCGCAGTAGAACGAAAGCCAAAACTAATAACAAGTAACATGACATCTAGTGTCAAATAAATCAATTTATCTCTTGAAAAAGGCAGGAAAGAAAGTCTGCCGAAACGTAGAAAAAGTATTAATAAACATTATATAACACGAATTTATCCAGAAGATGTCTTCTAATAATAATAATGACATTCGTGGAAACCTAAACAATAATATAATTATCTTTTATTATTATTATTATTTATTATTATTTTTTTAATTATTGTTCATATACTACATAAAGATTTATGTAGTATATGAACAATAATTAAAAGTAGTGTCGATTTTAGTGAATGGACATGAACACCAGATGACCATAAATTTTCACTATCTTATCTTGACAAGTAATTCCACTAAAATTTTTAGTTTCATGTTATGATTATAATACAATTTATTATTGTAGTTCCACTACATCACTCTAGATAAAATTACGTTGAAGTAAACGAAAAAGTTGACGATTTTAGTTAGTGGGCATAAATGCAACTCATGAAATGATGTGACCATGATCTATAAAAACGTGACTTTTTACAATAAATTATAATACTTACATAAAAGGTGCAGTAAAAAGAAAACCATTATTTTTCCAATAGATGGCTTTAGAAGTCTATATCTCATACAGTGACTAGAGTCACTGTAGCATCTTATGTATCTCGCGATGTATAAGTACGATCGGGTTCACAGAACATCCCCACTTAGAACGGAAACTTAAATGATGACAAGCGGCAGTAAGTTTTAGTTGGCCTTCCAGTTACGAGATGGCGCTTTGTCTGATATTGCTATAAATAGGGACTCTAATTTTGCTAAATGAGACTATAATAGTAAAATAACTATTAATTATTATACATACGTGTGTATAATCAATAATAATAACTTCAACAGTCTTTTTTTAAAACACAAGTGCAATTCTAAAGTTACAGTAAATTATTTTTATTATGACAAAACTGTACCTATGATACATATTTGCTAACAGTAGTAAAACAAAACTTAAATATTGTAACTCTTAATTAAGAATTTTATACAATTCAACTTAAAAAATACAATACTCATCTTTTGGAAACCGAATGCAGCTGTTGTACTTTTCATTACAATTAGGACCACAATATTTCATATTGACTGGCCACCTTTAACAAACAAACATTATTGCACGGAATAAGGTACTGTCACAATGACATTAATGACAATACATATTTTGTTACAACCGTAACGCGCTCTTTTTTGCAGTCGAAATCAGACGACACGCCATCTCGTAACTGGAAGGCCAACTAAAACTTACTGCCGCTTGTCATCATTTAAGTTTCCGTTCTAAGTGGGGATGTTCTGTGATCGGGTTGGAACTAGATTTCTGACTCTGGAGATTTCATTTAGTGACTTTAGAGATTTCTATAGCCCCTATAGTTAACATAGTACTGACACGCTAGAGCAAACATGACATCAACATTAAAATGCGAAAAATCCCTAAGGCAATTTGCGCCAATTTCAAATGTAATGATTTACTGGTTTTCCCTTATTTGAGGTTAATTTTTTATACCTAGATGTCATTAATTGATCCATTGAATATTATTCAATAATTAACCCTAGAAAATTTATGAAAAATGTCGAACGACCGTTGTCAGACTAATCAGGCCCTCTCATTACCTCTTGTAACAGCCTCAATACTTCAGCTTCACAGCCTCATTACACAAATAACTTAAATTGCAAATTATACAATTTGAATGCAAGCAATTCACATTATTTTAAAGGATGTATTCAACTTAAATACGTAAATTCTGTAAGTATATTCTTGTTTATGAGGGGAAAGTAAGGTTAACCATGTTTTTGTCCTACTAAGATTCGCAGCGATTCTAAACAAACTTTGTCCTTTTCTGCCACTGCTGGTGCAACCTTTTGCAAAGCAACCTGGTATGGTAACAAACACTTATAATAATTTACGGAAATTTTCAGATGGAAAGATTGCAATGTAAACAAATAGAGAAAACGGTAAAAGCGATAAAACACAAGTGGCGCTTGCGCTTCCTATTCGCAGGGACTCTACTATTCGCGCAATTCATCCGCTTAGGGAATTTTAGTGTTACCAACCAATTTTGCTCCAATCGGCAAGATCATAGGTTGTCGGTACTATGTTAACTATAGGGGCTATAGAGATTTCTACAGTGACTACTACAACCAGTGGCGACGATTTATGTATCGATTTTTATTGGCCTTGACTAGTCACGTGTTATACGACCGCCATTGAGAGGGAAATTTGTTTGTTTACTTTTACTCAGCGTGTGATTTTTATTTGAATTTAGCAAATTGCTAGGATATCACCGTTGAGTTCATTTCTTTAAGGCGTTTTATAACGGAAACGATTTTTGCGAATAATACAAACCCGCTCAACATTTTGCCTCTTAATGGCGGATGGGCGGAGCTAATCGCTGCTTGTCGCCACTGTTTGAAGTAGAGATTTCGTACTAAAAAAACTTTTCTGACAGTTTTTTGATTGGTCATCGACTCAGTTTTAATAGAGAGCGTGTCAAAAATGGACACTAGCAAAGAGGTAATACGCCATATTTTACAGTTTTTCTCCAGTAAAGGTACGTTGACACGATGCTATAGTCTGTAAAATGAATGTTTGCGATTTTCGGCTTAGCGCTTTATTTGGCGTACACATTCGTAGTTTGTATCTATTTCGTTCTAACACACAATATTTCATATTTGGAAATAGAGAGAATGGAATGCTACATTATCGTCGCCACGAGTGGTGAACTAAGACAGACACTATACTTTTAAAACATCTGTATTTGTGTCAGGTGTGTTAGAAGGAGACAGTAATGTTTATTTTAGGTGTCTCTTTAAAGACTAAATTGTCTGTTGTAATCCTTTGGCAGTGGTATTCAAAAGTTATTTTCGCGTGTTTGTAACAACTACTGAAAATATGTTATATTCCTTCAATTTATATAAAGAAATTAAAACGTAATTGAAAATATAATAATATAATTTATTATTATATGAAGAAATATAACATATTTTCAGTAGTTATTACAAACACGCGAAAATATCTTTTGAATACCACTGTCAAAGGATTACAACAGACAATTTAGTCTTTAAAGAGACGCCTAAAATAAATATTACTATCTCCTTCTAACACACTTGACACAAATACAGATGTTTTAAACGTATAGTGTCTGTGTTAGTTCACCACCCGTGGCGACGATAATGTGGCATTCCATTCTCTCTATTTCCAAATATTGTGTGTTAGAACGAAATAGATACAAACTACGAATGTGTACGTCAAATAAAGCGCTAAGCCGAAAATCGCAAACATTGATTTTACAGACTATAGTTGACTGGAATGGCAGCTCGCATACGAGTCAACTCGCATGCGAGTGATATTTTTCACGACAGTTGACTGTCTTGAAAACAGTTCACTGTCTTGTTATCAAAAATACAGAGAATGCCCGTTTTACAAGAAGGAATCAATATTGTAGCTGATATGGTGATTGCACATTTGAAAGATGAAAATAAGAAAAAAAGAAAACGTCGAATGTGGGTGAGAAATTGGTTAGCGAAAGGAAACTGTCTAGGCGCTTCGGCAACTTTTTTGAAGGATGTTGCAGTTCAAGATTCTGTTACATATAAAAATCATTTGCGACTAACTGTAACTCAATTGTTAGCATTCGAACAAAAGGTTTATTACTTGTCGCCATCTTGAAATTGAACTCGCACGGCAAAAGTAGAAGGGCATCCGAGTTAACTCGCACCAGTCCAACTGACTGTCTCCGTACTGTCTTGAGGTGTTGACACGGTGCGAGTGCTGTGCGCATACAAGACAGCTGACTGGTTCCAGTCAACTAGCATCGTGTCAACGTACCTTAATGGCGAAAACACAAGGCAGGCGGCTGAAAATGTGAATAGTGTTTATGGCCCTGATACTGTAACAGCCAATCACTCGCAATTTTAGTTTCGTCGATTCCGTTCCAGTTTTCGATGTCAAAGATGGACAAAGAAAGGCCAATTGTCGAAAATGCCAATAAAATAATGGAAATGGTCCAGTCCGACCGCAATGTAAGCACTGTTGGGTTGGCACAAAGATTGCACAAAAAACCGTTTAGAACCATTTGAATAAGACTGGATACAAAAAGAAGCTGCCACATGACTCAACGCAAAAAAACCTCATGGACTGAATTTCCATTGTGAATCGCAACAAAATCGACCCATTTCTGAAGCAGATGGTGACTGTGATGAAAAGTGATCACTTACGACAACGACAAGCGAAAACGGTGGCGGTCGAATCGCAGTGAGCCGGTGCAAACGGTGACCAAACCAGGATTGACGGCCAGGATGGTTTTACTGTGTTTGGCAAAATTCTTTAACTCGGAAGTGTACTGTCAACAATTGAACCGCCTGAAGGAAGTAATCGCCCAGAAGTGGCTAGCTTTGACGAATGATTTTGCTGGTGAAAAATTCGCCTCAAGGCTTGTGAAAATAGACTGTCGCAATTTTTGCCAATCGAGACAGGAGAGGGGCATAATGGAATTACCTTCAAAATGGCAACAAGTTATCGAACAAAACGGCGCAGATTTGAGCTAAATCGGATCATTCTAACTATGGTAATGAAAGCCATCAATTTCATGCAAAAATAATACATTTCTTTTTACTACACCATACCTTTTATATATTCAAAGGTGCACATAGGACCTAAACACATCATAAATAAAGGCCATTTTTAAATTTTGTTTACATTTACATACAAATGATAGTTTTACTGATATTGTTATGACATCAAGATTTTTTATGAATTGAAGATTGAATTTAGTCACTATGTTTAGAACGTTTTAAAAAACTATAGAGCGATTTAAAAGTTAGACCTTCGTATTTACATTAAAAGCATTGAATTTGATATATAATCAATTTGCAACCAGACATTACACCAAATGGCAGTTTGCGAAGACGAAGAAGTCGAGTACTGTCTGAAGAAGATGAAGGAAATCTAATGGACTTTCTGAGAACATCAGGACATGAAAATCGTGAAAGAAAATCTTGGGGCAGTTTAGGTATTAAACATTTTGTAAACCCAAATAGTTTATTATAATAATTACATGTAGATCGATCGTGGGCAAGAAGAGCTCGTGGTAGTGCCTCACGTAAACGTCCTACGTTATTAGGTGCTGATTTTTCTTATGACAGAGAGAGGCCTTCTTCACCCTCACCACTGGCAGAATCAAAACCACTATTCTCAGCTAGTGAAGATGAAGCTAGACCAAAAGAGTGGAGGCAAAAAATTGAATCATGGTTGCAGGCAAACGAAAATGATCAAATTACAGATGAATCACGGCGAAAGCGTATTGTCAATAGGAGATCATTTGAAATGGATTCAGGTAATTCCGTTACACTTTGTTTTGTTGTAATTTTTAAAATGTAACATTCATACAGAAAGTGAAAGAAGCAGTAACTTAGAAACGTTACCAGAAGGTAAACAAATTTATAGTGGAGGCCAATCCGTGTATCGTAGAGTATATCCAGACTGGACCCCTTCAACAACAATTGATAAAATGGATATAGTTAGTGCAATGGAAACAGTTGAAGGTAAGAATGTTGATACAATGCGAAAATGTACACTAATTCAATAATTAATTACAGAAGTGCAGCCAACACTTAAAGATAAATCAGCTTGGAGGAAATCAAATTTAAATGTTGCAAATAGTACAGAAGCCACTGGCGAGCAAACGGTACGTCATAGACAGGCTCCCCAAGTGATGGTCCCTATGGATACCACAGATTTAAAATTGGCCAAAAATGACCGTAAAGAATTAATTACATCTTTAGCTGGCCGACCTGCCTCAGACAAACTTACATTGTACATTTGTAATCCAGGAAACCAAATTAATACTTCCAGTAAAGAAAGAAGATGTACACCAAATGCATCACATCAACCTCACGATTCTGATTCAAATAACAAGGTTGATATAGATCAAGATAACATTGAGACACCTCCTGCCATACGGCGAGTATTTACACCTACACCCACCGAAAAGCGCGAACCAACCACACCCAGTCCATGCAAACGTTTGATGAGTCGATCAAAGGAAGATAAAGAACCACTAAGTCCGGATGAACCAGAAGGCACTGCAACTTTGGGTGATGGACAGTTTGATAGGTTTTCAGCAGCTAGACGAACCAGACGGTATAAAAGAACTTCCGAAAATACAGATGTTATTTCTCCCGAATTAGTGGCGGACGCACATGTTATAAAACCAACACAGGTTCATGTGGAAACCTCGACCACTGTTTGTTCAGAACAAGATATAGATAAAGAAAGTCGGTTAAAGGTATGGCAAGGTCGATTAAAAAATCAACCAGAAGCTACTTCCGATTTAAAGGTTTCTGTATCGCGACGAAACAGGCATCAAACTGGAATAAATCACGAGGAAGTAAAAAAAGCTTTACAATTAAATATATCATCACCTATTGACATTAAACCTAGGAACAATTTGTCATCTATAAAAATCACATCACCTTACACAAATTTGGATGAAAATATTAAAACAGATGCACAAGGTCGTAAAACAAAAGAGCATGAGAATGATGAAGGATTTGAAGAAACACAAAGTTTGATGTCTGAATCGCCCAGCCAAGGTACTTCATCTGGTGGTAATTATGAACCCGATATGGTTGATTCCAGTCTGATAATTGCGAGTTATAACAGCAGTAATCGTATGAGTGACAACTGTGTATCTGTTAATTCTACTAACAGAACTCATATTCCAAATTCCGTAGGGAAGAACTCGAAACAAGTTCAAATGTCGTCAAAAAATATATTAAATGCCAGTGCTGCATCACACAAGATCGTGCGTAATTTAGAAAGAACTAATTCGGTGAAACATTCACCACAAACTACAAAAGTTAGTATTATTCCTAGGAGATCAGCTAGTTTGCGTAAAATGGAGTTACCGTCGGTTACACCAGATAAAAAATATGTTGAACGATCTAATTCGCGGAATAGTTTAGTTAGTTCGCGTAGTTCCTTGAATAGTGCAACATCAACTTGTACTGTTAAGAGAATTCCATTAAAGGCTTCTACGAATGGAAATTCCAATATGTCTAAAACAGTAAATAGAACACCTAGTGCAAAAACGTTAAGTGCAACAAATAAAAGTGGCTTAATACGAAGAACACCTTCTACAACAACAAATCAAAAGCCACCCAGACCTCACACTCAAGTGTCATCGTTTATGAAACCCACCACCTCAAGTACTACTAAAACAAATAGTTCGAATTTACCCAGTAGGATTCAGACACCAGTATTTAGAATGAAATAATATGGCCGAAAATTATAATATTAAATAAAAGGTAGCTTACGTTTTGCACTACTATCAATTTAATCAAATTAATACATAGACCCACACAATATTTTTAAGTTAAGGATACTTTTGCCTAAATACAAAGACATGAGTAAAAGAACTAGTCAATTTTTAATTATTCTATTACGATTTTTATGCAATTTTAGTAAAATTATTTATAGATCAATGAGATAGGAAATTAAAATCGTGCAACTTGAAATTAAAAACAATTTATTATTTTGGATGTAGAACAAATAATTGAAATCTTCAAAGAAATTATAAATTTATACGTATTTATGTTGTTAGATTTTTTTTCATTCTCAACTGAACTAACATGAACGATGATCAGAATCAGATGTGATTTGTACTTAGACTAATGTATTATTCAATCATTTATTTACATAAAAAAACAAGGTCGCTTTATTTCTAAAATGATCGTAAATGACAAAAACATTTAAATAACTTCAGTTTGAATAAAAATTATAAGGTAACTTAGGTATTTCAATGCAATTGTACACAGTATTATAAAAAAAAAGAAATAAATAAGACACTAACACTACTTACCATTGTGCTGTTATTGTTAACAGTAAAATTATTTTATATTTTTATAACTGTAATAAATTTACATAATTTATTTGTTACCAAATACATAACTTGAAATATTACTTGTGTATTCATTCAGTGTAAAATCTATCGCTATACCACTCTTTATGATGATTTAAAAAGCTGTAAAAAAGAAGTGTAAGAAAAAATGATTTAACACTAGTGTTACTCACTCTAGAAAAGAGTCGAGATGCCTGTGTAATACTTTCAATTTATTTTCCGCCATTGCACAAGTGTTCAATAATTCTGGTAATTTCACTAAAAATGAGAATTTGTACAGTAAAATAAATTTTATAGCTTAATAAATATACAGGGTGTCGCGTGACTCGATGGCCATAGTTTAAGAGCGTATTCTTTTGGCAATTTTAAGTCGAAAGTGCCTTATATAGTTTTGCCCAAAACTCAATAATTAAGGAGTGCACTATTAAACTTAACCAATAAAGTAAAGACATTGTTGAGTAAAGTAGGATAATGTTTTATTAATTAAGACTTTTTGTATTGCTAACACAAATGTAATTAAAGTTTTGGTTCAAAATATCTCCCGGCCGCCTCACAACAGCGCCGCAGCCATAATATTTTGAATTAGCTCATTTCTGGTTTCTGGTTTCAATTCCAGAAAATGGTATAAGTTTGTAACCTTAATACCTAGGTAATAACGCCGCGAAAATTTGTTTTCTTTTCAATTTGGCATTTTGTCAGTCTTTGGCGTTTCTTCTTAAAAAAACATTTTCAAAGATTTATAAAAAAGCCAGCGTTATTGTCTTGCTAAAGCATTCGCCTTTCAAGGGCATGTTCGACCTCTCCTCCATCTTCAACCAAAATCCATATTTCGGTTAATACAGTCAAGCATTTTATAGTACTTGGAACAGGTGTACTGTGAAGCCTTAACTATTGAGTTTTGGACAAACGTATATAAGGCACGATGTCTTGGATCCATAGTGATGGAAGATGGTTCTCTCGCTTGATTGTCACAGTTGGCTTGTCATTCACCTGTTGCATGGTGGTTGTGTTTAATTTTTATTTGTTTAATAATCTTTAGCCGCTACTGGTCTAGTGGTACGGCACAATGTTTTTGGCTTTTTAATAAGTTTTTGTTGTGTATTCTCCCGTAAGTACTTTGGTTTCTTTTACTGCGTGTTCTTAACCTTGAATTTTCCAGCATGGTCTGTTAATATTAAAATTTTTCATTTTTCAACATGTATGTACGGTAAGTTTACTTGGATTTGCCTGGTTTCACTTCCTTGTTGTAGGGATGAAGTCTCGAACGTCTCATTCATCAATTTAATTAATTTTATATAATGGTTTAACTTGTAATCTAAACTTTACTCCTGCTCAATCCAATTTAACGTAAGTATTTTTAGTGCATTGTTCAGTGTACTTTGAAGTTAATTTTAGTAGCCTCACGATGGCATTATTTGCCGAAACATGTAGCTTGATTGTTCTCAATCATAATTAATTCAATTATATAACGTTCTATGGGGAATGGTTTCGAGTTATTAAAACTAGCTAATTGTATATAAGGCACTTTCGACTTGATGAGTAAAATTGTCAAAAGAATATTCTCTTAAACTATGGTCATCAAGTCACGGGACATCCTGTATATGCATTTGTGTTTTCAAGAACAAATTAATTTTTAGAATGGTAGTTCTCCTATCATTAATAAAGATAAATCGTAGAAATTCAAGACATTCTTACTTATATGAGGAGACGAACAGCTAAATAAGCAAAACTGAATGAGATTCGCGGTTAACATTTATAATTTATTAATTACGCTCATACGTATAAACAAGTATACCGCTGATGCTTGGCTTGACCTCGTAACAAACATTAGAGTGCATCCGTCATGTATTTTACTATTATAACTATGCGCATACGCGAACGTTTGGTTTACATCGTATTTATGATTTATCACTTTGGTATTTATAACATTGACCTCTAATGGGAAAATAAAGATTATTAATTTTACGTTTTTCTTATTAAGTTTTCGAATTGACTTGTTTATTATTGGATTGTTACTATTAAATTTGTGGTTTGGTAAATATTTAATTAAATTATTCAATTACAATTTTGTTTAAATTCATTAAATTTTTACTCAACCACCCATTAAATTTAAATGCGCGATGTAAAAGTGGCGCGAAGATGCACGGTTCGAAGATTAACGAAGTAGTGGTGCGCCTGCGTATTAATGCCTAAAAAATTACGGTGCAGTCAAACCTCTCACTTTGTTGCCTACGGTTTCCGTTCATTAGGAAGATAGGTAGTCAGCGGTATATTTCTTTATACGTATATGATTACGCTAGTATTTAATACTGTCTTTGCAAATAGTTGAGCTTTCATTTAACAAAACAGTCCCTCTAATATGTGATTAAGTATTAAGTAGGGCAGCTGAGTGTAATTCGTCGTAGTTTGAAAAGGTTAGATTTTTATTCTGCCAATTAGTGTGATATGGTATATTTCTCTCTACTTCAAAATATTGTCTGACAATAATTATGTATATATTTTGAAGTAGAGAGAAATATACCATATCACACTAATTGGCGGAATAAAAATCTATAACCTTTCCAAACTACGACGAAGTCACTCTAATGTGCTACAATAAATTCTCTTTGTTTAAAGTACAGTCCGCGCGGCCAAAGAATGCCTCATGTCGCGCATGAATGTTCGTGCATTCGGCCGCACTCGTTAACGCAATAGCGAAATTAATAACAGAAATAAATGATTAATTAGTGTAATACATCATAATAAACGGAACGCGGTTTTGGTGGCGATGCCACGGACATGCCGCGCTTAAGAGACTTGGAGTTCAGGCATGCTTTGGCCGCGCGGACTGTACAAAAATAAGATAACATACCAAACAATCGCAACAAATGTGTAGCACCATACAGCAATGATGGTGGTAGCGGCCTTTGGAGGATAACATGTTCTGGTAATAGTTTCCATGATAAAAATTTTGAAATGCTGATTGGCGTTGTATCAGAATTCCTAGTAGTTCTGTGAGCAAATTAGAAAGTAAAAAATGTATAGAGAAACATAAGTAAGTCATATCACATAGTACTACTGACAAATAATAATTTTGTAAATGAAACAATTTCCCTTTTTTGCACATTCTTTAAAATGATTAAAAAGGTTGATAGTTTTGATTAGAACAATCAATTATGCCAGAACTGTAGAAAACGTATAGTATGGCCCTACACCAACTTTGTGGTTTTGTATGATACTTGTGTACTAAATATACTCCCACAGTTTTGGATGTTCCTATTCACTCTGGATATTGATAACAATTGGCACAAATGTATCACCAAACAAAATTTCTGTAAATGAATTCGTTAAGTCTGTGTGTGGTTTTTTGGCGTTACTGAATTTTAAAATTCTGACTTAAGATTCTCAGAGCATCAAAAAGTAAGTTTGGATCTTGATGTGCTATCATGGTAACTATCAGCCCCGCGGTACCCGACCCTGTGATCTATGGGGCCTGGATGTTACGGCACTAATATTTGTATTTTCGTAAACGTAAGTTTTATTTTCCACCAAGTTAACAATAATGTGAAACATTCCAATTATTATGGAACCAAATTTTTATTGCCACAATTTCCGCCCTACACTTCGTTTACGTGCGGTGTTGTTTGTACTCGTACCAACCCTAATAAAGACAGATGCGCCGTATTTATTGTAATGCATAAGCTTCTTGAGAATTCAGACTCACCGTTTTCATCTTATGAAGCTATTTAAAATATATTAGTCTGAATGATTCGCATTTTTATCGTCTCAAAAGCAACGGAGATAGAGAAAACAAATAGATTGTTGGCTTGTACATGACTCAATTCGAAGTCCTAGTCGTTGTTTTGCTATGTATGCAAATTGTTGTGAGGGTGGGGTGCTCAAAATACTTAGTGCGTACTACTAAATGACATGTAAAACTGGCACTGGATATATCACCTGTTGCAAATAAAAGAAAGTTCCCAAATAAAACCTTCAATAAAAAATAGGAGTTCCCATTTAAGATTTTAAAGTCACCCCTGGGTGTCGGGGGGGGGGGGGGGGGAGCAAGTTTGTTACAGAATCGGACGTCCTCTTCCAAACTTTTATTTGGCAACTTTTTTGTCAGATGTACTCATTTTGACAAATTTCCCTAAGATTACAATGGATAAACATATCTACAAAAACGACACTGACTTATGCCAATTTTTTTACAAGCGGGTAAATTCGTTGTTTGGGTATTGCCTCGCTTGCGTTCTTAGGTGACTACGACTATACTTGATGTGTGCATAAAAACATCTCAAGAAGCAACATTACCAGATTAGATTTCCGAATGTGACATTTTTGTAAATGCGTGAAAGGCGTTTTAAAGCTGTCACAAACGAAAATATTGTGAAAAAACTATTGACAGATTTAATTTATCTGTCGTCACTACTACTTCAATTGTTGTTCTGTTGTCACCATTGTAACCAGCGGAAAAAATGACATTAGCTTGCCCCATTTAACCGAACTCCAATAACTGAGATAGCAATGGTGAACGTATAACTTTGGACACCTTGTATATCAGCAGCAAATGTCTTTGGTAGTAGTTGTAAAAGAAATAAAGGGTAACAGTCTCACCTTGATGTCGAGGTAGTATTGTATGAAGGTTCATCTAAGTTACCATTAGTATGCACCTCTGAAGAAGTTCTTTCAGATCTCAGGCCACGTCTTCGTTTAAGGGTTCTGTGTCCAATATTATTGGAATGATTATTAATTCCATCATGGTTGTTATAATTATCATCATCTGCATCCATATTTGGTAAATGTGCATACTCTAAATCTTCTAGCTCTTGCTTTACAGATCTATTAAATGGTATATATGTATTACTTTGTTAATTACAGCAACAACAGCCATTTCATTTACTGACTATGAAAAATATACATTATTCCTTTTCACCAATATAAAGTTAAAAAGTAGTTATCACAATATAGATATACATACATATATACACTTACAATTCTTGCTTTATCACACATGCATCAGAAAAAACTACTGCTTGAGCAGTTTCCACTTGGTTGCGTTCCTTATCATATAACAACAAATCCTTCAATGTAAAATCAAAATATATTCTCAATCCATCAAGCATTTCTTTACAAATATTTAAGCTAGAAAAGAGGATTAAATTACAAACAAAACAAGCTGAAAATATCACTCAACAAATTTGTAAATTAGTTAGGCACGTAACGAGTACCTGCTCTGCTAACCGAGCAGCTCTGCACCGAACCGAGCCAAACCAAGTACTCGCTTCTGCCGAGCACTTCTAAAACAGTTCGGTGTGTTTTGCATCGTTCTGCAATTCTGCACCATGCGCAGATTCCATGACGAAAGTTACAACATCAGTGTTTCATAAATTATACATCTTCGCTTCGCTTGCACAACACCTACCATCGCATTAATATTACTCATACTTGTCAAACATTTAGTTCACTTTACTTTAATTTTACAATAAAATAATACCAAGAAATATATGCTTGTTTGACCAAGTACTCGGTGTTCCGCCGGGTGCTCGGTTCTGCAGAACATAAATCCAAAAATGCTCGGGCTCGGCCGACAGAAAACTTTTTGATACTTGTTACGTGCCTAAAATTAGTCAAATAATTTGAACATCTATAATCTCAATGTTATATTAGCCATTTTAAAATTCTACATCAACCTTTTTTAGTTTAGAAGAAAAATGAAAAAATTCGTTTGTTGCAATACTTTAACGTGTAGGTAAAACGTCGTGAGAAAATCCAAGTATTTTTGAAATTCGGCTGCGATGTACATTTGTGAATGAAATGAGCATCGAATTTGGGACACAGTATATACAAGAATAGATACATTAGCTTTTACAATGAGGAAACGAAATAATAGAACTAAATTTTTAAAAATAAATTGACAATGTGAATACTTTTATTGCTTAAGGAATTTCAATCTATCATACATACTTTTTCTGTACATCTTCAGATCTTATTTTTGTTGGTATCCTATGCCTAGTAAGCGGTTTATCATTTAAACCACAAAACAAACCAGTTGCATAATGTTTCCAATACATTTCCAAAATTGTTACAACATTTGGTTCTGCGGGAAGTTTCATTAACTATTTCAAAAAATAAGAAACAATAAAACATTCACAGATATTAGTAATCAAACTTGCCTTATTGTGATTGTTAATATTATCATAATCGTTTTCCAATATTTCCTTTAAATCTGGACTCAGTTCGATAGGAAATGTATCATCATCTAATGAAGAATCTTCTTCAGAGCTATTGCTTGATTCATCAGTATCCAATTGTCTTGGACTTCCGATACTTCCGTCCTCAGAAGAATGAGCTATAGTTTCATTAGTTTTTCTATTGAGCTTCTTCCTTTCCTTTCGATACAGATACGCCCCTCTAGAAATTAGATGTGTGATATGTCATTAGATGTATTAGAAATTAGATGTAGCTGTAGGATATAGTGTAAAGGTGCGCATCCACCAAAAAATAATTTTTAGCAAACGTTTGTAAACGTTTGTCAATGCTTGCAAATGTTTGCCATTTAAAATTAAAATGTGTCTCCACAAGCAAAATATTCGCAAACAGCTGTACGTTTGCCATCATTTGTTCGTGTTCCGCTTGTCGAGTGGCTCCGAAAAGAAAACGTAGTGCTGCGGCTCTCATAATTATGTCTGTTTTAATTGAAAATGAGAATAGTAAAAAGAGTGAGACCAAACTTTATTAATTTAGGTTTTATGCGTAGGTACCTAGTCCATTCTCGATTAATCGAGATTTTCGATTAATCGCGATTCTCGATTATTCGAGATTTTCAATTTCGATTAAATAATTAAATATGTTCAAGTGGAAATTTTAGAATGTTTTATACGGCCGTAGATCCAATAAAGATTCAATAGCTGTGGTTAAGAAGTAGTTTTAAGGGCGGCGTCGGCGCTATGTAGTGACGTAGTGCTGGCAAAAATGTTGAACGAATCGATTAATCGATTCGTTTGAACACGATTGGTGAACGATTTCCATAGGCATAGAAATCGATTAATCGCGATTCTAGATTTTTTCAAAAATCTATTAATCGATTTTCGATTTTCACAATTTTTGCCAGCACTAATAGATATGCACCTTAAGAGCATACCATGGACAAGACATAATAAAGTTAGTTATTGTTGTTTTTCTAACTCAATAGTGAAAAACTGATTATTTTCCAAACTAAAATATAATCTAATTAACTAATACTACAATATACATTTCAATGTAGAGTTGACCGAAGCAAACATGATAGCTAGCGCTGTCGTCTTTTTCAGAGTACATTTAAGTTAAGAAGTATTTAGGGGGTACATTTAAATATTTGAAAATTGGTCCTTGGACCGCAACACAAGTACTTTCTGGTCAACGCAATGTTACTTCTGATAGAATTAATAGGGGCGTTGTTGATGCCAAAGAATTATCAATTACAAATGAAACGATTAAATTTAATAAACGTTATGACAAAATAAGTATGTACTCTGTACGTACTCATATATAAACAAATGCATAACATGTTAGAGTATAGTCAACATCGGAAGACACCAAGCTGCGCAAAAAAAGTGACGTCAGAGTGTAAAGCTCAACATAAAAATATACGTTTATAATAAAATAAAAGTTTAGGTTATGTTACTTCGCATATAAAAAAAAGTTGGCAAAGGATCAGCTGGAAACTAACGTTTTTAGAGCGCGCAGTACTAATATCTGTGTCATTTTTCCTTCGAACATATAACAACAGGAAGGAATATCCCTATAGTTTAGTAGATGGTACAAATGTAACGGAAGTTACGCAGGCTTTACGTCACAGTGACGTAACAGTAAACCACTTGTGATTGGTCAAACGGTTGTAGCGTGCAGTTTGTCGATTTAAAATTAAAGCGGTTCCATGTTTCGAAGAGTTTTTACGAGTTCTGATTTATAAATTGTAATACAGAAGATCTTAGTGTAAAAATATATTAATTAATTGACCTTACTAAAGTCTAAAATATAGAATTATTTATATAAACTTTATGTGTTTGGTTATGTTCGTTTTGTTGTTACCAGTAGCGTAGAATTCATTATACGGTTAAGAACATAGAGAATGTGCAAAAAATTAGAAATATGCATACCAAATTAATTTTGTTTAAAGAGCAATAAAATTTAAAAACAATTTTATGCATTTTATTTTGTTTACAGCAGGCGCGTAAACATAGAAGTGTTGGATTTACACCCTTGCTTAACAGTACACCAATGACTCGACGGAACACGTCACAGTAGGTAGCCATATTGGTAAACCATTAATGTTACTCATTTTGCCATATGCATGTTCCTTCCTTTTGTTATATGTTCGAAGCATTTTTCCAATCATTACTGCACCTTTATCTAGTTTTAAAATGCGTTTCTGCGCTGGTGTCTTCCGATGTTGACTGGTAATACATACTAACAGTCGGTCTCCAGTCAATATTTACAAAATTTTAAAAAATTAGATATTGCTATTGTTTGCTGCTGAACTTTGTTAATAAAATAGTTCATTTTAACTGAAATTAATATTGTTATAAAAATAACCTCATGAAATTGTAAAACAATAATTGATTTCCAAAAAAGAATTAAATATCAAAGTAGATCATTAAATCTTGGTAAATAGGTGTAAAGGTGCAAAGGAAACAACTTTCCCCTCTAACATTGTCCAAAGTGTTAGGGCGGCTTCACACACACCGATATTGTCGGTGTTGGTATTGGTATCGGACATACTTTTCACACACATCGACAAACAGTATGTCAAAATTGGAATAGCTGTTACATCTTTGTTAGCATCACCAGTGTCGCTGCGCCTTGTGAATATTCCATAGGTAAAAATGTTGGAATTCAGTTGTACTAGTAGAGTGCCTTAATATGAAGAAAAGAACCTTGTTGTTACTGTATTTATTATATTTGCGAAAGAAGAAACTGAGAGAAGGTAATTAAATTTAACAGCACTCATAGTTGATTGCATTTGTACTGAGACGACACTGAATTCCGTGAAATGCAAAAGTCAGCACAACGATACCGATGTTTGGGACTGGTCTACGTGAAACAGTGTATTTGGTTTGCATTACGTACTAAAACTGAACGATAATTTACTGACCGATATCAACAGAACCATCCGACATACACATAATGTCGGATATGACAACCAACATTTTTACCGGATCGTTGGCTGTGTGAAGCAATACCATTTAAAACATTACATTATTGATACGACACGATACCGATACCGACAACGACAATATCGGTGTGTGTGAAGCCGCCCTTACTGTTGATAATTATTAAACGTCATGTCTTCGAACATTATGTTCGAAGCGTCATGTATACCGTCTATACACGTACCTACTTATGTCATTTTTGGTGCTTTAAACATGTTTATGACATGCTTAATGTAATCTTCAAATCAAATTGTTCCTAACTCAAATAATAACGAAATTTTCTATTCTTTTCTTTTCTTTTCTTTCACGAACGGCTGAAATCGAAATTTTTAATTATCCCTGTAAACCAGATATTTAGATTTAGGTAGTACTCCAGGTACTAAATCCAAATTTGCAGGAAAAAAAAAACGTCCGGGAAACGTGAAAAATTGATAAAAAGCGATGGAAAATCCTGTGTATTTTGCTTCTTTCACTATTATTTAAAAAATCGTCAATTATATCGAAAAATTTTCAGTATAAAAGCTGTAGAGCGGATGATTCTACGGCGAAATAAATCATATGATAATTTCGGCGTTACCTACCGAACATACTATCCTTTTCGATTCGATGGTTCTTTCTCGCTTCTGCAAACAGTGTCGTTTAACATAATATAATAGAAAAGGATAGAATCAAGTTCAGTACTTAGCGCCGGCCGTTGCACTTTGGAATTCTCGGTCGACGTACGCTTTTAAGACGACAGTTCGGGAAATTCGTTGTTACGCCAGAAATACAGTGCTTCCCAAAAGTAACGGATATATTCGATAAAATGATTATTGACAATTTCTCAACGAACAGTAAGATCATAAGTGCTCAACTCTTGTCGGCAAGATTTTTATTTTGTATGAGCACTGGTTGCTTGGCAATAAAAATCTTGCCTGGCAAGCTTTGAGAAAGGATTAGCTGGCAAGAGTTGAGAACGAATGATCTTCGGTTGGAGAATTAACTGAATGAAGCGTTAATTTACTTTTGTCAAAATGACATTCGATTTTTTTAAATATTAATGGTTGCTCAAATAATACTAAAACAATGAGGTAGCGGCAAGAAAAGTAGCATATATACATTCTTTTCAGTTAAAGAAATTTGTGATTGGTGCATGTGACACTGTTCTTAATGTCTCATTGGTCTACAACACTATGAAGTTAATTATCAGTAAAAACCTCTGACACGTCGATTCTTATTTTTAAATTATCATTTAATTATCTAACTTTTAAACCCCCCACCATTCAACCCCTAAGGGCTAGCATGCCCTACTTAAAAATTTTAAATAGCAATGGACCCCTTGCAATACCTCAATTAATAGCATTTTCATGCAGAAATAAAATTTAAAGAAAAATTCTAAATCGGTTGATAAATAACTTAAATCCTTAAAAAAAGACCTATTATCTTAGAAATTCAACGTCACAGGACAGACTTTATGGACTGGCAATTTGGTCAATTCATAGGGAACTACCTATTTCAGAAGACGAAATAATAGAGGAACTTGCACGACAGCCAAGGCGATTGGATTTTGTATTATAATAATATTTATTTTATACCATTCTTAGACCAGGCAAATCTTATTTTTTCAATGAAGTTTTAAGGGGACATTTTTTTTTCAATGGGAGCGATAGGTTTTATGTTCAGGAACAAATATATAAAAATCCCAAAAAATCCGTTGTGAGCTAAAAACGCCATCTTGAAAAAACATGGCCGCTCATACAAATTTTTAAAAATGAAATATCTTCTTATCCTTTGGAGCAAATTTAACATTTTTTTTTACGAAATTTTAAGCTTAACACTACAAACAAATTATCTTTTAATTAAGATATAACCAAGAATGTAAATTTCCTAACAAAAAAACTGAAAAACGAAACAATTTTTTTTTTCATTTTTTTGTCACTTTTTACATTTAACCTTTTAAGCCAGCGTACTATAAAAATAAAAACTCAGTCATTCAACAGATCTTGGTCCAGAATACAAGCATTAGCATATTTGCAGTCTATCCCATGGCAGTGAAGGCACATAAAACTGCAGCGTCCGACTTGTGAACATACAAATTTTTTTTGCATCCGTTTCTATATTTACAGTAGATCCAGTGGTGCAGGAAATTGCTACATTGTGATTGGAAACATTTCATTTTTTGATACCTTCCATTGAGAAAATACCTCGGAAAAAACGTTTTCCGTTCTACTCGGTATTTTAGCAGCCACAACAGATGCTCATACAAAAGCGTACTAGAATAAGTAACTGCAAATTCCAATTTTCCAATTACTTCCATCAATAGTTTAGAGGGAAACTTTCGTTGCAAGAAAACACCTAGTGCAACTTGTAATGGCAAAAGGAAGGAATTCGGACGAATCGTCGAAATAATAGCATGGGATATACTTGTCACTTTTCTATCCAATTTTTCGTTTTTAGAGGATTTCAGAAGACTGTCTAAAATACCTTTAACAATTTTTAATTTTTCAGGAACTTGCTGCTAGCATTCATCCCGCATATTTTCATCAAAACTAGGATACTTTTCTATTTCTATTATAAACTTGTCTTTTTATATCCTCTCTTATAACCTCAGCTGCCGCTTTAACAATTCTTGATTTTTCTTGGTAAATAGTTTCGTATTTCTCAGTACAAAACTGATGTGTACGAATAGCTTGCAAAGTGTCTGTTAATGTGATAAATGATAATAGTATCTTTTCTTGGAAGTCCTGTAACTGTTATTTTCTCGCCAAAGTGACGTTGCAATTTTTCTTTTAACCATCTACATACATAACTGCCTTCGGTGTCACAAATTCTTCAAATTTTTTAGCAAGCTCTTCAGTGAAAATTGACAATCATCACAGTTTTCCATATAATTACACAATTTTAAAAAGGCAAATTGCTTTCCGCCTTTTTTTTGTGAATCTTTGGAAGAGCCTGCAGTATCGCGCACTAAATTTTTAAATCAAATCATATGATATTTCCCTTCTACAGCAACAAAATCTAAGGTTATGTTTTCTTTCATATTTAGTTCAGTAAATATAATATTCCTTATTTCTTGTCTGTATTGCTTGGGTTTCTTTTTCTCTTTTTGGAAACAATAATAGATTCACCACAGATCAGACAATTTGGTGTAGAATCAAAACCTTTTACAAAAGATCTGAATGTTTTTTTCATTTTTGCTCTCATCTATGGGGTAAATTCTTTCTTACGTATTCCTTTCTAACATAGCTGTTCCAACAAGATTCATAAACCGTTATATTGGATGCGTTTTTCAATTCCTTCAAAATGTTGTCACCTTTTTGTTTACTTGCAAGTGAAATTGACTGAAGTCCCTTTGCACTCACATTAACAGTTTTACTGACACTTAACACTTTTTTTAAAAACACACAAACATTAATACTATCCATTTTACATACCGTGTGACAAGTTTCAAAGCGGGACATAGCCGAATAGCATGGGAAATCACATATTTGCAGTTTGTTGCTCACCAGTTTCATCTACAAGAACCGTAATGATGTCTACCGAAAGAGCATTATTTTCTGAGCCTGTTTACACCAAATTGTTTGGTATACTTACTAATTCACTGCTTTTTTAATTAAAAAATAATTTTAAAAAGTTAAAAAGTATGAGCAGCCATGACATGTCAAATTCAAATCATGTTTAATATTAATTTTTAGACCTGTTACCTATTTAAACACTCGTTCCTTGTTATAATAACTATTATTATCTATCATTATTCGTGGTTAAATTTTTCAGGAAAATGCCATATTACATAATTGAAGATGTTTGAATTGATAATATTCAAAGTTATTCGAATTTGACATGTCATGGCTACTCATATTTTTAACTTTTGAAAATTATATTTTCCTAATTAAAAAGCAGTGAATTAGTAAATAGGTAAAATATTTGGTATAAACAGGCTCAGAAAATAATGCTCTTTCGATAGACATCATTACCATTCTTGTAGATATAATTGGTGAGCAGCAAACTGCAAATATGTGATTTCCCATGCTATTCCGCTATGTCCCGCTTTGAAACTTGTCACACGGTATAATATTTTGATACTAAATTAAGAAAGTCTTTAATAATCCTTTAAAGGAAACTCGTAATAAATAAAACATAACTAATTTACAATCCAAACTCTTACGCGCCGCGCTATTAGTTCCAGACTACCATAAAACATTAAAATAATATAGTAAATTAAAAATTAACCAAATAAACATGGATTAGTGAGTGGGGTGTCAATTCCAGACGTATGGAGTTTAATCGGACGTACATAAATTTAACTGGTAATTATAGAAATAATAGATTTTAAAAAATACAGCGAGCGGCCATGTTTTTTAAAATTGTGACTTTAGCTCACTTCCGATTTTTTGGGATTTTTAGATTTGCATTTTGTGATAAGAAACCTATCGTTTTCAACAACAAAATAAATGTCCGCAAACATTTTTATCAAATTTGCCTGGTCTATCTGTAAAACAAATGTTTATTACAATTGGTAGATCACACTGCACTTTTTATATACCCTTCCAAGACTATAGTCTGCGTACGCCACTGACAGCAACAAGCAACTGTTACTGGGGTTGAGTCTTAAGAATGGTGACACACGTCTAACAAAATGAAAAAAGTCTGGCAAGTTGCCACGAAACTTCCCTCGTATTAACACTTTTTTCAAAAAATAAATATAGCACAATATATATTTTGCTGAATTCAGAAAAAATACTCTTAAACTACATAAAAAAACTGCAATCGATTGGCGAAAACCGCATTTCAATAACTTTAATAGTTTCTCAGTATAGAGTTTTGCAAGGAATGTGTACGGACAGACTACAGACGACAGACGGAAATTTTTTTTTCATATTTTGAATCTACATATTCAGAAACGCAGGCAGATATGTAAAAATTTGCATAAGTCAATTTTTTTTTGGAACACTAATACAATACTTCCCTTTTACTTCGTCTTCGGGAAGTAAAAAAATTTTTTTGGTCAACTTACAGAAGTATTAAATGGAAAGAAATTTTAGAACAATTATGAAGGGATTTAGGAGGTACATGAACCCAAATAATTTTATTCTAAAAATATTCAAGTGGAAGATGTATATGGAACATAATGGGGATAATCACATTTTTTTTTCAAGAAATTTTGTTTAACGTATTTAAATTTGCTGTTGACTTAATATTATTAGAAATCTGGTATATGAATTAACCAGTTCCTCCTATATGAAGAGTTTGTTTACAACTAACCGGTAAAAAAATTGCAGAGGCCATTAAAATGAAGGTATGAGAGTTCAGATGAAGGTTAAATACAGATATGCCTATTGCCTAGGCCTATTTTTTACACTGTTATAGCAATGGCTATATTTTCAGTGGGGCTCAACAACTGCCAAATAAACTACAAGGCATGCTGTCTCGACGCCACGGTTTTAAAAAAGAAAAAAATACTGACATAATGCCTTGATACAAGTAGTTCACAGCGATTCGGTCCCTAACAGCTACCAAATTGCCTCCAAGGAGGATGAGAAATTTTGATCTTCATCTAACACTAGAAATTTCATGATGTGGCTGTGCTTTGAGTTAGAACCAGCATTGTTAAATTTACAGGTCCGTTAAGCTGGCACAACCCCTATAGCACAATCAGTTGAAACGTACCAGATAATTTAGTACTCATTTATTACTAATTAATTACCCAAAAGCCAAATTTATTACTGTTGATTTTAAAAAAAAAAGTGGTTGTGCCAGCTTAACCGTTAAGCTAGCACAACCCAAAAAAAAACTATTGAAACAGCTAGCACCACACTAATAATTGATTACTAATTAATTACTCACTATTTACCAAGGACGTCAATTTCTAACCTATGTTCAAACATTATGTTACGATTGATTTTTAATTAATGTCGATGTATTTTGATTGGTGCATCGCAAGCTGCCTTTTATCTGGTAGGGCTGGTATAATTCATTCATAGCATTAAAAACAATATCCGATATCTGGCTGCACCTTCATTAATTTACAAAACACTTAGTTGTCTTACGCTACGTTCACATATCATTTAAAAAATGTTTAAAATAACGAATAACGATTTGGCGGAGGTGGGTGACTCCACATTACTGTGCGGGTCTAATTTTGGACTGTGCAGGGCTTGAGAGCTTAAATATGGTTAAGTCCGTGGTAAATAGTGAGTAATTAATTAGTAATCAATTATTAGTGTGGTGTTAGCTATTTTAAGTTTTTTTTTTGGTTGTGCTAGCTTAACGGTTAAGCTAAGCTGGCACAACCACTTTTTTTTTTAAATCAACAGTAATAAATTTGGCTTTTGGGTAATTAATTAGTAATAAATGAGTACTAAATTATCTGGTACGTTTCAACTGATTGTGCTATAGGGGTTGTGCCAGCTTAACGGACCTAATTTACCCCTCAACAGAGACCGTCAATCTTCGTGCATTTAAAAAAGTCAATATGTATTAACCTTCATTTTTAAAAAATATAGCACATATTAGAAAATTAATTTTTTTATGTAAGCAATTAGTAATTACTCTGAATAAATATGAAATGCACGTCATAATCTAAGTTCATTAAATAATTTTGATTTTTCAGCTGCTAGTATTGTATAAGCTCAAGTCTTACCACTATGACAACTATAAATAGTATTTATTACTGGCCGTTAGCACAGATAAGTGTATTTTATTTGTGCTGTTAGTAAGATGAGGCAGTGCCTCATCAACCAAATTGACTTGGATGCTACTAATCTATATGTTCATCTTTAACTGAAACCATTGAACTGCACGCTATACGCAACTGGAAGGGATATAGTCATGGCAATCCTAAAAGCGTTGCACGTGATATATGACGTAAAAACAGTACCAATGTAATACTAATTTTTAGGATTGTCATTAAAGGTGATATTCTAGGGTAAAATAATTCTACAAGTTGGCAGCATCATAAATAAAATTACAATGTTGCAACCAAGATATCTGTCATTTATTGTCTTCCATTTCGTATTTTATTCTATTTCGTTTTAATCCATATGACAACACTGTTGACATGTATATCATACTGGTGACGTGCAACGCTTTTTGCTTTGCCCAAACTTTACGAACTATTCCAATGCATTGTAGGCGTTGAAGCCAGAAGACACATGCATACTTCTGTCACTTTCTACCTTGTTGTGGTAGTACAGCTGACGTAACTGTCAACATATTTTATTTTATTTCTCGTGTTACGGCCTTGAGTATGACTTTGCGTGCGAAGGAAAGAGATAGAGATAACCATTTGTTGAGGGTTGCCTAACTAGGCTGTGGCTTCAGTGTTACTTATTAGCGTTTCCTTTCCAGTTGCGTATAGCGTACAGTTCAATGACTGGAACATATATGGGTGCATTATTCCTTATTTTTTAAATTCCGAAATTTTAATTTACAAACACGCTTGCTAGTCATTATCATGATGGATTACTTTATAATTTTTAAATTATGCATTTTCTACCGTTAATTTAATGAAAGAATAATTAGCAAATTTGTGTTGAAGAAAAATAGCAATATTAGTAATTTAATTTTACGAAATGTATAAACATAAGACTCACATTTGAAGTTGTGACTTTTCGGCTAAATCCTTCTGAAGTTGACGATTTTCTGGTGTATCTTTGAGTACATATTCTTCTCGTACACACCTATCCCATGATGAGTTCCAACCCTTTAAAATTGTTACTGTTATATACTGTGGCAAATACAGAAATTCTTACCTGAAAGTGTATTAAATATTCAACATTTTTTCTACCACGGCTATCTTTAGTTATTACGACGTCCAATACCTACATAGTAGATTTGTCACAATTCCACACAACATAAATGAAGGCAATTTGTACTTACTTTAGAATCATATAAAACTTTGGCTTTGGTTGGATCAGGTTCGTAACAAAGTACCCTTTCTCCTTCATAAAATTTTAACTTAATCCCTCCTCTAGTTGATACCATTTTTTAACTATACTAAATAGTAATATAAAATAACTAATAACTATAATACTTTTCACAGGAACCATACAAAAAACAAAAACAAATATCTAACCTCACATTTTTTAATACAAAAGCAAACAGACGTTGCCAAATAGTTAATAACTTCTAACTTGCGCTTTCATTTTAAGTACTTTTAAATCTTAGAATACTATAATCTAAGTTTTAAATCAATATTTATTTTGTAATTTAATTATAAAATCAATGATTTTACCAATAAATAAAATGCTTAGTCTCCGAGATATAAGGTGGAAAAGTTTCTTACTTTTTTTGTTAATACCTACCTAAAAATCCTTTTCCCGATTTTAATGCTAATTTAACAAATTGCTCATTCCTTAATTTATATTATGGAGAGACTACCATGTCTTTCCTTAGCTCGCAGGTAGGTACCATCACAAATAAGGGACAGGGAACTGGTGTTTACTGCAAAGAATTGAACTTCCATATCACTTAACCAACTTTCCGACTGTTTTTCAAGTGAAAGTAAGTAGGTAGTAGTAGAAATAACGCTCAGTTCAAGAAAAGTTCTTATGGATAATATTTTCTTCTTCTTCTTTTACTTATTCCTTTATACCGTTAAGACGTCGGGTATTGTTGTGCTATCCATTTCCTCCATTCTGTTCTTGTCGAATTGTGTCATATGTGATTTTATTAGTTTCTTCACTATTTTTTCTAAAGTTTTCATTGGTCTTCGCCCTGTCTCTTCCTGCCTATTGGGTGTGCTTCTAAGTATTGTTTAGTTTTCCTACTCTGGTCAATTCTGGCTACATGTTCATGCCATGTTAGTTGTTTCTTTTCCAGTGGCGGTGCTTGCTGAAAAACTAGGTGGTGCTCTAGCATAGACCAAATATACTTAGTCTATGACTCTAGGTATTGAATTTTTGTTTAAATTTTTTTAATATTTGGTGTTGTTGGTCTTCCAAGACGTTTAATATCCACCTTTTGCTCCAATGTCATTGTAGAAAAAGGATTTTTCAAAATAAATTGCACCGAATTCATTTTAATATTCACACTGTATTGCCCTTACGTTCGAATGACTTTGTTACAATAAAAAATGAACAAGTTATAGTTGCGAAGGTGCGATGTAAGTTAGCGCACCGTCGGCGTCGCCGGGTTAAAAACGCATTTAACGGCTAGCACGAATCTGCCCGAGTACGTAATTTGCAGCCGATAGCGAAAGAATCCCGTGCTCCGACTGCTAGAGCACGTTGCGCGATACTTCAACACTTATCTGTTCATATTTAAAGGATTTGCTTGCTGTGCGCTATAATAAAGCAATTAGTAATATAATACGTACGTAAAAAATAAATATCTGTAAATTAATATTCTTAATTTGTTAGTCAGCTTAACTCATGACAGTCTGCAGGAATATATTTTATATTTTAATTTATTCAGGTGGTGCGCGAGCACCGGAGCACTTTAGCAGCAACCGCCCCTGTTCTTTTCTATCTTTCTGTTAATACATCTTCTTGATCTAGTTCCTGTAGACCGCTTCGTTTCTCCATCTATCCAGTTTGGTTGTGCCTTGGTTCCTTTGGTTGAACCGACGGTTTTACCCACCGTCGTATTTTTTTCTGAATTCAGCAATATATATTGTGGTATTTTTTGAAAAAAGTGTTAATACGAGGGAAGTCTCGTGGCAACTTGCCAAAATGTTTTGTAGATATGTTATTATTCATCACTAAATATGAACATTAATGTTATTTACCTATTAAATTATAATTACAGGATAATTACATATTTTAAGTGATATAATCAAATTCGAATTAAGTTATTGAAATAAATGCACACTTGTGGGAATGCATTTATTATGATACGCAACTCACTTGTATTTTTACAGTACCTACTCGGCTTTCGGAGTCATGAATCAGGTTGCGCCGGTTGCTCCCCTTCTTAGGTGACTATGACTGTATGCACGATACAGAATTACGTTCTTTTATTGCACTGTGACTTGTTTGCCGTTTGTTACATACAGGGTGGGCCAACAGTGCGAGGACGGAAGATTGTGGGTTTATTAACGAACATTTCAAAAGTTTGTTGCTGGGATATGGTCAGGTACCCTTAAGGCTACAAACCTAAAATATTTTCACCCGAATCGCAATACATATACAGGGTGATTTATATCAAAGTTGCATTTTTTTAAATGGAACCCCCTATATATGATTGCATATTTGGATTCCTTGGTCAATTCTAGTCCGACTTTATGTATCACACATAGTACCTAAAACGAATAGTTTAGCCGCAATTCGTCATTTTTACAGAAAGTAGGTGTCTAAAAAAAATTGAATATCGCAGGGATCTCAAAACTTAGAAGGCCGTGACTATGCGATGTTACTAAGCATGAAATGTACTAGCGTAGACCGGACGGTCAAATCCCAATTCTTTTTGTGTTCGGAGAAATTACCACGTCAATTTGCAAAATTTCTATCAAAGGTAACTTGATTATTTTAAATGGCACGTCCATTTTTTCTTTATGGCTTCAAATGTACAATTTTATTACCTTTCCAACGATATGAGTTTGTCGGTATCTATCTCGGGTAGATTTTTTGTAATTTCACATTTTCTGGTTAATTTGCTGTATTTTTCAATTTTCAGGTTCTATTAGTATCTAGTAGGCCGTGAAAGATAAACCATCATCCAACTGCACCAAGAGCCCAAGGAGACGAATTTTAAAAATAGAATCAATTTTTGCAATTGAATAGAAGAAGAGTTCAATTAAAATGAAGAATTTTTGGTTAAGATCATGTTTACAGACGAGTGTACCTTTCACCGCAATGGATTTGTTAATCACCATCATTTTCATTATTTCTGAGATGTTAACTCTCACTATTTCCGAGTTCATAGTCAAGAGGAATAGTCGATTATTGTTTGGGCAAGCATATTCAGCACTTATGTTGTTGGTTCCTTTTTTTCGAAGGTATTCTAAATTCATCGAAAATTAATTACTTGGACTCCTTGAAGATGTACCGCTCGCTAAAATTAGCGACATGTATTTTCAGCAAGATGGAGCACCTCCACATCGCAGACGTGTTGTAAGTGTATGGACTAGTAATACATTTGGTGCAAAGTGGATAGAAAGGGATGGATCAACACGATGTCCAGCAAGATCTCCCGATATTACTCCGATTGATTCCTTTTTGTGGGAGGACGTCAAGGAGTGAGAGTATGCTGAACTACCAACCACAGCGGAAAGTATGAAAAATAGGATCAGAAACGTTTTTGCAACTATCAACCCAGACGTGTTACATTGGGTTAAAAATGCTTTTCGTCGAAGAATCCAAGTTTGCATAGAACAAGGTGGTAGATATTTTGAATATCCATAAGAATAATAATTTTTTTGATTTTTTAATGTTTATTTTATCTCATAATTTTGGTTCTTGTATTTATGTCTTTTCCTACTTAATAAACAATGTTTATAATGAAATGTCAATACATATTATTATTATTATAATACATAATGTCAAAGTGAAGTTAAAGTGTAAGAATTGTTTTATCTTTCATGGCCTACTAGATACTAATAGAACCTGAAAATTGAAAAATACAGCAAATTAACCAGAAAATGTGAAATTACAAGAAATCTACCGGAGATAGATACCGACAAACTCATATAGTTGGAAAGGTAATAAAATTGTACATTTGATGCCATAAAGAAAAAATGGAGGTGCCATTTAAAATAATCAAGTTACCTTTGATAGAAATTTTGCAAATTGACGTGGTAATTTCTCAGAACACAAGAAGAATTGGGATTTGACCGTCCGGTCTACGCTAGTACATTTCATGCTTAGTAACATCGCATAGTCACGGCCTTCTAAGTTTTGAGATCCCTGCGATATTCAATTTTTTTTAGACACCTACTTTCTGTAAAAATGACGAATTGCGGCTAAACTATTCGTTTTAGGTACTATGTGTGATACATAAAGTCGGACTAGAATTGACCAAGGAATCCAAATATGCAATCATATATAGGGGGTTCTATTTAAAGAAATGCAACTTTGATATAAATCACCCTGTATATGTATTGCGATTCGGGTGAAAATATTTTAGGTTTGTAGCCTTAAGGGTACCTGACCATATCCCAGCAACAAACTTTTGAAATGTTCGTTAATAAACCCACAATCTTCCATCCTCGCACTGTTGGCCCACCCTGTATATCTGAGTGAATTGTTTCGTGGCAAAATATTTTCTATGATTATGTGTCGGTATTATATTATCTTGTATGACAAGAGTGAATCCTTGTTTCGAGAAATAATTGTCCTGTTGTGAGATATTTACGTGATAAGTTAGTTGTTTTCACAACTTGCAAAACTTGACACGACCACCAAATAGCTGGTGATCCGATTCAACCGCCAAACAATCAATTTAATTCAACCTGAGACTGACTTCTGAAAGAGGATCATTTGAATTTTATACTAATAATTTCTTTACTTGTACCTACATCATAGTCGATTAAATCGATGTGTCAATTTAATCAACAGATTAATATAGTGATAAAAAATGCAAAATTAGATGATTGTCTACAAACTTTAATTGCCTATAGTTAGAATCAGTTTAGCTTGCGTATGTACATTATGATAATTCTGTTACAATGCTTCTGTTTTTTTTATTCGTGTGTCCTAGAATAAAACAGAATCAAGGAACGTAAAGTTTGCCCTGTTAATGTATGCGGCTGTGATAATCGTATACGTCGACATTTAATATAATATACTGACATTTCCTATTGTCACGTTTTGTTTTGATTGTTGGTTTATGTTTCATTTTATACGTTTTACTTCATATTATTTCATTAAAAACAGCTTTTCCAAAACTACATATTATCGATACACGTAGAAAGGGGTAAATATAATGGTGCATACAGATATGTGAATTATATGTTATAAAGATCATAAAATTCTAATGTGACGTACGTTTATGAAATTTAAATCATGCAGTTATTCGGAATGAGTCATACGCAATCTTATATGATTTTAACTATAACTTGTATATTTTAAGCAAATGATGTAGGTACAGCTTTTCCATTGAATGCTAGAGGTCTCGAATTTTACTCTCATTTGAATGATTTGACTTCTATAATGAATTTTAAGACAACACTTGCGCAGAACTATGTAGGTAGCATTTACCTACAAAGAAATGTAATGGGGATAATAAACCAGCAAAATTCTAAATACGTTATATATTTAGTATTAAAATTAAAGCTCTCACTTAAATTTTGCAAAAAATTAAGTTAGGTATATAAAGTTATCAAGATTACAACTATGTATTTTATTCAAGATAGAGATGAAAAATCTTGTAATATAAGATTAAGATTCACACATGCAAAATCAATATTTTGTCTTGTATCATTAACAACAGTTCTTAACATATTAATGAAAAACGTAGTGTGTCTAGGCTTTTCAGAATATCTATCATACTGGTCCAACGAATCTTGAAGTTTTAATGTCAAACTATCATAATTTTTTTAACAACATCCAGTATTTGATCTTCTGTTGGAGTTGATAAATTTTGGGAAGTTAACCATTGTTCAATTTTTGGAGAGAAATGTTTTATAATTGCACGAATGTTGATTAAGTTGTTGTTTAGTTTCTGTGCGTTGTCTTTAAATTCACCATCACCAGTTGAATATCTTAATCCCATTGAGTACACATTATCAAATACCTGATGCATTCTGATAATTTCATAATACAGCTCATCATAACTTCCAGGTGTAGGTAAAAATGTATCTCCATATGTAATAAATAAATTGAAAATGTTTGTAACTTGCAATGATAAATCAAAGATATTCATTTTTTTAGAAAGATTGCTTTCATGTTGGACAAGAAAACGTAATAAAGTGATTAATGCCGTCCATAAATCCTTCCAAGGATAATTAATTCGTATTCGGCACTTTTTTTGGTAACACAGCAAACGATGAATTACACCAAGGCATAGTAGGTAAAGCTCCATAGGCAGCTTTTTCATCATATGGCTCATAACAAATTCCACAAGTAAATCTGAAAACAAACAAAAACAGATAAATTAAAGACAACAGACTAAATCACATAAAACTTCCAGACACTATTCCTAAAACAGATGAACATCATCATATTTGTATCTTCCACTTCAGTCAAAAACGCTACATGGAAATAATCAACAAAATAATTCAAAATAGCTATTAATTTACCAATCTTTTTGAATTTTTATATACATTGTTTTTAGGTTACTTTGGTGCCCTCTAGTAGTGTAACTGTATATGTGTGAAACCTATCTAATACCTACCTAACAGAGTTGAAGCCAATGGTTGTGATATTGTAGTCCGGTCTGTAGAAGGCTTTCTATGTCGCATAGGTAATTTATGCAAGTGCACTTTAAATGTAAGACTAATATCATGCATAATTGAATTTGCATATTGGTCTTCGGCAATGCAGCTTAATATTAGAAGACATAATTTGACCGTATTGGCACCAGCTTCTGTTTTTGTGTCTTGCATCACAATAGAGCTAAACAAAAATGACCAATTATAAAAATAAAACAAATGTTTTTATCTTTTACTTATGTGTTAATTTTTCGTTTTCATTACTTGAATAACAAATACTAATCCTCTTATACCTGCAGTGTTCTATTTTGATGTAAACAAATTTTTGTACACAGTGATTCGTGGCAAATAGCAAGATAGGAATTATTATGTAGATGTAAAAACTATGAACTTTGTGTATAGGGAACCATTAGTATCATTTGATACCATTT
This sequence comes from Pyrocoelia pectoralis, assembly GCA_036250285.1. Lineage (NCBI taxonomy): Eukaryota > Metazoa > Arthropoda > Insecta > Coleoptera > Lampyridae > Pyrocoelia > Pyrocoelia pectoralis. Next base: position 43,340,025 of record CM070074.1, read on the forward strand.
ATTATTTTCCTTTTCACATATTTCTGAAAAATAAACCTTAAATTGGAGGTTCCTAAAGCTATGGCATGGGAACATGTTTAAAAACGAAAAAGTATTTAATCAGTATCAAATTGATGCAAATGGATGCGCAATACACTAATAATGGTGTTTGGGTAGTGTGTATAATACTTAGATTATAAAAAGGTACAGATAGGCCTTTCCATATACGAACGTTATTAAAACATGAAGCCAACACTGACGAGAGAGTGTACCGAGTGGGCTAAATTGGACACTTTCTTTTTGTTGTTACATTTGAAATTCATTGTTAACAAAAAAATTGAAAGGTCGACTTTTAAAATCTAGTTACCAATGTTACATTGTGTTCAAAATGTCTTCCATTACTGCTACGCATTGTTGAGCTCTTCTAGGTACACTATCAGGGGCTCTAAGTACTTCTTGAAAGGGAAGAACACATGTAACATTGGTAACTAGATTTTAAAAGTTGACTTTTCAATGTTTCTTGTTAACAGTGAATTTCAAATTTAATAACTTTAGTCGAATATTACTTAAAAGGGGTGGCAGTAAAAAAATAATTTTTCCTATAAAACTTTCTTCTTTTGTAACAATCTTTTAAACAATACCTTTTTCGACTTATGGTGCCATTTAAAATTTTGGAGTTCGAGACATTCTGGAGGAATGCAGACTTTTCCGAGAAATAATATCACCATTCGATTCTTTATTATGGCTTTATAATAACTTTTTTCCCCTACCTCTCTACGACTCACTGTTCTTTAAATAAACTACTGATACAGGTGGTCTCATTCACCCGGTATATTACAACTTTTGTTTATGGAGACCCCACACCTAATAAAACTAGCATGAAATCATCTACCTACTATTCTACTAGAATAATGGATTTGTTTGAAATAATTACATAGGTAATGTAATTAATGTTGAGTATTTTAAACCAATACAGGTATCTCTAAAAAGAAGTACCTAATGCTCACTAACTAATCAATAAGAGAACGAAAAAGCTTGCAGTTTTTTTTCTCAAATACAGTAGCAAAAACAATTAAATATTATGGTCTAATTCAGGGATGAGCAACCCGCCGCCCGTCGCACTTTGTCGTGCGGTCCGGCCCCTCAAATCTTTACATCTTGACTTTTTAAATATATAAGTAAAGCCCATATATTTTAACTAATGTGATACGTGTGTAATAAAATAAGTATTACAGAATTTTTATTGTATGTTTTGTGATAGGTGCTCTTCTGATGAGTTGTTATGTTGTTTATTGCTTAATAAAGACAAAAATTGTGTCTATTGCTACATTTGTAGTTGGCCCATTGATAAAAAATATTGCCCATCCCTGCCCTAATGGGCCCACGTCAAGAAAAGTTATTGGTGAAAGGAAACTGTTCAATTATTGACATAGTAAGGAGTAAATTTAAACTGCCAAATTTCCATGGTCCTTTACACAATGAAGGTTGGGAAGTAGTAGTAGAGAATCAACTAATTAACGGGGTACCTGGGTGTTTACATTTTATGTCTGGAGTGGTTAGACAACAGTATCATTCCATATGAGGTGATTGCTTGTTTAAGCAGAACAAGAACTTAACACAGTGTTGCAAAATCTTAATCCAAAAATCGCAAAATTGTCAGAAAAAATCAATAAACAAAAACAGTATAAACAACAGTAAAACTTGAGTGGAATTTCGTGTTATTATAACACATTTATGAAATCTCAACATAAGTTTACCTACTAAAAAATAATATACATAGGTTTAGGCGGCATTATAAATAGTTATTGAGGACACATACTTATAAGGTAATTACTAATTACTGATCATATTCCAATATGAGATTCGATTTTTTTGTAAATCACAAGACCTGCTTATACAAAAAAAAAAGAAATTTCATAAAATAAATAATCTATGTCCATCATAGGATGAGGTAAGGATGTGTGAGTGTGAGCATACCATTATTTGGTGTATTGTGGAGTGACTATAAAGGTACAGTGCAAGGTATGTTCATGAGAGGGGGGGCTACTGGAGGAAGCAAGTAGAATCACCAAAATGATTTCATTAGTGAACATTATATGATATTTACTCTATCCTAGTTAGGGTAATTTTTCATTTAAACAGCATTTCCAAAATACCAATGATGTATACCAGTGATAATGTTAGGCTGATACTAACCCAAAATAAGATCATAGTGATCTTTATTGGTTTCATATCTTAGTTGATTTGGGTTATTATTTTGGCTAAATAAAGTGTATCACATTAGAAATGAATTGTTAATCTCAGTCTTCCCACAGTTTTGGTGTTAATAGATAACTTTACTGGTTGACATGTTTCGCCTTACAATAATCCAAAAATTGCAAAATTGGGATGTGGAAAAACTGAGAGTAACAATTCATTTCTAATCTTAATACCCACATTAGAGGATGAATCCTTTCCAAACATTCAAAGTGTATCACAGTTGTGATCTTAGTGAAAGTAGGTTATGGTTTGGATATTGGCTAAAGCCCATACACGAACTGCATTAGTTAAGATAATAGTCTAAGATAGGTTATTAGAAATATATACCCTCATCTGTTATTTGACGGTAATAAAGATTATAAGTTAGATAATATATAGGTCGATAAATTGCAAATGGGTTGCCTAGCTAAATCGGGGCCCGATGCTGTTAAATCCGCTTTCTTTCAGAAGAATGCTCTGCATCCCTGTCTGTTACAGAGTCAGTAGATTAATAGAGTACCGCAAGCCTTTGACGCCATTTTTAGTCCTTTCCGCGCTTCACTCACTACACGCTCAGTAAAGTAGATGATGTTTTGACTAAATTTTTCGGAATATAATAAAAAAAAATACACTTAACGGTACAACAACAAGGCATTTTATTAAAAATTACGCACTTCGTTTTATGTATATGGACTAAAAATGGCCGCCAGGGCGGCATTTGTCGCGTCAAAGGCTTGCGGTACTCTATTAATCTACTGACTCTGGTACCCTTTTGTAATAAAGTCACTGTAGTACCCTTCAGAGTCAGTAGATTAATAGAGTACCGCAAGCCTTTGACGCGACAAATGCCGCCCTGGCGGCCATTTTTAGTCCATATACATAAAACGAAGTGCGTAATTTTTAATAAAATGCCTTGTTGTTGTACCGTTAAGTGTATTTTTTTTATTATATTCCGAAAAATTTAGTCAAAACATCATCTACTTTACTGAGCGTGTAGTGAGTGAAGCGCGGAAAGGACTAAAAATGGCGGAGGTTGCTCTATTAATCTACTGACTCTGGTCTGTTACATGGAATGGCGAGTGCAGCGCTCTCTGTCACTCTCCACGCTCGCGCTGAAAAGATAATATCTAAAATCTATGCAACCATGGATGTGATGGTAGTGACAGAGAGCGTTGCGCGCGCCATTCCATGTGACAGACAGGGATGCAGAGCGTTCTTCTGAAAGAAAGCGGATTTAACAGCATCGGGCCCCGATTTAACTAGGCAACCCATTTGCAATTTATTGACCTATATATTATCTAACTTATAATCTTTATCACCGTCAAATAACAGATTATTCCTAATAACGTTATCTCGTACTATAAGAACTACTAACTTTTTCTATCAGTCAATTAACTATTTTGTCAGGATCATAACTACACGAGGCCAAAATCAACCTTACCTTACTCAACATTACTAATATCAGTAATATCATAGAGCATATAAATTTAAAGAGTGTCAACACCATTTGAGTCAAGGAATCGACAGTTTGACAATGTTGCCATCACACAGTACACAGTGTAAAGCTACAAATATGGTAAATTTATAGCAGTTTGGCTTTGATAGGGAATTATTTTTGTTAAAGTAGATTTTTAAGAATATCTACTTTATTGTATATTAATTCAAAAACGGCGGCATTAAAAAAATTTTCTGATCACTTTGACAACATAGCCATACTTGACGTTAGGTAAAATTAAAGAAACCTATAACTTTTACCTTTGAACAGGGTAGTTTTAATTTCTTGCCCGGACGCTAGGTGTCAAAACTTCAGCCACCTTGTGGTCGGGCAACTTGAAACCTATCACACGTTTTTCCCCAGCATTGAACTTCTTTACCTTATATGTAGAGGTACGGAATTTTTGCAAAAAAGAACCAGAATTTTCGCAAAAAAAATTTTTTTTTTCATAGTTTCGCTAAAATTCGCATATACTACATATATTAAATAAAACAACTTTTTTATACATTTAAAATTTATATTTAATGTCAGTTAAACGCAAACATTCTTGTAATTTCAACATTTGACTCTTTAAAAAAAAACGTTTATTATAACACGTGCATACACAAAGCTTTACGAACGAATCTTTGGTACGGCGGCGGCAGAGATAGAAGAATTATGTTGAGAGCGGGATGGGGTGATCATTTTGCGAAGAGTATATATTTTCATAAAAAAAAACACAAAATGGCATATTTCGCAACCTATTCTCAAATATAAGAAATTTTCGCATAAATTCACATCTATTTCGTAAAAACGAAAATTCCGTACCTCTACTTATATGTTCTATGCTAATATCGAATTTTACTTGTCTAACATGTAAATTGTAATGTATAACTTACCAATATTGAAAAAATGTAACAAGTAAATTTGATGGTTGAGCCATAATATCCAGAATGGATGAAAGGTCAGGCACTGGTTGAGATGCATTTAAAGTATTAATTGGCGAAGGCGGAGAACTTGTATCTGTTTGGGTTTGAGCTAGAGTCGTAATAAAATTTCGATTCAAATGTATTGCTTCATAAAAAGCCAATAATAATGCATTATTTGCCCTGATTTGTTGAGTCCTTACTCCACCCTCCTCAGATATGAACATATTTCCAACCATATTTGTTAACGATGATAACCAAGATGCATTCTGCGCTTCTAAATGTTGCAAATTAAACTGTCTACAAAATTCCATTAAAGCAGCTGTAATAACTTGACCATATCCATTTAACGCTAATTCATCATCTAATATAGATAATTTAACAATATAGGGATTAGATGAATCATACTTTCTATAGTTGACTAATAATGTTAGTAAAATAACAACATCGTGTCCATGTATTTGTCGAGAGTGAGTATCACACAATAGTTGCACTAAACACTCAAACATGGATGTAAACATAACATATTCCAGTAACGTATTTTGGCTAACATTTTCAGTTCCTGTTGCAAACACTAATAACAACTTCAAGCATAACCTTTTCAAACTTTCAGGTGTATCACCTGAAATATAAAATAATTAAAATAGTAAAGAATATATACATACTAAGCTGAGCTAAATATAATACTAGAAAACTGAATATAAGCCAATATCCAAAATGTCTACAGTTACAGGCAAGTAATGATCGAATGACTGTTTCTTTGTAAAATTTACCATATAATAAATGAATAGCTCACTTTGAAGATGCAAAATTATGCAGTTATCTAGTTTTTTACTTGTAGGTATAATTGTACCTATACCTACAATGTTTTGTGTTGTGTGTGTGAAAGGAGGTTGAGTTTGCAGTTTGACAAGAAGTAAGGCAATTTTAAAGTTTGTAGCGTGCACAATACTGTTGAGGCAATTGGCCTTTTAAGGTTTTAATCAAGGGGTGGCTCACTCCCAAAAAATCCGTACACTATATTTCACTTTTTGATACTGTACCTATTTCGAAGATACTGAATGTGTACTGAATTTACTGAACTTACTAGTACTGAATCTATAATGACCATACTGAACTCATACTGACTATACTGACCTCATATTGTACCTGTACTGATCGTACTGAACAGATACTGAATGCATAAAACCACTTGCTACGAAATTAGGTTTATTACAATATTTTGCTCGAAATGCCATTCTTCTTCATTATGTCATCGTGAACTGTAATAGTGTATTATTTGTTTAAATAAAAATATTATACACATGTATTAATTATGTATATAATTTGGTACTTTTTCTTCGCACGTAGAATCTTTTGGTACTTAAATGATTTTTTCAGAACAATCAATAAAGAATAAATTAATACTTAACGATCTTCTTTGCTCTTTTTTCCCCCAACATTTTTTTGTTATTGTCCAAAAAGCAATGGGTTATTTGTACAGAACTTGAGAACAGTGTTTTTCTTTTTGCAATAGATGTGTCGTTCTCGAGATATTCAAGGGTTTCCATAATTTTTCGACATCTGGTGTATTTATACAGGGTTGCCCATTAGTGCGTCAAAGTCCAAATAGGCTTTATTAAATAAAACTGGAAGAATTTATTTTATAAAAAGTGGTACAGTAGCAAAAGACGCACATTTAAAAAGTAATTTGAATTATACAGGGTGATGCCCTAAAGCGGGGCACATTCGAGATCTTTTTTTTAATGAAACACCCTGTATATCTTTTGATTTTTCTAATCTGCTTTAAATTGTCTTTTCAAGGGTCTCTGGGTTTTTGGTTTCGGATGACGCACTACTGAGTTATTAACGGAAATTTAAAAAAAATGGTCGGGACAGTAAGGTTTACCATATTAAATCCATGCGATAGTATTACGATTAGCTAAGACAAAATTATTTGGTAACCGTATAGCCAAGGGATGTCTTGAACCTACAAAATAATCAAACATTAATTTTATTATACAGGGTGTTTGTTACGATGCAGTCAAAGAGCGTTTACTGAATTTTTTCAAATAGAGCCCCCGTATATTATTACATTTTTGTTAATAATGTCCTATACCCAAACCCAATAATTTCCGAGTTATTTTTAATTATTCATCACAAACCACTAAATTATTTAACCAGATTTAACAAAACTTGATTTTTTCCGCACAATCAGCACAGAAGAAAGCAAATATGCCACGGATAATGTCACATTGAGAGACTGCGACAAAACAGTGGCCGATTTATCACGTTTTCAAACGTAAACACCCGAATATTGAACATACTTAAAATGTACTGAACCAACATTCTACTGAATGGTACTGAATTCACTGAACTCATTCTGAACTTGTATTGAACCTACTGAATTATACTGAACTTTTATTGAACATACTGAACTTGTACTGAACTAGTATGTGTACACTATATTTAAAGAGTGAGCCACCCCTCGGTTTTAATAATTAGTTTATTATATAATGTCACGATGAGATTGAAAATCTCAAATGTGTAAGTAACCCAATCGAATATATAAATTTCCTAGCGCTAGCCCACAAATAATTGTGATGGACAAAAGTGATATACAATACAATAGTAAGATTAGCCACAATTACGTGACAAGCGTCTAAATTGCTAGAAAACTGCCACAATTGTGCAGACTTGTGTACCAAAATTGATAAGTGATTTACGCTTGTGCCTACAACTGTAAGTAAGGTCCATAAGAATATCAAGTCAGACATGAAAGAATAAATTCTTATAAATGCTAGCAAGAAGTAATATGATTTAGGAGGCATTACAGGTAACACCAAAAGTAGTGTACCAATATGGTAACAATGTGCCTGGCTTTTAGGTAAATTAAAAACAAAATTTAACATAGAAACTATTTAAAGTCAAACTACAGGTAGTAAATAAGACAGAAATTTCAACATGAAACGTCAAGTGTAATGCTCCTTCCATACCATTCTAATTCATCGGAGTAAGTCCATATTGTTTTGTTTACTGACTTGAGGATTCTCATGTAGATTATTAGATTCTTTTATTGATATGATTGATTGCTGCACTTTACAATTTTCCGCATTCTCAAATAAGTTGGGGATTAATCCCAAACAATCACATCAAAAAATGTTTATATTTTTTTACACCAAATGAGTCTGCAGTTGTGTTGCAAATGATTAACTAATTTAGCTGGGGAAAATGTTAAGTGATTTTTTATCATGTATATTGGTGTTTAATGTGGTGTGTATCTTAGTCCAATGAGTACAAGTGCTCCAGTCCTTTCAATTACTGAATAGTAAAAAATAGTATATGTACTTATTTGTATTCACAGTTGTGATTTTTACAGAATCTCTACTCTTTAAGATGCAGAAAAAAGTCTTGAACTATGGCAATTGTAGAAATCCTTTTAAGCTGCATTGTGCAAGGTATCACGCAGAGAAAAGTTACTACAATAAACAGAAAACCTCTCGACATCCATTTTACAAATTTAGCCACTGCGTAAATACTTATGAATATCTAAAAAGGCCCGTCAATTAGTTTTCTTTAGCTTTAAAAACATCAAAGAAGGCAACTGTTAACCCTAAAATACTACACCGATTTTTCTTTATGTTAAGTAATACTACAGCGTCGTAAATCTTACGACTTTTTAAAAATAATTTTTTACAAGGAAAAATATTTACTCAAAAGGGCTAAAAAAATCACATACCTCTCTTAACTATTAATGTACATTCCTATAATTTTTAATTACAAAGTTTGAAATATTTACTCAAGTTACACAAACATCTCCATGGTGTTCCCCAAAAACTGGCTTGCTGCAATGGCTGCAATAAGTTGCAGTCATACGCCTTTTTGGTTGGGGCACATGGCGCATATTGTACGTTTCTTCTCTATAAGGTTGATATTTTCTTGTTTTGGCGTCAATTTTAAAATTTGGTCAATTTGGTCCCGAAGTTCACCTCTGCACCGTCGTAAATTTTACGCTCACACTCAAATTGTGAAGCTATAATTAGCCAAAAGGGTTGTAAAAACGGATAAATATGTAGATTTACAAGAATTAGGAAAGTACTGTGAAGTACAGCACCGTAAGTTACCGGATGTTTACAATGTAGTGCAACAAAGTTCGCCCGTCGTAAATTTTACGTCGGTGTAGTATTCTAGGGTTAAACGATAATATATTGTAATATACTAAGAAATTAACATACCTGACAAAAAGGCATTACAAAAGTTTAACAACTGTTGCATTTTTTCTTCTGCAACTTGGAAGCCCATAAGTAAATGAATGACATCAAATCCGCTTTCGGCAGTTGCTTTCTTATAAACCGATGAAACCAATCCACATAATGTTTGCATGGCATAAACAACTCGAATATTATGATCATGATTTAATGTATCTATGCACTGACAAAATAATAAATTAAAATTATCTCGAACAACACCTAGTTGATCGGGAGTTAACTTTTGTATTTCGTTTTCGAGATATGCTACTTTAGGTTTAAGTAAAAAGAATTCGTCCCAAAATGATGGATTATTCTTTGACAAATCATCCCCTCTAAAAAATAATTCATAGATCTGTACAACTTTTTCCTTTAATTGTCTTTTTGATCCAGAACCACTGCGCTTTCTTGTAGTCATGGTAGAGGTTATAAAGCATTTTTTGATTCAATTATAACATCCATTTATTTAGAAGAGATTAAAGATTAATTATACGTCTTGTAATCTACCGGTTACACGACAATGTAAACAACCGCATTAATAAATCAAGTAATTCAACAGCGAAGGTGACATTTGCTTTGTTTGTAAAATACGTACTGTAATTTATTTGGCTGTGATTACCGAACCGTCCGAACCGCCCACTATTTCATATTGTTCTGGCGGCATGCAGTTTAACAAAACACAAAAGCTTAAGCTGGGTCCACACCACAAACCAGTCCACACTGATTAACATCGCTATATAACTTTGCTATAATATATAACTTTTCTACATAGTAACTACTACGTTTACGCCGTAACTTTCGATCCAATGAATAAATAGTGTCAGGAAGAAGCATATAGCAGACGGCTGTATATGTCAATGCGAGACGGAAATGCGGCCATGAAAGGCCAAGTTTGACTCACTTTGTTTATGTTATGTTGATGGTCGTTGCGTAGGCGTATACTTAGTTTTTGTTTAAATTTACATTTTAACGATAAATTAGTGGTGATTTTTTTTCTATTAGTGTGGAAATCACAATTCATGATTTCATATGGAAGTAGTTCAGATCATTTAATTTATGTAGAATTCATGATTCGTTAACACATAATTTGAGGTTAAAACATAGGCGTCTGTGTTGTTTCTAAGGGCTTAAAATTTTTTTCGCACGTTGATATAGTGTGTTTTATTGCTATAAATTACCTTTAAATAACCGTTTGTAGCCAAACAAGTAAAAAAAAAACAAAACTTAGTACTATACGAATGTATAAAAGTAGAAATCTATATTTTATTATTATTTTTCAAGTAAGTATCTTTTTGCGACAGCACACCACTGTGAAACAGGAAACAATCATCTGCCATATGCACAGGCCATCGCGGTCGCACGATAATATTGCAAATGCTTCTTCCTGACACTATTTATTCATTGTTTCGATCGGATGTAACGAATCTGATACGTTAAAAGTTACTTTGGCGGGTGTATATGGCGTGGTACTCTCAAGTGGATATGATTCCGTATATGCCGTCTGACGAACTATTCCAAATAGATACGTTCAACTCAATCTCCTACGTTTATAGGATTGAGTTGAAGTATTGTATCCGGTCGAATTTCAACCCTTCAAGGTTTATGCCGCATATTTCAAACGGATACGTTAAAACCGGATAGAACATATCCACTACGTTGATGCGGCGTAAACGTAGTCTTATAATATAGTATTTACATTTTAAACAAACATAAATTACAGATGTGCTTCTCTGGTGAACGCATATAATTTTTTGCACAAAAAACACTGCTCTTTACTTTTCTTGTCCTTATTTCTTGAACACACTTCAGACCGCTTTCTTTTTTTATTCATAGCATTCTCATATGTTATAGGAATATAATTGACGTCGAGTCTAACTTTTATTCATTCGCGAAATTGTTTTAGAGTGACATTTAAAGTCAATCTTGTTAACACACGTAACTAGATGCATGGGGTCATCTTTAACTTTTTAGAAGGAATATATTAAATAAAAGTAAAACCTGATCGATTGTTTTTAAGATAACTTCATGAGATTATGGTATTTACTAATTCAAAAGATTACATAAAATTACAGTGAATTTTAAAGAAAAGTTGTAACAATTTTTAGAAAGTACGGGGTCATATCTGGCCGATGCGACTAACCAAGGGTTAAAGATGTTTGCCGGAGTTTTGGTCGCATATTAGATTCGGCGAAATGGCTGTCGCATTTTGGCCAGAGTCGGCGTTTTGGATCATTAAGAATCGTGTCGGCATTTTGGTCATTCGGCGAAATATCCAGTCCACCAAATAAAACGATTGGTTTACATTAACTTTTATGTTACTCTTAACGCTAACCATAGTGTAGATAATTACTCTACACTACACTATGCTCTGACGTATTCGAATATCTATCTTCTTAAATTTATGAGATACGATTAAACATATCTTATTGTTTAGGTAGTATTGATAACCGATACATGCAATACACAATGAATTCTAATACGATAAAGTATCTGATATTTCATGGGTTTAAGTATGTACTCGTTTTAGAATGAATGTATTTTATCGAAGTATAAAGAAATGACTCCGTCGTCATCAAACGTGTTAACGCTTTTTAGTGTTTGGTTTAGCATTTTGTTTACTTCCGGTAAGTATACCTACGAATTACCTACATCCGTAATTAGCAAAAAAATTCACGTTACCAGCTTTGAACCAAAAGTGGACAAAATGATTAAGATCACATTTATATAGGCAAATAATATGTTGTAATGTGTAGATATACATATAATTCCCGATAACACTAATATAACAATTATACCTACTGATTGTAACGTGAGTGTGAGAAACATACAGAATACCTACCTATTACAGAATTATATTATTATTTATTGTCGAAAGAAAATTATAATTAGAACAGAAGTGGGTTTTAATACCTATACCTACCTACTACATACTATTAAAATTAGGTAATTGGAAAGTCAGTCGGATTGTTCGCTTGGTAAAAATTATAGTTCGGATTAAATGGGTTGTAAATTAGAATCTCAGTTGTGGAAGAACCGTTCCATTGTACTATTTTGTCATAAATTATAAATTGACGTTTAATTAGGCGTGCGTACTCATAACATAATTCAATAATTGAATAGATACAAATTAATGTTTGAGACAACCGTACTTAAATCTTAATTTTTTTTTAAATGGATTATACAAATTGACTTCCGCCGATAATAATTTGACTTGAGAGTAGAAGATAAGTGTGATAATAACCGTTTTAATGGGAATACCTAGTATGTATGTTTCTCTAAATGGCCAAGACGCTGTGCTGACACAATTTAGGTATATTGTTCCAAAACACCGAACATGCTCAAAACGCCAACATTTTTAAAGGTTTATTTAAGTACTTTCGTTGTTTACCTACGAATTGCGTTAACCGCCTGGTATCTCAAATTGATGTAAAATGATTTAAGTATTGCATCGTGACCCATTTAAAGCAACCGGGGGTTGATTTCAGCCCTTTAGTTGTACATCACTGGTTAAACTAATAGTTCTTAGAGATTAGCTTTCGTTAATTGGAAACCCCTTCTGCTAAATGTTACAATTGTATATGCGAGTTCGAGTTAAAGGTCTTGAGCGAGCCCAGTGGTTGCTTGAGAACCTCCTTTGCGAAACATCGAATTTTTCGCTTGCCTTGGCCTAAGACGGTCATCGCGTAGATCCAAGCTTTTTGATCATTTCAAGACTTTTTCATTGGCTTAGAACTGAAACAAAATAAATACGTTTTCTAATACCTCATCAAAACAAAGGAATTTTAAAAAAGAACAGCTACCACAAGTTGGTTCCGTCTGCTAAAATAACTCCATTTTGTGATAGTTTTAAAGCAACATTCTCAATGGAGGTACAGAAGAATTGATTCACATTCTTTTCATAAAATATTCTCCTATCTCAAATCTTTGACTTGCAAATTTTGAACTGTTTCAGGTTTATGTGGACGGATAATCGGTGGAAGGCCTGCAAAAGAAAATGAATTTCCCTATCAGGTAACTTAAAAAAAATACTATAATAAAACATTAAAACTTTACTCAACAGGTTTCTATAAAACATTCTTACAACGACGTACATCGATGTGGTGGTACAATTATAACATCTAAATTTATTCTGACAGCTGCTCATTGTTTAAAATACAGATGGGGAGGAATATACCCTCCTACTATAATTAGCGTAATCGTTGGTCAATTAGATCATATTATTCGAAACGATAGCATTTTTAGGAACGCTTCGCGTCTTATACTGCACGAAAGCTCGGATCTATATACGTATGCTAATGATATTGCACTTATTGAGGTATGTATAACAATAACAACAGTTATTTATTATACAAGGGAAAAAAGTATTAGATTTTAGTTTGAGAGCTAAAATCTATTATTTTTCCCGTGTATTAATAACTATTTTTTTTCTGTGACGGGAAAAACGACGACTTAATAGGTGTTTTCTTTTTGCATCGCCACAGGGTTAGGTGAAGTTACAATCATCACGTGATTAAAGCGCCTTGCGTCATGTAGGTAGGCATTTCTGCCTCAGGTTAATATAAAACTTAAATAAAGCTTTTAAAACGAATAGAGTTATTGAGAACTGAGTCAAATTATTTTTATAAGACGAATGGTGTGTTATTGACAGAGCTGACTTAGGTCTACCACAACATGCAAAAAGAAAACACCTAATATTGCACGCACAAGTATCAAAAGGCGCGAATTCTTATATAGAATTCTAATTTCAACCAACTTCAAATCTGTAACTAATTACGGCATTACTATATACAATATAGTATATAACTACCCCCCTCCCCCCCCCCGTATTCTGCACAAATGAATCATTGTATTTCTTTCCACCCTTAAGGGAGATGGGAGCGAAGAGGATGACGGACAATTTCTAAATCACGAAAAAATGTTATAGGAAAAAAAGTAAGAAAGATCGTTTTTCTGCGGACATGTGCAATTTTCCCCCTTTCAACCCCCAAAAAATGGGTTGCAGTTGGGGGTGAAATTTGCAATTTGAGAATAGTTTTTTATTGAGAATCCAAAAGTGCAATAAAAAACAGGTGTTCCCATTTAAGTTTCCACACTCACCCCCGCTCCACCCCACAGGGCGGTGAGGGTGATGTTTACGTATCATGACTCAATAGGTTTCAAAAAATAAAGGAAACAGGTTTTTTTCTTTTTGTAATTCGATGTGTCGTTCTCGAGATATTCAAGGGTGTACGTATATTTTGACTTTAATGGCGTCCCGACGCCGAACGGGTGATCGGATCAAAAAATTTACCAGAGATTTGGAATCACTAAAGAATTTCCTATAAGATGACACTTCCAGCTTTCTAAACCCTGTAACATCGAGCAACGTACAGGCACACAGACATCCGGACGAATTTAGTAACCAACTTTTTGAAGGTTGAAAAAGTATTACAATAGGTGTTTTCTTTTTGCACGTTGTGGTAGACCTAAGTCAGCTCTGTCAATAACACACCATTCGTTTTATAAAAATAATTTGACTCAGTTCTCAATAACCCTATTCGTTTTAAAAGCTTCATTTAAGTTTTATATTAACCTGAGGCAGAAATGTCTACATGACGGAAGGCACTTTCATCACGTGATGATTGTAACTTTACCTACCCTGTGGCGATGCAAAAAGAAAACACCTCTTATATTAAAGATGTGAAATTTGAAGTTTTAATCTGGTAGGCTGTTGTACTTATAGCGACAATTAGACACGCGTTGCTAAGGAAACCTTTACTTTACTTATGTGTATACAGGGTTTTTCAACGAAAAGGAGCCACCCTTTATAACTTCTAACAGAATCAAAATTTGAAAAATCGGCGATACCCGTCTATAATAATATCGAGGGGGACACTTTTTGACATAAGTTTGAGATTTCATACCTTAACCCCCTGGGTCCCACAAACATACCCTTAATTTTTTTAAATAGCAACATGGGTCATGTGATACGTCATTTGAAAGGTCTTTTGATATCTTGCATTACTGCGTTTAAAATTTTAAAATCGTTCAATTCGTTTGTGAGATATTTTAATTTAAAGTTTTAGAGAACTGATATAATTTTCTTCAAAATGGTTGTTTTTTATTTTTTTTTTGCTTTTATAGTCAAGATAAATTGATACGAAATTCATTGTATTAAACTTTTTTTTAATTACATGGAAATAAAACTTAAAATAAATTAAAAAGTCAGTAATATTTTTATATTGCATTATTATAACGACAAATTATATCAGTTCTCTAAAACTTTAAATTAAAATATCTCACAAACGAATTGAACGATTTTAAAATTTTAAACGCAGTAATGCAAGATATCAAAAGACCTTTCAAATGACGTATCACATGACCCATGTTGCTATTTAAAAAAATTAAGGGTATGTTTGTGGGACCCAGGGGGTTAAGGTATGAAATCTCAAACTTATGTCAAAAAGTGTCCCCCTCGATATTATTATAGACGGGTATCGCCGATTTTTCAAATTTTGATTCTGTTAGAAGTTATAAAGGGTGGCTCCTTTTCGTTGAAAAACCCTGTATGTATACAGGGTATATCACTTATGAATTTGAAACTTTTTGGTTAAGGATAACCCATAGCCTTCTTTTGTTCTAAAATATTGTCGATGATATACAACTTCCGAAAGAACCGTAAGTCGCTATTCATCTTCTTATTTTAAATGGAACACCCTGTATATTTTAATAGCCCATCTTTTGCTCTTCTTTGAATGCAAAACATTCATACTTTACAAACACCAAGTAAAACCATAAGGGTTCAGAAAATACATTTGCAATAACGTATCACAGAGTAGTTTATCGATGCGTAAATTAAATCGCCTTCCAAATATGTAAAAATATACGGGGTGTTCGATTTGAAAAAAATAACTTTTTGGTGTTTAAAGTTTTTAGTTTTACCTTTGCCACTAATTTTAAACACCCTGTATAATCTGTGATAGGTTTGCAAATGTATTTTGTGAATCCTTATGGTTTTACTTGATGTTTGTAAAGTATGAATGTTTTGCATTCAAAGAAGAGTAAAAGATGGGCTATTAATTAAACATCCCTCGGCAAAATGCAAATTAAAAAAATCATAATATCTCAAGAACAGTTGAAGATAGGTATAGGATAATCTAATACAGTGTAACGCAGAATCGATTATATCTATAATCCAAAAATGCAATAATATACAGGGTGTTCCATTTAAAATAAGAAGATGAATAGGGATTTACGGTTCTTTCGGAAGTTGTATATCATCGACAATATTTTAGAACAAAAGAAGGCTATGGGTTATCCTTAACCTGAAAGTTACAAATTCATAAGTAGTAAGGGACCCCAGAAACTTCTAATGTATGGGTTCCGTAATATACCCTGTATAGGTATATCCGCGAAAAAAGTATCTACTCATTTTTTCCCAAGGATGAAAGTAATTTTATAAAAAGTGATATTTTGTTCGCGTCGGGAGACAACACAACCTCGAGCTAAAATCTAATACTTTTTGCCCTCGTATAATAAATAACTATTTTTTCCGTTGTAAAATTGCCTATAAAAATATCGAAAAATGGTTAACTTTCTTTGTATTAGTTAGAAGACGATCTCCCAATAGATAACAAGACAGTATCAACCATCCCACTAAATGGAGAATCTCTTTCATCTGGAACATGTGTTGTATCCGGTTGGGGAGTTTTAGAAGATGTGAGTATATATAATTCCAAAAAAAAGGTGTACAGAAAACTCTTGATTTTCTCGATAAGTGTATTTCATTATGTCCTATTGATGGTTGCTTAATGCTTATTTTGATAACTCTGTAAGATGCTAACGAAACTTGATTACTTGCAGGGTTCGACAACTGTTAGCGATATATTAATGGTGGCTCATGTAGGCATTGTAGAATTTTCCAAGTGTAAAGACATGTACACCTTCTACGAAGGAAAACTCAGAATTTTAGATGGCATGATGTGCGCTGGCCACGCGAATGGAGAAACAGATTCTTGTGGGGTAAGATAGTTGCTTTGTGGATGAACATGTGTAATATCTATTGCTACAACATCTTAGGGAGATTCAGGTGGCCCACTTGTTTGCAATGGTGTCCTTACCGGTATTGTTTCGGCAGGTGCGTACTGTGGTAGTTCAGAATTTCCAGGTGTATACGTAGATGTGTCACAATATATGTCCTGGATTGAGAGTAAAATTTTTGCCATTCGTACAACTCTGGATGATGTTACCAATGTTACGACAGAAAGTATATCGTCTTCAACTGAAGAGTTTTTGTTATCTACGACCGTCTATGGTCGAGATATCACTAATAATACCACAGAAAGTACATCGTCTTCAACTGAAGAGTTTTTGTTACGTACGACCGTCTACGGTCGACATATCGCTAATATACTTAAATCAGTTACTAATAACACAGGTATAAGTTCTAGTAAATATGTGGTACACATTATGTTTTATTTATTATTCACTGTGTTCATACATTTTTGTTATTAATATCTAAACAGAATTGTTCATGAGCGCTTCTTGTTTTGATTGATGAATTTGCTTGATTCATGTAGGTTAGGACCTATCTGTGTTATGTAACTAATATTTGTGCAATAAGTGGATCTTGTTATTACACACCTGCAATGAAAACTAAATCTAACAATAAGTGTACCTAAGTAGATACTTTTTCATCCAAAAACGTTCTCAAATTATTTATCAAATCATATTCATTCTGTTGCATTAATTTATGGTTTCCAACTTAATTGTAGGTCGAATACTAAATAAAAGAATCACATATGTTTGCTTTTTTTTTTTTAATTTACACCCCACGAAGGGAGGTTGAGGCATCAACAGCTGTGGTCATTAGCCCTATAAGCTTACAAACATCCATGTCCGGAGCTATTTTTATCACCAACCGGTCGGGATTCGAACCCGAGACCGCCAGGTGTAGCCACCCTATTTACTTATTACCTGAGATTCTAAATTAAAGTATAGGTAACTCATTTGTTTTTTGTTTCCTGTTTATATGAGTGTTTTTTGCGTGATAGACTACTGATCGAGATAGCTCTGACACCAGCAAAAGGCAAATAGCAGGTTGTGAGGTTGGAGAGTTGAGTTGGACCGTGGGTCCTACTAACTGTATAACCCATACAATGGCGAGGCGAGTCCTCGCGCAATTAGAAACGCAGTTTAACATCCTGATATACCTATGTTATTTACAGTAACATTTTTTTCCGTCGTTTTTCCTTATGCTTATAGCTTTGCTACAGTTTAATAAACCTTTTTAAGAGGATTAATTCCGTTATACATTACTTCATGTATCTAAAGATCGCAGTCGTCATGATTTTTTCCGAGATCTTCAACAATAAATACAATAATAGTCATATACTTTAGCTTTAGCCCATTTACATAAAACCTTAATTTATTACGGACCTAAACCTTCCTTATGAATCACTTCGTCCATTGATGAAAACTGTAAACTGCATGAAAATCCGTTCGGTAGTTTTTGAGTTTATTGCGGTCAGACAGAGAGACAGACGAGGCGAGGGAACTTTGTTTTATAATAAGTTGTTATGTAAAAATCACAGCCGACATAATTTTTTCCGACATCTTCAACAATAATCGTCATACTTCAGCCAATTCACCCAAAACAGGGTGGGCCAACAGTGCGGGGATGGAAGATTGTGGGTTTATTAACGAACATTTCTAAAGTTTGTTGCTGGGGTATGGTCGGGTACCCTTAAGGCTACAAACCTAAATTATTTTCACTTCAATCGCAATACATATACAGGCTGATTTATATCAAAGTTGCTTTTTTTAAAATGGAACCCCCTATATTTGGATTCGTTGGTCAATTCTAGTGCGACTTTATGTATCACACCTAATACTTAAAACGAATCGTTTAGCCGCAATACGTCATTTTTACAAAAAGTAGATGTCTAAAAAAATTGAATATCGCAGGGAGCTCAAAACTTAGAATGCCGTGACTATGCGATGTTACTAAGCATGAAATGTACTAGCGTAGACCGGACGGTCAAATCCGAATTCTTCTTGTGTTCGGAGAAATTACCACGTCAATTTACAAAATTTCTATCAAAGGTAACTTGATTTTTTCAAATGGCATTTTTCCAAATGGCACGGCAATTTTTCTTTATGGCATCAAATGTAAAATTTTATTACCTTTCCAATGATGTGAGTTTGTTGGCATCTATCTCCGGTGGATTTCTTGTAATTTCACATTTTCTATTTCATTTATTGTATTTTTCATGTTTCAGGTCC
This sequence comes from Pyrocoelia pectoralis, assembly GCA_036250285.1. Classification (NCBI taxonomy): domain Eukaryota; kingdom Metazoa; phylum Arthropoda; class Insecta; order Coleoptera; family Lampyridae; genus Pyrocoelia; species Pyrocoelia pectoralis. The sequence goes on from CM070074.1 coordinate 43,359,131, forward strand.
TATTAGATCTAGTAGCCTGTGAAAGACAAAACAATTCATACACTTTAACTTCACTTTGACATTATGTATAATAATAATAATAATAATAATACGTATTGACATTTCATTATAAAACATTATTTATTGAGTAGGAAAACACATAAATACAAGAACCAAACTTATGAGGTAAAATAAAAATAAAAAAATTAATAAAATTATTATTCTAATGAATATTCAAAATGTCTACCACCTTGTTCTAAGCAAGCTTGGATTCTTCGACGAAAAGTATTTTTAACCCTATGTAACATGTCTGGGTTGACAGTTGCAAAAACGTTTTTGATCTTATTTTTCATACCTTCCGCTGTGGCTGGTAGTTCAGCATACACTCTCTCCTGGACGTACTCCCACAAAAAGGAATTAAGCAGAGTAATATCGGGAGATCTTGCTGGCAATCGTGTTGATCCATCCCTTTCTATCCACTTTGCACCAAATGTATTACTAGGCCATACACTTACAACACGTGTGCGATGTGGAGGAGTTCCATCTTGCTGAAAATACATGTCGCTAATTTGAGCGAGCGGTACCTCTTCAAGGACTCCAATTAATTCATTTTCGAGGAATTTAGAATACCTTCGAAGAACAAGGGACCAACAACAGAAGTGCCGAATATGCTTGCCCAAACAATAATCGACCATTACCATTCCTCTTGACTATGAACTCGGAAATAGTGAAGGTTAACATCTGAGAAATAATGAAAATGATGGTGATTAACAAATCCATTGCGGTGAAAGGTACACTTGTCTGAAAACATGATCTTATTCAAAAATTCTTCATTTTGATTGAACTTTTCTTCTATTCAATCGCAAAAATTAATTTTATTTTGAAAATTCGTCTCCATGAGCTCTTGGTGCAGTTGAATGTTGGTTTATCTTTCACGGCCTACTGGATACCAATAGAAACTGAAAATTGAAAAATACAACAAATTAACCAGAAAATGTGAAATTACAAGAAATCTGCCGGAGATAGATCCCGACAAACTCATATCGTTGGAAAGGTAATAAAATTTTACATTTGATGCCATAAAGAAAAACTGCCCGTGCCATTTGAAAAATCAAGTTATCTTTGATAGAAATTTTGTAAATTGACGTGGTAATTTCTCCGAACACAAGAAGAATTCGGATTTGACCGTTCGTTGTACATTTCATGCTTAGTAACATCGCATAGTCACGGCATTCTAAGTTTTGAGCTCCCTGCGATATTCAATTTTTTTTAGACATCTACTTTTTGTAAAAATGACGAATTGCGGCTAAATGATTCGTTTTAAGTATTAGGTGTAATACATAAAGTCGGACTAGAATTGACCAAGGAATCCAAATGTGCAATAATATATAGGGGGTTCCATTTAAAAAAATACAACTTTGATATAAATCACCCTGTATATGTATTGCGATTGAAGTGAAAATAATTTAGGTTTGTAGCCTTAAGGGCACCCGACCATATCCCAGCAACAAACTTTAGAAATGTTCGTTAATAAACCCACAATTTTCCATCCCCGCACTGTTGGCCCACCCTGTATACCTATAAACCTTCGTCATGAATCACTCCGTCCATTGGTAAAAAACGCACGAAAATCCGTTCGTTTGATTTCAGACAGTCGCGGCGGGCGACCTTGTTTTATAATATAAGTAGGTACCTATGCGTACCTATACCTATAAGAACAATAATACAACGACGAATTCATTGTCGTCAAGACAACAGTACATGCAAATTATTAATTTATAATGTTGATTCCTTCGCATAATCCTGCGCAGTTCTAAGCAACCTTGGTGTTTAATTATAGATGAAACTGTAACTTTACGCTGAAAGGTGACTATCACTAAATTTGTATGGGACTATGGAGCCAATGGCTCTTAAACGCTACCGATGTTAATTTTTTCTAGAATCTTAATGAAAACTCAGCTGATGAATGGAACATCCTCTGGATCATGGGTAGAAGCTAACCAGTCTGAATGAAAATTATTCGGCATGGTTTAAAATGGGTGTATGTGTAGTCACAAACTTCCAGAAATATCTCTCACATCGAATACCTTTATTTCCAGTCTAGTGGGCTGTGCCATCTGCTCTTGTAGAAACATTTTGCGATGCTCTTGTGCAGGAGTAGATGATTATGGGAGAAGATTGCGTTCAATCTGTTTTAACTTATCTACTAATTAACTATTTTAGTAAACATACTATGTAAATGTTGACTGAGTTGCAGTTTTTAACATCAAAGCACCAGGTATCTCTTGCTTTAATGAAGAACTGTCACTATTGGGCAACATCTTTAGTGCAAAATGGGGCCAGAATGCTAGCGTTTCTTTATCGAGAAGCAAACGTTTTGTTTATCAATATCGACTATAAACCTAGTGTAGGAAAAACGCGAATAAATGTTCACCAGCGAAGGGGTAGAGATAATATCTTCATAGCTTCGAAGCCGAAAGCGATATATGCACAAATGTGAAGGTGGTACGGGGTCGTGATATTTGTATCATGGTACAGCGAGTAATAAAATATTTTTCAAAAGTATCAGATTTCACTAATCAGAAATTATAATCTAGCAGTTTAACGTCTCCTTACGGTTATTGTTTCGTGTAATAACTTTGTCATATGCAAATTTTTGTACACCACGGGTATAAACTTTGGAAAAGATAATGCATTATAAGGTATCTATTATTCGTTCTAAGTTTTTCTTTTCCTAGCTGTAACTTCTCTTTCTCCGAATATTATCATTTCTTATGTATGCGAATTTGTTAGACGATAAAGTTAAGTGATGTTTGGAGGACATGCAACAAAATAAGATCCGCAATATTTCGCGTGAATTTAAATTTATGGGATTTTTATTTACCTCTCGATCCAGGAAAGAATTGCGTCATTTCAGGTAATTCCAAAACTGTTGTAGCAATAAACAACACGAACTTTTTGTCATTTTAGAATCTAAGTTTTGCTCCGTTTTATCTGGACCATTAAAAGGTGTTATTGGATTATCAGAACAGGAAATAGCTGATGTAGCTGATTACTTTAGAGTGCAAGATGGACGAATATTGTATACACAATTTTGTGAAGTTATACAGAACAACAGTAACTTCCATACTGTTAACTACTCAGACCACTATTACCATCAGTTATGTTATAGTACCAAATTTTTCTTCAAATGAGCCATTGGTTACTGGTCTGGAATGGGAAGACCCCATGCAAGTGAATCGGTTGAGTATAACCGAAGAGCGTCGTCTAAATCTTTTGATAACAAAAATGGCAGTTCAAGTTAATATGAAGAAATTAGTATTAAAGCCATACTTTCAAGATTATGAACTGGTACGCAATGTTGTAAATTTAAAGCATTCGCACCATAATTTAGTTTTAGGTGTCGAAAAACGTTGGCACTGTTACCATAGCACATTTTGCACGAATACTATCGTATTTGGCAATATTAGTATCCGCTGAAGATTTTAATTTGTTAGTAAAAAAGTATATTAAGGATAGTTATACACTGAACTACGTGGCGTTTATTGCTGCAATTGATGCATCCGTCGATTATATGGATAAACATGGAATGTTGGATTTAGGCGGGGTACATTATGAAGAACGCTGACAAGGGTAATTACTTATATTTTGTTTATATTGATTATAGGATTTACTTGCGCAATTTCCGGGGCGTCTAATCGATGCAGAATTACCAAAATTGCCTAGGCCAGAAATTGGAAAAATGTTAGCAGCGAGCATATTTGGAAAACAAACAACTTTTCATCCGGCGTTAGAAACTCCAAAACAAGCACAAGACCTAATTACGATCATACGGACAATTCAAAAACATATCATTTCCAATAGGTTACGAGTAAATGAATTTTTTAGGGTACCTATGTCCAACATTTTCACATTCATGAATGCAGAATATCATTACAGGATTTCGATCCATTACACACAGGAAAAGTAACCGTGTCCCAATTTCATCGAGGTTTGGATGCGTTAGGCATAAGTGGCACCAGCAAATTATTTTTGTCATTACCTGAAATTGAATCTATTATGATAAAATATCGTGATCCTAGCGATTCCATGCGTGTGTGCTGGAAAACATTTGAAGATGATATAGATCAAGTTTTCACAGTTAAAGTACGTTTCCATTGCCATACCGTGTAGCAGTAGACAATGTTCCAATCTACAGGAATTGGAAAAGAGTCCTTGTCTAGATGTAACGTCTCCCCCTAGAGCAATCGTCGAACTACCTCAAAAAGGAGGAAAAGTATGGCAGCAGGTATCCAGCGAAACAAGGGATTTATGTGAGGAAGCAATCAATAAAGTTAAACAAAGAACCATGAAACGGGCTATAATGCTTAAACCATTATTTGGGGATTATGATACGTAAGTAAAGTACAGCGTGATTCGTAATGAAAATAACCCATAAGGTAAATTTTTAATATGAAGAATTGAATGTAGAGGTGAATTCGAAAAGTGTTCAAAGGACACTACACCGATTATGTCGCAATTGACGTAAGCCGACCATGTGAACCTTGTATGTCTTAGTAGAATGTAAAGAAGCATTAACTATAATTAAATTCTACGTACTTCGCAAAAAGGAAGGATAGGGATAGATAATGTTTTGGGAATTCATAATTCCCTTTATAACGGAATTAGGTAACTTTCATATTTTTTCATTTCGAAAGAAAAGGATTGAATATGGTTTGAAGATTACAACAGCTATCAGCATCTCAAATCTTATCATAAAAATAATTTATTGACCTGTCCGCGCTTTTTTTTCTAATTTTTAAATGCCTCAAACGCTGTCCTCATTTTTCATTTTTGCAACTTCAATTTTTTTGCTAAAAATAAAAAAAAACTAGTGCACTGAATTCAGAAAAGAAAGACATTTCAAATGGCGTATCACTTGCCCCATCATCCCTATTTAAATTTTAGGGGTTGTTCTCACAGGGCTAAGGTTTCAGGTTGAAAATCATGACAAAAGTTGTCCCCCTTGATATGAAAATTGACGTGTTTTTGCATTTCTCAAAAAAAAATTCTCCAGCCAGAAATCCGTCTGTTACCTTTTCGTTGGGCCACCCTGTATAAACATCTCATAAAAACGCGGAAGTGTTTAAATCAAAATGTAGATGCAGATATCAAAATATGAATTTACTACACATCTACATACAATCGGAGTTAAACTTGTTTGATGGTAGACAAAAATGTTTAAAATAAAAACTACAGGGTGATCCCATAAAACTCTTAAACCCTTAAAATGCAAGTTATTTTAAATAATACCCCATGAACATTTCTTTACTCTTATGTTCAAATTGCATGAGTTTTTTAACGATTTCGCATTTTTCGAGAGTATCTGATAAGAAAAAAGAAATTTAAACGCGCTTTTGCTTGTACCGTATCTAATAATAGGAAGTAAAGTAGACGATACCGTATGCATGTAATGTTTGGCATGTTAAAGATCCCTTGCTCGAAGTGGAATTTTCTCAATAAAGGTAAAATTCTAGTTAAGATATATCTACCTCGAAATTTGATGTTCCTAGATCTCAGCTAGCCACACAAATACAAATTCAAATATTAACAAAGCAATAACTTAACCATTTTCAGTCATAACAATGGACATGTCACTCGTTCTCAAATGCGACAGTGTATATCGTCTAATGGCATTTTATTATCCGACGAAGAGTATTATGCCTTAGAAGAAAGATTTAACGATGATTTAGGGTTTAATTATTTTTGGTTTTTGAGAGAGGTGGAGCCGAAACGACATGAATTACCACTAGTAAGTTTTAAGTGTGCAAGTATTTTCATGATACGGTTACTTAGTTTACAGGTTTTGCTGCCGATATGAAGAAAATCAATGCCCCTAAACCACAAAAGCCAGCGGAACGCAAAGAAAAGGATATAGTACTTGTATTGGCGAAAATTAAAAGTAAAGTTGTGCGTGAGAGAATAAGAGTGTTAGAGTTTTTGAGAGATTATGATCGTCATAACGAAGAAGCTATATCGAAACAAGATTTCAAGCGTGCTATAGATAATTGTAAGCTGGATTTAACGGAAGGCGAATTTGAGACTTTGTTTGAAGTGTAAGTGTTTTCATGAAATATAATAGGTACACTGATAATGAAGGGGTTACTTTTAGATTTGGTTCAATTAAACGATGCAATTATATCGATTATAAACGATTTGCTAATGTGGTAGAAGAATCATTCACACAAAAGTGTTTAGATCGAGCACCTTTAATAATGCCCATACAACATGTGCCAACAAACGACTGTGAAAGGAATTTTCTAAATTTCGAAGAGAGAAAGGTTATGTGCGTTGCACTTCAGAAGTTATCGAAAAAACCAGAGCAGGAAATGAACTTACTAGCTGTTTTACAGGTGTGTTAGGATTTATAATTAGGTTCACATGTTTCACAGAAAGCAACAAAATTTATTCATTTGGGCCAAAGGTAATATCTTAAAAAAAGAAATAATTGCCAAATCACATTAAATGCTATTACAATATTTTGAAGCATATAGGGTTAACTAAACTACTTGGCACTTACCCAACCGTATACTTACTTCTTCTTATGCAAGCTGCTAAATAAGGGTCAAATATTTTAGGCTCCAAAATGATGTACAAATTCATAATATGTATCTACTCTATTATAAGTCATTTTAACCCTAATGTGTACTCAGCAATTAGACTTTTCTTAGATAACGGATAACGTTTTTTAGGCAGAACCGAAAAATATTCTGGCCTTACAAAGGGTGTGCCTATACAAGGATATAAACCATTTGCTATACAACATTACAATGTATACAAAGTTATTTCCTGTTGTGTTGTTAAGTTACGCATAAGTTTGTTCAAAGAGGACTTATGCGTCCATTTTCTATTAGATACTTTTAAGCGTCAAGTACACGGGGCGAGTTTACAAGCTACAAGCCGGCTTTTTCACAAGCAGCTCGTAAACTAGCCCAGTGTACTCGATGCACTCGCTCCGTTAGCTGCTTGTAAAAACGCTCTGGAAAAAGTTGAACTGCCGGCGACTTAAAGCGTCAAGTACACGGGGCGAGTTTACAAGCTACAAGCCGGCTTTTTCACAAGCAGCTCGTAAACTAGCCCAGTGTACTCGATGCACTCGCTCCGTTAGCTGCTTGTAAAAACGCTCTGGAAAAAGTTGAACTGCCGGCGACTTTACACGCCGCTCGCCGGCTTTTAAGCGAGCTAGCTTGTAAACTAGCTGCGTGTACTCACAGTAGCTTGTGCACAAACGAGTTAATTAGACGACAACACGTGGTTTCCACACGCCAGCTAGTTGGCTATTGAGCAAGTGGGAAATTTTGTGTGTACTCGACTACTAGCGCACGCGCCGACTCGCCGGCTTTTTACAAGCCAGCTTGTTAGCTTGTAAACTCGCCCCGTGTACTTGACAAGGTATTTGACGTTCAAGTTCAAAAATAGCCGATCTTTGAAAATGCATTACTGTGGATCTAATGGAAATTTTTACTTATAATAAAATTTGGGCCAAGGGTTGCTCGAAAGATCCCAAGATCAACCGACATGAAATATTAGAGATCCTTTTATACAGGATGACCCATAACTCCGTAATGTTGTTTATCTAATTCGTTCGTTAAGTGCGCGAGATTGTACTTTATGTTATAGCGTCAAGTACACGGGGCGAGTTTACAAGCTAACAAGCTGGGTTGTAAAAAGCCGGCGAGTCGGCGCGTGCGCTAGTAGTCGAGTACACACAAAATTTCCCACTTGCTCAATAGCCAACGTGGATGATCTGTGTAGCCAACTAGCTGGCGTGTGGAAACCACGTGTTGTCGTCTAATTGACTCGTTTGTGCACAAGCTACTGTGAGTACACGTAGCTAGTTTACAAGCTAGCTCGCTCAAAAGCCGGCGAGCGGCGTGTAAAGTCGCCGGCAGTTCAACTTTTTCCAGAGCGTTTTTACAAGCAGCTAACGGAGCGAGTGCATCGAGTACACTGGGCTAGTTTACGAGCTGCTTGTGAAAAAGCCGGCTTGTAGCTTGTAAACTCGCCCCGTGTACTTGACGCTTTACTCTTTAGTAGCTTAAGGACTATGAAATCAACCCAGGGTTCTAGCTTAATGTTATTTAAATAGATTGTATTTAAATCGTGTCTCTCTAAAGCTCATATTACGTACATTTGACTTCGAACCTATACCTACTAATGGCGCAGCATATATATCTATCTATTTATATCATCGACATATAGAAATGGACTGCGCGTGGTTATGCTAAGCCGAGATACTGCAGGTGAGAGAGAGGGTAAACGTGGAGGCCTAGTTCTAGGTTTATCTGTCCGTCGCGTATCTATTGGTCGCTGCATTCCCATAGCTTTATCTGTCGCGTATAGTCATGGCAATCCTAAAAGCGTTGCACGTGACATATGACGTAAAAACAGTAGCAATGTAATACTAATTTTTAGGATTGTCATTAAAGGTAATATTCTAGAGTAAAATAATTTTACAAGTTGGCAGCATCATAAATAAAGTTACAATGTTGCAACCAAGACATCTGTCATTTATTGTCTTCCATTTCGTATGTTATTCTATTTCGTTTTAATCCATATGACAATACTGTTGACATGTATATCACACTGATGACGTGCAACGTTTTTTGCTTTGCCAAAACTTTATCTATTGGTCACTGCAATCCCATGAAAATGCAGCAGCCAATAAATACGCGACAGATAAAGCTAGAACTAGGCCTCCACGTTTACCCTCTCTCTCACCTGCAGTATCCCGGCTTAGCATAACCACTCGCAGTCCATTTCTATATGTCGATGATTTATATATACTCGCCTTGTCTATTTCTATACTATCTGTTTTAAAAAAATACAACTTTTACATTTTCAAAGTTTGAAAGTTCAATTCTTCGTTTGGTTATTACATCATGCCATGATCAATGATCATGCACATATATTGTGTTTTTCATGTCCACCTCCAGCCCCTACCTTCTGTATCCTTCCAGTAATTTTCTTGCCATATACAGTGCTTTTCACGACGACCGGCCATTAGACGTTTCTCAAAAATTACAAAAGATAGTATCATGAAATTTTCCAATTGGGGTTTTTTCGACATTTCGAATCGATCTAAAATATTATTTTGATAGCACCTCCGGTTTGATATCAAATTTGTTATTTTAAATGGAACACCCTGTATATTTTCCCATTTTGGATTTTGCGCTTAATTAATTAGTCGATGTGGAAAATATATTTAACAGCTAAATTATAAAATGTGATGCTTAGGTAGTTGCAAACTACCCTAAAAGGTAAAAGGGTTGACGTTGCAATTACCTAAGCATCACATTTTATAATTTACCTAGCTATTAAATATATTTTCCACATCGACTAATTAATTGATCACAGCTACAAACTAATGTTATTTTATAATTTGCGCTTAATTTTAGGTCATTTTTCTTTAATAAGTCCTATCTCAACATTTTGTCGTTTTCAAGATATTTAGCATTTTATGATAATTTTTTAAAAAACAACCTTACATTCGCGAGTGAATTAAGCACAGTAAAAGTTATAATTAAAAAACAATTGATATCTAATTTTTTGAACAGATGTAGGAAAATTCATAGAAAGTATTTATTTTGATTAAGTGTCATATAGGGTGTTCTAAATTTATATTTCAGTTTTGTTGGATGAATTCCGTAAAGCTCAATTTTTTCAAATGAAACACTGTATATTTTGACATTTTTGGTTTTTGCAGATAATCTTAGGCCCATTTTCTTCAATAAGTTTTTAAGTTATCTTATTTTAAACAGATTACCTAATTGGTTTTTCTGTGTTATGCATCGGTACTATTCATAGGTAGAGCTGAAAGAGAACTGGGCATTTCGTACGTAACAATTTATCGTATCCTTAACAAATTTTACTGCGTCCAACATTTGAAAGAAGCAGGCTTACCTGGAAGGGTTGAGTTGTTTGAGTGGCTGTTTATTAGAAGTCAAGAAGATACAAATTTTTTAGATAGGTAATATTGTTTGGACAGACGAAGCAAAATTTACGAGAAATGGAGTCTTCATTAGACACAACAGCAATTATTGGGCTTCAACAACTCCCCATGTAACGCGAGAAAGATATTCAGATAACTTAAAAACGATAAGATATTGAGATGGGACTTATTGAAGGAAAGGGGCCGAAAATTATCTGCAGAATCCAAAAATGTCAAGATATACAGGGTGTTTCGTATGAAAAAATTGAGTTTTACGACATTTATCATTAGAGAAAAGGCAACAGAAAGAGAAAATTATTGCGATTCGAATAATACTATTGGCAAGACTAAAAGTGCGACTTATTCTTTTAAAATACTAACTTAAAGTATGAAACTTTTTAAATACCTAGCATTCGCCTTGATTTTAAAATTTTGCAGGAATTGTTTTCGTACTGTTAGTTTGTCAATACGAATTGGACGTTAATCCACGTATTAAAGGTTATTACTTAGTACTATTAGTCCAATTTTACCGACGTTTGAGAAATGTTAAATAAGTAGGCGAGCAACAATTAGCAAAAACGTTCAATACCATGTTAGATTCCTGTGTTCGTTCGACTTTGAGAACGAACTCCCGGTATAAGCTAAAATTATTTTCGTGTTTGCAGGGGGATTCATAAAATTTGTGTATTTCTTGTTACCGTTCTCTCGGTAGGGAATAATTATTATCTGCCCGAATATTATAGTTATTTATGTGTCAAGGGAATTATAAGGATCTTAATTACCGAGGGTAAAGTTTGCCAAAGGCCCTCGGGACAGCAATTGCTCGAGGTAATTGAGACCTATTAATTCTCGTAGTACATAGGTAGATAATTTTACTTCTGGCCGAGTTTAATAAAATTTGTTCATTTCGGGTATATTTGATTCAGGTATCGTCGATTGCAGTTTTGGTTGCTGCTAGGTTACTTGTTCATAAAGAGACGTAGAGGCAATTATAGGGTCTTTAAAGGTCTTTAAAGGGAGTTATGACACTCTTTATTGATATCATAACTATGAGGATATAGTAAGCTTACAATATCACGGTCAGAAATAAAATTGTTTATTAGTTCCGTTTATTGACAAATTCTCCATTTATCTCGTGTAGACATGAATCTCGTCCTCTTTTGATAATAATGCCGCTTTGTCAGTATACTCATTACTCTGTCTGCAACTGCGGTGACTTTTACATCATCAGAGATCAGAGATTTTTTAATATGATCATGATGTTATATTCAGGTCATTGTTCTGTTAGTAGGTAGTGGTTTATAGTATTTTTACCGTTGAGCTGTTGTTTTACACTGCACTTGTGCTTTTTTTTTCCATTGCACGATAGGTATACTATTTTTAATAAATCTTTATGCAAAGATCATGTCGTGAGACGTAACAGTCCGTATCCTTGCCCTTGTCCTAGTGATGACGTCTTTGTTGAAATTACTATTATGATAGTGTTCATGCGTATTTGTTAGAGAAGTTCATCCCTTACTCAAATTCCCTCTCAGATCATCCTCGACACTTTTTCCGTCCGTACACGAGGATTTCGAAATTTGAATCGGTAGATATTGACAAAATTATTTCGATCACATGTTGTGTGTAAAAAATAATTAATTGTCTTAATTAATCCATAATTGTTACAATTGTAATTTTACAATTTGATCATTATTTTGAAACGCTAGTGTTATAATTTGTTTTTATGTCAAGAAATATTCAACCCAGTAATCTGGAATTTTTACGAGTTGTAGGTACTACAAATATTTACTAAGTAATTATATCGACGTTTGATAAAGGTATAAAAGAGTCCATTATCTCAATTAACTTCAGGAAAAGTTTGCTCACTTTAGTTTTACTACTTTAATTAGTCATACCTTCTTTCTTCTTTCAGGATTTCGACCGCACCAAATGTGGAACAATATCTCAGCAGCAATTATTGAAAACGTTGGCTGTTAGAGGAATGATGAATATAATTTCAAGAACTGAATTTGACATAATTTGTAAAGGATTTGGTTTTAGAAGAGGTTTAAGGGACGAAGTGGACTATCGTGCATTTGTTAAAGCGCTAGATATCTTATATGCAACGAACAAGTACCTGCCATTCTAAAAATGCATCATTCGTTAGTGTAATAAGCCATTATTAAATGGAAATGTCTACATATTTTATTTTAAATTGTCTTCGGTATTCGGTATTTCGTATTTGTCACATATCGGGTGGGATAAAGCCACTTCCTAGTTCCTACCATTATACATACAACGCAATCGTCTAAAAAGTTAAGCTCTATCGTTGTATGCATTGTTTAATAAAACGCTCTAAGGCTAAAAATAAATCCTACCACTTTCATGTTGCTAAGAAACAAATTATACCACCACGTATATTGGATTATTTGACGGCCTTTGCTTAGTTCGCAGTGGTATGAATATCGCGCAAACTAAAATTTAATAAAGTAGGTACTAAATAGAAAGGAAAACGTATGGAACTGCGACAAAAAATTATAAGGAGTACCATAGGTAGGCAATGGCCCTTTACTGAAACGAGGATAGTAATTTGAAAATTTATTGGTTTTAATGATTGTTATATGACCTTTCAAGAAAAAAATTCTGCTTTTGATCAAGCAGGTTTAGTAGAATCTGACCAGCAGCTCAAGTAGATATTTAGTATTCAATATCTCTATGGAGGTCGCGATGAAAAAAGTGTAATATCCAAAACAGAATGTATTTTCTTTACTTTATCTTTTATAGGAGTTTTCCCTTTTACATATATGGTTTGGCGGTTGAATCGGATCACCAGCTATTTGGTGGTCGTACCAAATAAACAATAAAGTTTTGGAAGTTGTGAAAACAACTAACATTTCTATTTACAAAATATAAATTATGTACAAGTTGTAACAGCGCGAAAGCTGTTAATAATGGAGGTAGGTACAGGTAGTAGATAGATTGGTCGGTCGCCGGAGGGTTTCCTCGTTGTAACTTGATGGTCTTTTTCATCTTCTATTTTCAAATTTTAATATCTTGTGCCATCAATTTGGGTATTTTTGTGAGATGGATTGTTAGTTGTGTATTTCATTTAATTCATTCTCTTGTTCCTCATGGTTTAGTATTTATATAAATTTTAATTCCTTCTTCAGCCAACGTGACAATTTGATTATTGTTACTTGGTTCTAACCCTGGCTTGTAATTTTGCCATTTAACGAATCGGCCTGATGACAATTTTATATTGTTAAAACATGTAGACAATTTAAATTTTATACCAATTTAATTTAATTAAAAATAATTCTATGGGGAAAGGTGTTGTGTTATTCTACGATTTATCGGGTAGACTGGTTCTGGAATGGAGGCTGACGGGTCGATGTAGGCGGACTGGTCGCTGTTGGCTGCTTTCGTTGTCTTTTGTGTGCGAAAATGTCGAGTTTTGATGCGAATAAGCGTCATTTGCGGGAACATTTGAATCACTTCTTCAATTTGAAGAACTCTGCAGCTAAGGCGCATCGATTGCTTGTGGAAGTATATGGCGAGTTTACCTTAAGTGAAAGAGTTGTCGTGAGTGGTTTCAAAAGTTTAAGAACGATGAATTTGACATCGCAGACATAAACGAAAGGGTTTTCTGCACCGTACACTTAGTCACTGGTGATGAAAAATGGATCCACTATGATAATACAAAAAGGAAGAAACCATGGGGACCACTTGGCCATGCTTCAACCTCTACAGCTAAGCATATTCATGGAAAGCTTGGTGTCGTGTATTATGAGTTGTTCAAACCAAACGAAACCATCAGTGAGGCTACCGACACACAATTGATAAGATTCAGTCGAGCACTAAAGCAAAAGCGCACCCACTACTACTCCAGACACGACAAAGTTATTCTCCTGCATGATAATGCGCGTCCACATGTTGCGGCGCCGCGCTGGCCAAAACTTACTTGGAAACGTTGAAATGGGATGTTCTACGTTCTACCCCACCGCTATGACGCGCGGCCTCTCTGAGCAACACTTCACATCATATGAAGATACCATTAATTGGGTCGATTGGTGGATAACCTCAAAAGGTGAAGTATTCTTCCTATACGGTATCCGTCTGTTGTCAGAAAGATGGGAAAAAGTAGTTGCAAACGATGGACAATACTTCGAATACAGCATAAGGTTCCGTTCTTTCACCATAAATGCCCAATTTTTGAAAAAAAAACGGCGAAAATTTATTTGCACACCCAATACTAGCAGTTGTAAACCGCTTTCGCGTCAAGTTTTTTATTAAATGTAGGGTTACTTTTAAGCTTTTTACAGTAGGTACTTTTTTGAGATTACAATTCGTTTACATATGGTAAACAAGTTGATTAATTAAAAGCTTAAATTAATAATTAGTTTTTGTATTTAATTGTTGTTACAAGAAACCCTTTTAGACACTTATGTTTGTGTCTTTTTGTTGGTGATAAGGGATTGTTTTTGTGTTTGTGAAATTAGATTGTTTATTAATTTAAACTCATTCAGGTAAAAATAAACAGTTCTGTTCAGTTCTGATTACGATGGTCTAATTCTAATACCCCGTATCTGCAAAACCTTCAAATTTTACTTTTTCGCGCCATTCGGTTGTACGTTCATTCTTTTATGAGTTGGATACACTGTATCAGCTTCGGACATTATAGAGTGAGAGACTGAGAGCTGGATGCAAAAAAGCTGGCCTATCGAGTAACAGCATGAAATGATTTTTAAAAGCTAGTACTTATACAGACCATCCATAAAATCTTTGGCTGCCTGGGCGGAACTTGTGCAGAAATTCGCCAGGCCCTCTCTCCTGAATATTTTTTGGCACGTTACTGTACCTATCGAGTAACAGCATGAAATTACTCTTAAAACGTAGCTTTTATACAGTTAAAAAAGAAAAAAATTGTCTGCCTTGTTAAATCTTGTGCTATACCTAGGCAAAAAGCTTTTTTTAATTTTTTTTGGCACGTTTCTGTACCTATCGAGTGACAGCTTCAAACTATAACCAAATTATAGTTTGAACATAACTCTATAAGAAAAATCATGGCTGCCTCGTTAAATCCTGTGCTAATGCCTAGGCAGAAAACATTCTCTTTCTCAAAGTGTTATGATACCATTAATACAACTATCATAGAAGTATTTAGGGATAAACAAAGAATCGTCCAATGAACAATTACATATAATGATTTCGACAAAACAATTTTATAATATAAAATATTTAGTAATAGTATACAGGGTGTTTTTTGAAGCTTTAGTTAGACATTTCTGGGAAAGTTTTATAGATAGGTTTTTGAAAATTTGAACTTAGGGGTTATTCTGAAAACCGAATCGATGTAAAATATTTTCAAAATGGTAACGCTTCCGGAAATGCCAGAAGTAGCTGGAAACTTGGTTTTTTTAAATGGGAACTATTGCATTTTTGGATTCTACGTGAAATTTTAGTTCTTTTAATACCCACATGTCAATATCTACAAGTTATGGTTTTTCAGTTATTTTCACTTATTTAAAAAAAATTGCGGATGCAGACGGTAATTTAGGAATTGATTAGGTACTTGAAAACTGTTGCAGCTATGCCAACCGAGTGTTCTCCAAAATACAATAAACCTCGAGCACTCTTGAAATACATCTCGATTCAAAGGATTTTAATCGCACCAGCAAAGCGAATTATGGCGATTAAATCTTTACTAAATTTGGCCCAGTCTGACCAAAGAAGGTTCTCAAAGAATCTTCCTGGTTCCTCAACATTAGATATTCGCAAAACTCAATTCGTCTTTAGAGGTGAACTCATTGCATCAAATGCCCATTATGATGAGAAACTGAGCGATAATGGCAGTTTTTTAGGGTTTTTTAGATACAACTAATGTTTACGCCCAAAGTGAATCACGTCATGAAATATCCAAGTACATTAATAATTTAAGCTTCATCTTCAACATAGGATCTTAATCTACGTAATTGTTTTGGTAGTACAAAGCTTCCAATATTCGAACAATTTCATTTGGTCGGTTTCAATTGTTGGTACGTTCACTAGGACGCGGTCTTTCTGGATATCGTTCAATGAACGTATGACAAGCATGTGACGCGATTCTGTCCATTTCACCATAAATAACAATTAGATTCCAAAATCTTAATATGTAAAACCATTGCGCGCCATTTTTTTCCATTATTGAAAAACTGATGCTAACCGTAAACGCCAAATAAAATCCGTTGCACGTCAGCAATCAGCTGATAATTGACGTCCCTGCCGTAAATGTAACGGCATAAAAATCGTGAAAATTCGACCTGTAAAAATTAATTTCATCAGAATTTTATGATCGCCACGTTGGTAACCATGGATTGTTTTCAGCAACGTTGCCAATGCCAATTCCATAAGGTATCTATAGGGAAAGCCAAACTAAGTTGCGTGCACGTCATCAATGACGTATTTCCATGTCTTTTGTGGCAAAGTTTCCATCGCTGAGTGTATCATAAAATTTATAAAAAAACAACTCTCAAGGCAATGCAATTAATATAAGACTTTTAGATAAAATAATGTATGTGCACAAGCTTGTTTTTGTTTGGTTTAGACGCCTCTCAATGTAAAATGTTGTGATAAAATTTTAATCAACAGGCCAGTAAGTAACGACGTAAACCTAGCCACTGTCAGGGAATGGTGCTCTGTTGCCATCTTTTATTCATCGATATTTTGAGGTTACGGATGACAGTAGTATTCTGACAGGCATATTTAATTGATTTTTGTCGTCAACAATTTGTAATCGTAATTAATATTTATTTGTGGTTTAATAAGAAATAGTTGCTGGGAAATTAAATATTTCCTGATCAATTTGACAATACTGTAAATGTAAACGTCATCAAACGCTAATGACGTGCACGCAACTTAGTTTGGCTTTCCCTATGTTTTGTAATGTTTTGTTGTGGTTATGTTTTGACTGTCACAATTTTGAAGTTTTGATTTGGTTTTTTATTTATTATAACTAAAGTTACGAGTGAACCACGAGTGAACTCAGAAGTTTTATTTGCGTTACCTTCTTTCAATTACAATCTCGCAACATTGCCCCCAATCTACGTCACTCACATTATATGACGTGCAACGAATTTTGTTTGGCGTCATATAACAGGTGACGGTTTAGTATCATTTGATTTGTTCAAAATTCGATTGCCATGGTCCATGTCACGGTCGACTACTAAAAAATCCAAAAAACGGGTATCAGTGCGATGAAATGAGAATAAGTCAGAAACTATTAAAGATAGGGATAGGAATATGTAATACCAAAATATGCCCATTTTGATTCTCTATCAAATGCTATAGTAAGAAACTGGTCATTTCATTTAAAAAATCTGAGTTTTTAGTCTTTAAACTTTCCTAAATTTGAAGCCCCATAGTTGCGAGCCCATACGCAACTTAACTTTCTTTAAGTGCACCAAAAAAAACCTTATTCCTCCTCTATGCGCTGGAGAATACTCGGTTGGCATAGCTGCAACAGTTTTCAAGTACCTAATCAATTCCTAAATTACCGTCTGCATCCGCAATTTTTTTTAAATAAGTGAAAATAACTGAAAAACCATAACTTGTAGATATTGACATGTGGGTATTAAAAGAACTAAAATTTCACGTAGAATCCAAAAATGCAATATTTCCCATTTAAAAAAACCAAGTTTCCAGCTACTTCCGGCATTTCCGGAAGCGCTACCATTTTGAAAATATTTTACATCGATTCGGTTTTCAGAATTACCCCTAAGTTCAAATTTTCAAAAACCTATCTATAAAACTTTCCCAGAAATGTCTAACTAAAGCTTCAAAAAACACCCTGTATACTATTACTAAATATTTTATATTATAAAATTGTTTTGTCGAAATCATTATAATTGTTCATTGGACGATTCTTTGTTTATCCCTAAGTACTTCTATGATAGTTGTATTAATGGTATCATAACACTTTGAGAAAGAGAATGTTTTCTACCTAGGCATTAGCACAGGATTTAACGAGGCAGCCATGATTTTTCTTATAGAGTTATGTTCAAACTATAATTTGGTTATAGTTTGAAGCTGTTACTCGATAGGTACAGAAACGTGCCAAAAAAAATTAAAAAAAGCTTTCTGCCTAGGTATAGCACAAGATTTAACAAGGCAGACAATTTTTTTTCTTTTTTAACTGTATAAAAGCTACGTTTTAAGAGTAATTTCATGCTGTTACTCGATAGGTACAGTAACGTGCCAAAAAATATTCCGGAGAGAGGGTCTGGCGAATTTCTGCACAAGTTCCGCCCAGGCAGCCAAAGATTTTATGGATGGTCTGTATAAGTACTAGCTTTTAAAAATCATTTCATGCTGTTACTCGATAGGCCAGCTTTTTTGCAGCCAGCTCTTGGACTATTATTGGCGCGAGAAATTTAATCAATATAAAAAAAGTTTTGTAACCTTTTGAATCATATTTAGCATTTATAAACTAAAAAAAGCTTCTCCTGTAAAATACCGATCCATGCAGTTACGGGGTATTAGAATTAGACCATCGTAATACCAATGGATGAAGTGTTCAAAAATAGTATCAGCCTTGAAAAACCAGTTTGAAGTCTGGTCTAATTAAAATAATATATGAGCACAAACGCTAGAAATATCCAATTCCAATTTAAATGTTTTAATTTAATGTCAAACGTCAAAACATTACAATACGTAAAATTAGGTTCACCAAGATGGCAGCTTCCGTCACATTTTTAGTATATAGGTAATACTCGTTCCATACCCGTATAATTAGTTGACACTTACATTTCTATTGCCACACGTCCACAAATCTAAAACCAGTAAAACAACAAGAGAACGAGTGTTAGTTCGGAATAAACAGCCACATTTTTTACACTCAGCAACACTTTTTGTGAAAACTAATAGCCACTTTCGGATTTACTTACATATTACATTGCCCTATACTTCCTAAAGTGTGACAGTTGGGAAAAAAGGTACTTACCTACTTAAAGAATTTTTGGAAAAAATATTATCTACTCCAACTTTATTACCAACAATTCAATCAATAAGTTCCAAGATAATTGAGAAAAACCTGACAAAAATGATGTTTCAACCCATCAATTAGTTACTTTACTAAATTATCCTTTTCTTGCAATTGCTTTCAATAAAGGCATTTGCGAGGGGTCTATCACCCTCGGCAATAGGTGTACATATTTTCGGAAATAGGCGGCAATAAAAAAGCAATATAGCGGCAATAACCAGCAGTAAAAGAAATAGAAGCAGTACTGTGCAATATGCGACAATATACGGCAATATGCGGCAATATTAGGCAATTGTTAGGAAATTTTGGGAAATAAAGGCAATATTTCCCTGATCAATTGTGCTACATTGAAGGTCATTTTCGCCTCCTACTCTTCCCGCGGTTCACGCATATGCAGTGTGCAGAACAGATATTTCACAATTTTGCATTTCGTATTGTAACTTGTTCATTTGTGCCAATCTTTGTTAATCTATGTTTGTGAATGGGACTTCACGCGTTATAGGTTAATGATATAGCAAGTTTAGCTGAAACTGTAGCGGATGTTGAAAATTTATTGGATCTGGAGGATTTGAATTTCAAGGACTATGCCACTAGTAATTCCAAAAACCCATCGGCTTTTTTAAAAATTACCTTGTCTAACGGAAAACAAAAAACTGTAAGAAAATCTAGTATATGTTGGCTATTTGACGAAAGAAAAGGAAGAATGTCCGCAGATCGACTCTTCCGCGTGAGGGGCATGTACAACCCAAAACGAAATCTTTATAAAAATACTAACCAAAAGACAACAAAAAGTATCATAAATAGAAGCAAGACTGTGAGAAAAACGCGAGGGAATTCGGCAAGAGAAGAAGATATTTCTGAATCTGATGAAAGTTCTGAATGTTCAGAAGTTATGGAACTCCATGACTCAGATGACGAGATAGATGAGATAGATGAGCTTGAGGACATCGAAGTAATTCCTGCTAACCAGAAAGACATTGATTTACAATTAGAGGAAGAACTGTATTACGCCGTGTATTATGATATTACGTGGTATATTGGTAGAATTATAAAAATCCATGATGAAAAAGTTTCTAAAAAAAAACCTAGACGTTTTTGTTTGGCCTAAAAACGATGACGTACAAGAAATTGATTCAAAATATATATTTTACGGACCCATCACCTTACTGGGAAGTGATCCGTTTCATATTAAAAGAACTGACAGGGTAGTAATTAGAACAAAATTCCAAAAATTAAAACGGGAAAACAAGATGTAAAACCAAGTGTAAAACCCAATTTTTCCTTGAATTTTTCAATAAATATCTGTTTTGTTAAAATTTTTGGTTGTATAATTTACCTGGACTTATGGTAAGAAGAAAATGATCTAAATTACAAACGTAATTATGTATAGGTGCATAAATAGGGCCAGTCGGCCAGTTTATAGAAGCTTAATTTAATATTTTATAGAAAATAAATTTTAATGAGGGACACCATAACCAAATCCAGCCAGTGCGATGTTAAAATGTTATCATGCAATTAACTTTTTAATTGACGTTCTATAAACCGGCCAACCGAGTAACAAATGAGAATGTACCTATATGTATGTAATTTTAAGTCAGAAACCTACATTTGGTTTCAATCTTCATATTATTACTAAAACAAAATTTTGCAGTTTTTTTTATAGATAAGGCACCCAAAAGTTTCTTATGTAAGTCAAAAATTAAATTGTCATTGGATCCTTGTAAATCCGTGTAAATCTCTCCCATTTTAAAGTTTGGGCAATGAAAGCAATATCTTGAAGAAGACGGAAATTTACAGCAATAACGGTAATAATTAGGCAATAACAGCAATTTTGAGGAAATTTCGGCAATAGTTAGGAAATTACTGCAGTAATATCAGCAATAGGAAATACGTACATTTTATTGCCGAATACGGCAATAGGTGTACATTTTTTTGTGTGTGATAGACCCCTCGGGCATTTGTTAATTATTTCACGTTGAAAGAAATATCTACCAATTTGCTAACTTTACGATCTTAAAAACGATGTAGTCAAATGCATTTACGAAAAAGATTTATAAGTCCAATTTTGTTAGAGTCGGTTCTTTAAAATAACATACTCAAATATTTTTTATTATTGTAATTTATTTCATTTTCTGACTCCAATTTGTTGTAATGATACAAGAACAACGATACAAGCGATTTAAAGGCTCCCCAAGGAATCTATTTACTTTTGTGGCAGAGCTCAGAGACATCGAATCGGAGCTTACACGTGTTAATATAATATAGACATAGACCGCCCACTTCAAGAAGTTTGAACTCTGATAACATTTACATTTGCTAATGAATTCGTTTACATTAAATATTTCATTGATAAACAAATAGAATAACAAACCCATTTAGTTATTCTGTAATAATTACCTATAAGAATTACGAAAAAGAAAAATGATGCCAATGAAAATAATCTTAGCGTTTACTATGTCGTAGAAATAGAAACAAACAAAACGGTCTCAAATTTGTTAACCAGTACGTCACAGTTCAATGAAAAGCCATTTCCAATGTTTGCAAAAGTACACATTCCATCTAAAACTATTTCTAAAAGAGGGACGCGAAAATAACTGTTATTTAAATATGTCAAAAAAATGTATTTGAGTATTTTGAGTAGCTATAACCATTGACTTATCTTTCACTCAACGCTATAAAGTCAATGCTGTGGTATACGTTTCCTTATAAAGCACATACAGTGTGGAAATTAAGTAGCTGATAAATACGGTAACTCCGTTAATCTGTATAATAGAGACAAAATCTAAAAGACGTGTAGCGATTTAAATTACAGCGCATATGGAATAGCGATTTTACCTTATCTGTGATATGAGTGTTAAAAGTACTGTTTTTATACTATAACACTATGTACTGTTAATATTATTTTTAACACGCTATTCTGTAAACGTCATCTTTTAACACTCTTGACAGCCGTTAAAAATGTCACTTTTAATGACAGTTGTACAAAAAAGGTTTTTTCAAATGTTTATAACAATTGTTTTGAAAGTTGTGACGTCATTAACATTTTTTTTAAATGACAACCAATATACAATATAAGTAGTAATTACGAGAGCTCGAGTATGACTCATCTAAGTACGCAACAAGAATTAACCAATAACATTTATCTATCTCTGTTACACTTTGAAGAATTGCATTTATACAAAAGAAATAACAAATAATAAATATGTCTACCCATGCTTTCAATGGAACGTGTGTCCGTTTTAAAACCATATATGTATTCACTATCATCAGCTGTTCAAAACGTCACCTAAAATTTGCGCATTGTTTTTAAGAATGAATGTCATGAATGTCATGATTAATATTATAGGTTATGCTATTTTATTAAAAAGAACTATGCGACATACGTTTCCTATTATTTCATTCATATGTTTTAAGCGATGAGTCATACTCGAGCTCTCGTAATTACTATAAATAGCTTGTTCAACCCTTAGGTTCAACCAAATTTCCGATGCACGTCATAAATTTGATGACGCCATTGCAATGCAGCATTGCCAATAAATATCTGTAACATTAAAACTGTTATGAAATCATTGTAACTACTATCATTGTAGTTCAATTGAATTGAAAAATTACTACAAAACATTCAAGTTAGATGACGAAATCCTTGGATTAAATCATGTCATATTATGTATATGGATTAAACGTATAATCTAAAAGAATAGAATGTGTAATAGCTTTAATTATAGCCCCTAGAAACACATAGTACCGACAAGCTGGAGCAAACCTGACATCAACATTGAAATACGAAAACTCCCTAAGGCAATCGACGCTAATTTCAAATGTTATGATTATTTATTATTTGAGGTTAAATTTTCATAACTAATGTGATTAATTGAACCATTCATGGAATGTTAATTCAATAATTAAACCTAGAAAATTTATGAAAAATGTCTTAACAGCCGTTTTCAGACTAATCGGGCCCTCTCATTACCTTTTGTTACAGCTTCAATAGTTCAGCTTCACGGCCTGTCGTTACACAAATAACTTATAAATTGCAAATTATACAATTTCAATGCGAGCAATTCACATTACTTTAAAGGATGCATTTAATTTAATTATACCTAAATTACTGTAAGTATATTTTTGTTTATAAGGGGAACTCCATGTTTTTGTCCTACTAAGGCACAAACCACTACTAAGGTTCGCAGGGATTCTAAATAAACTTTGTCCGTTTTTGCCACTGCTGGTGCAACCTCTTGTAAAGCAACCTCGCACTTATAATAATTTACAATTTACATGTTATTTACGGAAATTTTCAGATGGAAAGATTGCAATGTAAACAAATAGAGAAAACAATAAAAGCGAAAAAACACATGTGGCGCTTGCGCTGTTGCGCTTTCTCATCGCTTTCTATTCACGCACTTCATCCGGGTCCATTTCCCCAGCACACCCCACTCCGAATTTCGAAATGAAAATTTGCACACGAATTGTGCTCGTTTTGTGCTCAATTGTGCCCTTAAAATTTCGTTTTGTGCTTCACCCCTTCCAGAGATATCATCAATAAACTTTGGGCGGTGCTGGGGAAATGCGAGCACACCCCACTTCGAATTTCGAAATGAAAATTTGCACACGAATTGTGCTCGTTTTGTGCTCAATTGTGCCCTTAAAATTTCGTTTTGTGCTTCATCCCTTGCGGAGATATCGCCAAAAGTATGGGCGGTGCTGGGGAAATGCGAGCACACCCCACTTCGAATTTCGAAATGAAAATTTGCATACGAATTGTGCTCGTTTTGTGCTCAATTGTGCCCTTAAAATTTCGTTTTGTGCTTCATCCCTTGCGGAGATATCGCCAAAAGTATGGGCGGTGCTGGGGAAATGCGAGCACACCCCACTTCGAATTTCGAAATGAAAATTTGCACACGAATTGTGCTCGTTTTGTGCCCAATTGTGCCCTTAAAATTTCGTTTTGTGCTTCACCCCTTCCAGAGATATCATCAATAAACTTTGGGCGGTGCTGGGGAAATACCAGCACACCCCACTTCGAATTTCGAAATGAAAATTTGCACACGAATTGTGCTCGTTTTGTGCTCAATTGTGCCCTTAAAATTTCGTTTTGTACTTCATCCCTTGCGGAGATATCGCCAAAAGTATGGGCGGTGCTGGGGAAATGCGAGCACACCCCACTTCGAATTTCGAAATAAAAATTTGCACACGAATTGTGCTCGTTTTGTGCTCAATTGTGCCCTTAAAATTTCGTTTTGTGCTTCATCCCTTGCGGAGATATCGCCAAAAGTATGGGCGGTGCTGGGGAAATGCGAGCACCCCCCACTCCGAATTTCGAAATGAAAATTTGCAAACCAATTGTGCTCATTTTGTGCCGAAGTTAGGTGAAAAGATCTGGGGGGAGGGGGGGGGGGGTTTTAAGCCCCACAGATAATATGAGAAGAAGTATGTATATGTGTATAACGTCTACAATTTTTTAAGATGCCATGGTAAGCTAGAGGGGCTAAATTGAAGTTTGGAAGGGCTTAGCCCCCTAAGCCCCCCCCCCCCAACTTCGTCCATGCTGATAAGCTTGTGATCCCTGTCTTCCTGCAGCTGCACTCGTTCCTACAACCCCTCTTGCAACCGCAAGAAATCATCCACAAGAGGTGTTGTGGGGCTGCGCCTCTGGACATCATTTTGGGGCAGAGGTCTTGTAACTTCGATATCCACCCCCAGGGAGAGGGTACAGTGTGACTCCCAACCCGTGTAGTTCCAGGAACCTCTGATAGAGCCCGCCTGTGTTGCTTGAGTGGCGTCTAAAGTATTGCTAAAAATTGCGAAGTTCGACAAAAATGATAAACTTTGAAAAGCTTTATCTCGGAAACTATTGGGTCTACAGAGACAGTTTTCATCTCATATTGTAGACAATTGAGTCTACTTTAAAAACTTACTGCGTAGGTATTATCGAAAAACTAGTCCTTTGGGCTTAAAATCGCCAAAAACTGAAATAAAGTCGAAAATGTTGCGGTTTTTTCGGTTTATGACAAGTTGCGTTCGGCGCTCAAGGTCTCAAACTTGGATTATTCATTGGGGTTTTTTTGTAGTTTTTCAAGCTTTTTTCAACGATATAAAATTTTGAATAGATTGCATAAGAAAAAATTCAAGAAAAACGGTCATACAGTTAAAAAATTAACAGACTAATCTAATCCTAGTTCTTTTAACAATTTGAACTACTACCTGCATTAGCGATGATATTTCCGAATGAAAACGTCCCCGACGTACCAAACAATAACATTTGGCTGCAACATGATGGTGCTCCGCCACATTATGTAGTAGGTATTCAATAACTATTTATTGTATTCATAATAAAAATATACAAAGGATTCTTATTCCCGCTCCATAACCACAAACTAAACATAATAACCTAACATAATATATACACTGTGTCCAAGATAAGGAGGGCCACTATGTGGATTTCGGAAACGGTAAGAGATAGAGTTTCAGTTAAATCGGAGAACAGTTGGGCAATTTTGAATTTAGTAAAATGACATTTTTAAACTAACCAAATTCCGAACCGTACAATTTTGAGGAAAGGTCAAAACTTTTGCAAAATTCTTTAAAAAAAGTAATAATCGTCCCACGTGCTACAATCAAACTTTTATGTCTACAAGATGGTATTTTTCTTTAAAAAAAGAAATCGTTGGTTCGTAAATTTTTTTTTTCATTATTTACTGTTGCTGGCTGCTGTTCATTCAACTCAAATCGCACTGCGGGATCTAAAATCCAACCCAGTCGTTTTCTGTTATTAATGGCTAAAATGTCCACTCTTCAGGTACTACCACAGTCTGCAATGCATGTCACTTCTTCGTAAGTTGAAAAGCCTTTGACGTTGTTTCCTCAAAAGTAGTATTTCGCTCTTCCACATAAAATAATATACTATTTTTACAAACTTTAACAACCTGTGTACCACGAAAACGGACATAAAGCAAAAAAATTTTGATTTGATGTCC
Source organism: Pyrocoelia pectoralis (assembly GCA_036250285.1). Classification (NCBI taxonomy): domain Eukaryota; kingdom Metazoa; phylum Arthropoda; class Insecta; order Coleoptera; family Lampyridae; genus Pyrocoelia; species Pyrocoelia pectoralis. Next base: position 43,385,052 of record CM070074.1, read on the forward strand.
CCTACCACCACTAAAAGTTTGTCGGTATATTATGAAGCATACTGTATATTTTGAGATCATTCTACCACAAGGCATTTTTAATGCTTTTGGGAATACTTTTATTCCACAATCTAAAGAATTATGAGATAAATTATGCTTTACGGAATGATATGTACCAATTCAGCTATTGAAAGATTGTGAGTTTCTCGACTAAATATTTTGAGCAGTTACTAAAAATGTACATATTGTACAAGATATTTTCAACTCTTGTGCTAGTTTTATTTTGTTTGTGCTGAAATGCTGATTTACACCACTTCGCCCGCCGCCGCCGCGCGCCGCCGCGCCGTGTAGAACTGAAAAATCAAAATGCAATGTGCCTGAAATTCGGTTCGCTCTTCGTCCCCGAAACTTAAGTTCATGCTTCTACAATTTGTAATTTAATATGCACATTTAATTTTAAAACTAACTTTTATGAAATAGAATTAAATCTAGAACTCATCTCTACACTAATGCTTGTACCTACCTACTCTAAATTGATAAATTTCTACCCAAACTAGTAACATGCAATCACTGAAGCGGAAGTATTAGATATTAAAAGGAAAATTTATTTTTTTTGATAATTACCTACCCTTTTTGTTGAATGTTTTGAGCAAATATCCATCATATCAATATCCATAAGAACGACAATTTTTTTTATCGTTCGTCTTCGGAAAATCGTTTGGTTTATTACTAGCATAGTATTAAATTTGTCGTAAATTTTATCTCTATCACTAGAAATCGACTTAATTTTTTGAATAACTACACACTTATTCTAATTCGATGTGGTGGGCGACTCATGAAAAAGGTCTTTTTATTATTGCGAACAAATAATTAGACAAGATCCGAGATAATTATAATTTAAAGCGATAGCTTTTGATTTGAATTCGCGAGCGAACGTTTCGAAAGATTAGTCCTAATATTTGGATTTAACCGCACACAAAATGATGTTGGTTTTATTAACGTTTTAAAAGAGTAGGTAATTAAATTATTATCCGCGACCATAATTGATTTGAAATTAAAGACCACCATTTCGCAATTAATTGTCCATTTCAGTCCACAATACAATAAAGAAATTTTCATACGTATTCGAATGTTTTAAAACCTTACCAACAGCTTCGATAAGCAAAACAATGGATTTAGGAACACATTCTCTACATGAATGTGCAAAATAATCGTAATGAAAATTAATGCTAATTGTAAGTGTAGGTACTATCTTTGTTTATAGTTTATATACAACAAGGGTACTATTAACGTGCATTCAATCCCACCTTAATTATTACCTATAATTATAACATGAATATAGCTAATTATTACAACTAGGGAAATATGAATAAAATATTATTTCCCGAGATTGGCTAGTTACATCCTGAGGGCGAAGTCCGAGGGTTGTATAGTCACCCGAAGGAAATACCTACATTCATATTTCCCGTGTTGTAATCAATAGTGTTTTCTGATTGAAAAAATGTTCTGAGAAGGATGAAAAATTGGTATGGAGTGTTTGGAACTTTGAGAAAGGTTTGGAATTTATCGCGTTGGTAACGTTGCTAAGGGCCGTGTTTGTAAACATCATATTTGCCTATAGTCTGACTTTTCGTGCCTTTTCACAAATTGATCCAATGTCGAACCATGTCGAACTGCGTGCTAAGGCAAGCGGAAAAAGCGCGTGAATGTTTGATTCCCACGAAATCTAAAGCTACTTATGACAAAGTATAGGTATGAGGTTTTTCAAAAGAGGAAAGGCAAAAATTTGGTGAACGGGGCGACGAGAACATTTTGCTGGAAACTAGCGTTACAACTGTTAAAGCTATTTAGTTTATAAATTAATTTTTCTTATTTTTGTTGTTTTAATTAAAAAATATATTGCTTCAATCAGAAAAAAATTAAATATTAAACCTAAAATATAAAAAAAGTCATGGTTATATCATTCAATTGAAATGACTTACTTATTATGTAGGTACAGAAGTGACATAGTACGAGTAGCGGTACACTAGAAAATGTAACACTATATTATATTAATATTAATTGTAATGATATTGATGGATAGGGTTGGATTCTTATGCCATTTATACTTTATTTTTTTATTATTATTATTTTACCAACTACCAATTACCACAATGATGCCGTAACACACCCTACAAGAGATTAATTGTAATTTCGGATTAACTATAAACCAACCTGTATTTCAAAAACGAAGATGACAGGTCCGTGCAATTAGCACCAATGCATATCGCTAATTTGGTTTAGCTTTAGTTATATACTTATGTTTAGTTTACTTTTTTATTATACTACCTATATACAGGGTGACATTGAAAAAACTACAATGCATATTACCACGCGTTAGAGGGCCAAGAAATAATTAAAAAAATTCCTATACACTAATGTCCGATCACCTTTTGTCGTTAAGATAGAGCATCTTGACTACGAAATTATGACACCTATCAAATTAATATTGTAATGATTTATTCAAGTTTCTCGTGTGCCTGATTACGTTTTTGTTTGATTATTTTGCTTCTCGTTTTTTAAAATTGCTTTTAAAAATGGTTCTCTACACGTTTGAAGATTACAGAGACATGATTATGTGTTATGGCGAAGCTCGAATCAAATTCTTCCGAAGCTCAACGTATCTATCTTATCTTAAAAACAAAAGGCGATAGGACATTTAGTCTTCTATTTGGTTGTTCTCACTGAAATAGGAGTCGTTGAGATTAATACTAACTTGCTGTTGAAGCGCTTACCTTTTATTTTCGCATGTAAAAAGAGATGCGACACTCGAGCGAAACCATACGCCGCGACGTAACGAGCTCGCACACTTAAGCCAAATGTGTTTAAATAAATATTTCAGTATTTTACTTAGCACTGATAGAAACAAAGTGAAAAAAATGCAAAAATGAAAAGGCCAAGGAATTAGCTTTCCAATGATGTATCACATGACCCGCCTTCCTATTTGAAATTTCAATGTCACCCCCCGTGAAGCGCTGGAGGTGAGAACCACCCCCAAGAAAATAACATCAAAATATGTCTTCCTTGATATAAAAATCGACCTATGTTTGCATTTTGGGTACAATTAGATTGTTTCTTTTTAATTATATTACCGCGAATAAACCTTACACCTTACACTTTGTACGTTGAAAATTCCCGCACCAGTGTGATATGGTGCAAAATCACTATGATTTCATGAAATACACTGTAATTGGCTATTATTAACCGCGAAGAAATAATATTAACAATCGTAATTGGAAAAATTACGAAAACTTTTCTAAAAAGGGCCGAAAGTTTGTTTTTTTCAAAATATCTCGCTAAGGGTGAGTTTTTGTAAAAAAATTACCCCTTACTTATATTTTCTACATCCATATACCTACCGAATTATATAACAATAATGTCACTGTAGTGAAATATAGAAGTTATGCTCGATTTTATGTGAAAATTGGCAATTTTTGGTTTTTTCGATATATCTCGTTAAGGGTTGACTTTTGAGAAATTTTTATACCGACATAAAATGCCCAAAAGATAATTTTTTATAATATTTATTCACACGTTTTTCCCCATAAGTTACAAATAAAAAAGATACGAGCGATTTCATACTTAAGGGTTGCTTACTTTCAGAAAAATCGAAATAACTTGTTAAGGGTTGCTTTTTGTGAAAATATTATATATATCTAAAATATTGATCATATTAATATCTACATCTTTTACTTAAATAATTTTTCTGAGAAACGATAAACAAGAAAACTATGACCGATTTTGTAATAAAACGGCAAAAATCAGTTTTTTCCACATATCTCGATAAGGGTTGATATTTGTGAAAATTTTATCCTTATATAAAATGTTTATTATAAGAATTCCTAAAACTTTTATTAACATAATTTTTTCTGAAAGTTGTAAACAAAGGAGTTATAGTTAGGGGATGGAAAAAACTAAATACGGGGAAATACGGGGCACTTTTAAAAACTAAGGGTTGAAAATAGGGGTGCTGCGGGTCAAATCGTTTATTTTGATCTAATTAATAAGTGTACCTAATTTCACACTTCCCGCACAATTTGACAGACATTTGCGATTTTCTCGATGTACCGCTACGACTATATACAAAATCAAGAAGTTGCTTTAAAAAATACATAATATGTGTTTTGAAATATATACTTAGTACATATTATGTTTATTGTGTAAGTGTTTGTTGTTTAACTGGGCGCATAGGTTGCATTCGAGTGGGTAATATGTTGTTTGTGTTTTGTGTTAATTGTGAGTTGTGATATTGTGAGTGTATTGTGTGTTTGCGTAAGAGTGAAGGGGGGGGATTGAGTGCTGTGTTTCATTTTGTGTTTGAGTGGTATTAGTTGAAAGTGAGTGCTATGTTTAGAAATTTTCTAGCTATGTGGCAAGTGTTGATGATGACTGTCTTTTGTAATTTATTGTATATACAGGGTGTTTCAGACCACCCGTACCGGCCAAATATCTCGCGAAATACAAAACGCATTGGAAAAAGAAAAAATACGTCTAAACAATTTTTTAAGATTCTATTGTTTGATAGTAATAGGATGTCCCCACTCCCACCCCCGGGGGGTGGAGAGGGGGGTAACTTCGTAATCTTAAATAGCACCCCCCAGTTTATTATGCAGATTTGAATTCTGCGTTAACAAATAGGAACTTTTTGTTTGAAACATTTTTTGAAGTTCGTGGCAGATGGCGCTATGATCGCCGAAAGAAGTTTTTCCGTTTACCTATGCTGATTTGATGTCAGTTTTGTTAAGTGACAATAAAAAATGGTAATGCTTTGCAAAAGTGAAGAGCGGGAGCTTTATTAACCCATCCCCCTTCCCCACACCGCCACTTCACCCCTACAGCCCATAACCTAGGATGGGAAAACGCAACCATTTTAGATTTAAACAACTGTTCAATACCACGATTGAAGAAGCTAAATTTTGTAAATTTTTTTTGTCTTTGATGGAAAATAGAAAAAAAAATTTGAAATACTTTGATTTCACTAGTAAAGAACACATTGACATTCGAGATACGTTTAAATCTAAAATTAGGGGTGAATTGGGGGAGGGGGGGGGGGGGGTTAATAAAGCTCCCCCTCTTCCCTTTTACAAAGCATTAACATTTTTGAATGTCACTTAACAAAACTGACAACAAATTTTGCATAGGTAATCGGAAAACTTCTTTCGGCGATCATAGCGCCATCTGCCACGAACTTCAAAAAATGTTTCAAACAAAAAGTTCCTATTTGTTAACGCAGAATTCAAATCTGCATAATAAACTGGGGGGTGCTATTTAAGATTACGAAGTTACCCCCTCTCCACCCCCCGGGGGTGGGAGTGGAGACATCCTATTACCACAGATAAGTTACTACAGATAGCTCAATCAATGCTTTTATTTAAAATTGTGCGTGTTGCCTATGTTATAGGCGTTCGAGGTTGATTTACATATTTTAACCACTCCTCTAGTTACGGTTTATTACGTTAATTGTCGAAGTACAGATCGGAATTGGTAAAATAATACATGCTGGAATGTGTTTCGGCGTTTATTGAAAGAGTCTCAAGTTACCTATGCTTCTTATCTAACAAAAAACAAGATCGTTTTCTGTTTACAATACAAAGTTTAGTCATCAACGGTTTAGTTTTAGTATATTACAAATTTAATTTAGTACATTGCACATGTCTTGATAAAATACATTTTTCTCGTGTCATGTAAAACTTACTATATATTACCTGTGTAATTAAATGAATAAAAAGTCTTTAAATACGTGAGCTTGTAGATGCTTCACGATGCTGCTGAACCGAAGACCCAAAAATAAGAAAAAAATCTTTTAACTATTGCAAAGGACACTTAATAAGAAACTTAATAACAAAAAATTGTGATGTAATGTTTTTTATAACGTCGAAAAAAATTCATAAAGATTAAGTTTGCGCGCTGGCGCCAACCGTCCGGGTTGAACTCGAAGACCCAAAAATTGTTTAAATTTTCTTTAACTATTCGAAAGGACACTTAATAAGAAACGTAATAACAAAAAATGTGATGCAATTATTTTTTATAACGTCACAAAAATACATAAAGGTTACGTTTGCCCGCTGGTGCCCATCGTCCGGGTTCTACTCGAAGACCCAAAATTTGTTTAAATTTTCTTTAACTATTGCAAAAGACACTTAATAAGAAACGTACCTAATAATAACAAAATATATTGGTCACAGTCGTAAGACAAGGATGCATTCTTTTACCACTACTCTTTGTAACCGTTATGGATGAGATCATGACAAACGTTAACAAGGAAAAGGAAGGTGTAATTTGGGATTTAACTAATACAAAGAGGACTTGGAATATGCGGATGATGTGTGTCTATTAAGCCAAAGCAAAAAAGCAATGCAAGGAAACATAAATAACGTTATAGAAGAATCAAGAAAAAATGGCACAAAGTTAGAATCAACAAGAACTGGACCAAGCTGCTCAGTATAAATAGCAAGAGAGGTGACACTCGAAGAAGAGGTGAAGGAGGTAGCTAGCTTTAAGTATGTATGTGGGTAGCAAATGAAAGAGGAAGCAGAGAGGAAGTGACAGAAAGGATACGCAAAGCACGAGGAAGTTTTTTTCCGGCCTATCACAATTATGGCGTGCAAGTAGTATAACTGTATATACAAAAGTAAGTGTTCAACTCAATGGTAAAATCGGTGTTGTTATATCTATATGGATGCTGTGAATCGTGGTGCATGACAAGTGACATTAAACGGAAACTCCAGATCTTCGTTAATCGATGTTTACGAAATATTTTACACATCTTGTGAGCACGAAGTTATGGAAGATTTGGAATAGAACAGGGCGGAGTGATATTACAAATGATTTCGAAAAACAAAAACAGGAGTGGATAGGACATACAAAGCGGAAAAGTCTCCATGACCCTTCTATAATTGCCTTAAAATGGAACCTTCCAATGTCAGAGGGGAGTAGGAAGACCGTGTGCAACCTGGAGAAGGACAGTGATGGAAGAAAGCGGGAAAACAATAGGTAGCGCAACTTCAAACCATAGCAGGGAATCGAACACACTGGAAGGGTTTAATATCGGCCCTACGTCCCACCCGGGAATAATGGGATTTATTATTTTTTTATTAGCTACATACTGGGTGCTAATCCGGCCGCTCGGTAATAATCATGGCAATGTGGTTTTTGCAAATTCTTATTCAACATTTAATTCTTCATTTTCTTTTTTATAGTACAATTTTGGTGGGAGAGAACATATACCATTCAGGTAGCGTTTTTAGTTTTGAAAAATTTTGTACTATTATGTTTTTGCCCTAAAATAATTAGAGGAGCATTTGCTAATTGCTATTACCGAGCGGGCGGATCAGCACAGACCCGTGCGCAGGATTTGTCCATGGGAGGGGTTGGGTTGAGAACAGGGAAGACATCAAACGTTGATTGAATGATTTCAATCAACGCCTCAAACCAGTGGCGTAAATATTATTGTATTTCCGTATATTTCAACGGGTTATGGGGAGGGTTTGAACCCCCCCCCCCTTGCGCACAGGTCTGGATCAGCACCCGCTATGATTCAGTATGACATCAATTAAAAAGTTATTTTAGGAATTTGTATCCTATTTTGTATAAGTAATGTTATATCTTATATGCATATATAAATTAAGGTGCTGTTCTGTATCTACACTTTTTTTATACATGCCTATTTAAGATGTTTTTTATGTTGCAGAATAATAGATATTATCTTAAGATTCTTAAATTAAAAACACACGCACGTTTTTAGTTTATTATTTGACACAAGCAATTGTTACATACATCGAACTCAGATACTTGACCATAAATATTTTTGATGTAAAACTAAAGCATGTCACTAGATAATCCAACATTTTATTTATAGTTTGATGTATTTTTCAGTTTCGCATTTTAGCTCGCAGTCAAAATTAATCTCTAAGGAAAAAATTCCAGATAGGATGTCCATTGGTGGAGGGGTGTATTTTTGGGTTATAATGAAGGTACAAAAATCCCAGCCCATTACCCTGTTCGCTACGAAAATTATAGTGCAAAAAATAGGTTTTTTTTTCAATAACTCAAAAAAGATCTCTGTTAAGGGAAAAGGCGAAGACGGGAAAGTTGTAGAGAATGTCATTTTACGCAAAAAAGGTCCTTACAAAAATTTTGTACGAGCACTTGTACTCGAGCTAATTTTTAAAATTTATTATCGTTTGTTGAATGTAGTTAAAATTAAGTAAAAAATTCATATCTGTGTCAATATTGATCGTACAAAAAAATAAAAATAAAAAATTGTTCGTAATTAAATTGTCTACAACTTTCATTTGAATCCTTTTTCGATCCTACGCGCCGTTTTCGAGTTATTGACAAAAAGCACGACGCGTTCGAGACTTTCTCATTAAAAAAAATAGCCCTTGCTTTGCTTTAAAAAAATCTAGCTCGAGTACAAGTGCTCGTATCTTTTGACATGTGAGATCAATATTTGTAAGTATTGTAAATTCGCAAAATAAATAAACTAAACTAAACTAAACTAAACAAATTTTTTGTAACGACTTTTTTGCGTAAAATTATATTCTCTACAACTTTTTTGTCTTCACTTTTTCCCCTAAAAGTGTTCTTCTTTGAGTTAAACCTATTTTTTGCACCTTCAAACTCAATTTTCGTAGCGAACACGATACGGGGATGGGCTTTTTGTACCTTAATTATAACTCAAAAATACACCCCTCCACCAACGAACAGCATATTTGTAATTTTTTCCTTTTAGAGAAAATATTTACTTATTTGGCTGTACTATTTATGTAAAAATTGCATTAATTATAATGGCAATGACCTGTGTCGAGATCGTACCTACCTATGATGTAAGAGCGAAAGGGTGGTACGTGAAATATAGAGATGGATTCTATTCACCGTGTGAAAGCGCCGACGGTTCTGAAGTGAGTAAAAAGTTCGATGTTTTACTTTTAATTACATATTTAGTTTAATATTACAGATAAAATTATAATTCTAAGTGTAACGTAAAGATAAGGGATTAGAGAAACTTTTTTTTTAAGAGTAAAATTTTTTGATTTAAGCGTTACTTTATTAGATAATTCGATGTAAAGGCAAAAGTTGGTTAAAATTTGTCCAATTTTTACGGACCCTGAACTGAGATAATCGCGTTTAAAGTTTCATTCTTCCGTAAGGCCCAATGTAATTGGCAACGTTTAGCAATTATTTATAACTTTCACTGTACAAAGAAAATTGTGATCTATATACGAAAAAATTCTATGTTTTTTCTTCTTTCCGTACATGTGCTTAACTAGTTTTTCGTGTTTTGTGCCCTAATGCATGGACCGATTTTGAACGGCCTTGACATTTAGAATCAGTATGTCATGACCTTTCATTTTTTGTGAATTTGAGCTTGTCACACCAAAACCCCCACGGAAGTAATAATTTATGTGACTGAACACTCTATTAAAGTAAGTACGGAGTCCGGCTTCATTATGTAGTCGACGACGATACAGCACCGACTGAGAATAGCGCCGTCCCCTTATTCAAGAAACCGTTTCCATACTAAAAAAATTCTGTTTCCAATTCGTTTGAATTGGGACAACCAAATCCTCATAAGCGTGAGCCATCTGTATTACTTATCTGTGCTATTACTATCAAACAATAGAGTCTTAAAAAAATTTTTAGACGTATTTTTTCTTTTTTCAATGCGTTTTGTATTTCGCGAGATATTTGGCCGGTACGGGTGGTCTGAAACACCCTGTACATATATGTTCTTATCTAAACTTAAAATGTGTAATCTGTGGTGTATTGTTTTTGGTATAACTCCGGTTGACTAAGAACAATGGGTACTGTAAGAGCAGTTCCCATTCTCCATTGCGCTTTAAGTTCTTGAGCTATATCGGTGTATTTGTATGTCAACAGTATCGCAAAGAAGTTTCAGGAAAAAGAATAAGAAATACCAAATTTGAGGAGGTTACTCCAACGATATAACACTTTTGATTTTTGAATCTATGCATTCATCTGAAATATTCAGAATTGGCACATTTTTACCTGCTCTGACAAAAAGACGATCTGAAGAGTATATTTGGATATCCTCGTCACCTACCAACACTTAGCACAGAAAAAATTAGAATGGGTGTTTCAAAAATAATTCAGACATATCTAGAAGATGTAGGAAACGAATTTGAAGAAGAACTAATTCAGTTCGCAGAGTGTTTTAACACTGAATTATATGGTTTCTACATCAGAAGAAATTTATTATGAACTGAAATTGTATAAGCTTATAGTTTCAAATTCTTTGACTTCTTATATTCCAAATGTTGAAATTGCCCATAAAATTTATTTAATGGCTACCAATGGCAGTGGTGAACATTCTTTTTCAAAATTGAAACGGATAAAAATGAAGTACGAGCTACTGTAGGCCAAAGGCGACTGAATCACCTTGCTTTGATGAGTATTGAGCATGAGTTACTTAAAGAACTACATATTATATACAAATCTCGTTTCTCAGAAATATGGAGTAGGTACTAGTAGGTACTTAATTAACTTTGACAGATTCATTGCATTATTATTTATTATTATTATACTATATTTTATTTTTACATTACTTATTTGTTCAAAAGATTGCTAATTTTGGCTAATTCTTATCATAACTATGTTATTAACGACAACTGGACGGGGCGCTTCATCTAAGTACCTCAATTGAATAAACACAGTATAATCAATTTTAATTTTAAATATTTTTATAACAGTGTGTATTAATTTTTTTACCATTTATTAAGGGCGCATGAAACTTTGTGCTACAGGCCCCGCGTGATCTTAAACCAGCACTGATAGAATTTCGGTTAAATTGGATTGAGTGGAAAAGAGAATGCAAGGTAGATAATTTATTACAAATAACACCAAAATTCTAATTGATTTGAAGTTTTATACTCCGGCTACGAAAATACCGCTTGGGTATATTTTTTAGAACCATTCATATCAGTTTACCATTTTTATAATTAAACTGGCATTTTATTTACGTCTATAAAATTTTCATAATTAGAAGTTACTGCATTACTTCTTACCTATATTGATCCTAACACAAAATTCAATGTATTTTGAGACTTCACGGAAAGTCGTAAAAGACAGCTTGCACAGAATTTATAGCGTCAATCAGTGACCACTATTTACAATTCAATTTAACACTTATTATTCTTGTATGGAAACCGTACAGACATCAGAGTCTGCGCTACAGGAAAAGAACCATACGTCAAATGGCGGAAAATTAAACACTTAGTGCTTTTCCAACAGCGCAACAGCTTCAAGCTGTAGGTGAATTTTATGTAAATCTTGTAAAGGTAGACTGTTATTATTTCAAGATGAGTATCTGCACTAATTGAAGGTTACATAAAAATAACAATTATAATGTGAAAATGTGAATTAAATTTTGTTTTTCAAAATTTGTTTAGATGTGGCTTCCTGTTTCAACTGTAGTTGTTCTTTGCGTGGTGCTTGATGGTACTTTTTCAAAGGATAATGACCTAGAAAATCTTTTTCGGCAAAGGTAAATTTGCTTATACTTTAATCAAAACCAAAATTTGATAGGTAGTCGTAATGAGTCGAAACTTTCCTGAAAAATGTTTGCAGCTCAAATATAGCAAATAAAGGAAGACTTGACGTTAGATATTGCCGTAAATTACATAATAATTTCCATTACCAAGATTTTCAGAAAAATTAATAATTTGTCATCTGTGCAACATTTTTTTGTCTTGAGGATGATTTATTTAGAGACAACTCTTGAAAATTCCGTTCTTCACCCAGTCACAGATTATACACCTATCTGTGACCCAGTCTTCTTCTGACTATCATACGACCGTCGTGCATGACTAAACAAAATCTAGATTCGTCACTAAAGACAACACGGCGCCATTCAAGACTCAAATTAGATCTTTCATTGCACCATTGTAATGCTAGTTGTCTTAAGCGACGATCTTGACACTCGTTCGTTCTTTTTGAAGCAACGGTTTCTCCTTTACTACGTTCCTGGCCATCTTAAAACCATGCGCGACATACTCGCATTACACCGATTTCGATTTACGCAGTTAGCAATTTCCCCAAATGAAAAACAAGCTTCGGACGCTAATCAAGAACAAGAAACAAAATAATGCTAATTAACAATGAAAAAGAACAACAAATCATATGAAAAACATAGACCGAAAGAATTAGCAGAAAGTTATAAGAACCGTCAAAAGTGAATCAATTATTCAATTATTACCTACTTAATGTGTCAGCCCAACAAATCTACAAAGTTTCAATCAAAAATTCCAACCCCTCTTGGTGTTGCAATTTCTATGTTACTCAGTATCTTATACAGTAGTTCATTATCGAAATACGGAAGAAATAATATATTCAGTAGAGATTCACTTTCAAGGTATTTTTTTAGATTTTTTCTCCTTCCAAAGATGTAGGTTGTGTATCTTGCCGCTTTTAATTATAAATAATTCCGTTCGTGTTTCCTTTCTTTACAAATACAGTTTCTTCACCAAATAAATAAAAATTTAACACCAAATCATCTGAAGTTGCAGTTCGAAGCTTCCCAAAATATCCTTTGCCACTGTGTCCAAAATAAAGATCAACAGCATGGGAATCTTGAAAACGGTAAAAGTGTGGAAGTCGGTTGCTTAGGCAAAAATTGCATAATTTAGGAACCACTTTCATGAGTATTAGAAAATATCTTTTAGTCTTTAAGATTTTTGAAATAAAGTAATTTTTAAATTCTTGTTTTATTATTTGTAGACTTATTTAAGAGAAAAGGAAAAAATGTTACATTGCTACTTTTCAAACGTTTCGGCTCCAAAAAACTATAACCAACTTTAATTTTTACAATTTTTTATGACTGAACAAAATCGGTTTTTTCCTTGTTTCATTACTTTTAAGTAGAGCTGAACTAAAATTCATAGCTACTGATTTAAAGAATAGGTACAATTAACGACGGGAAATTAAAATAAAAATTGAATCAAAAATTACACAAACGATGAAAGATATTTAAATGTCGTAAAGTCCGGGAAAATGGTTCCAGAATTATACCTTATAACTTTTCGCTTCCTAATTTTGTTGTTCATCTTTACCTTGGGTATTCTTCAAGATTACATAATAAATATCCTCTTCATCCGTAAGCTGATCGAGGTGCAATATAACATATACGAGTACATATATGTAATAGGTAAGTACTCGTACATAAATAGGGTCGTCTTTAACCAAGTGGAGGCCCTTCCGACTACAGGCCTTATTTTATGTCATACTTTGGGTTATCAGTAGCAATAAACAACATTCTAGTTAAAATAAAAAGATTTAAGTACAGTCGTACGGGCGGAGGTTGCATTGTTGTATAAACTTTTTTTTAATTTAAACTTCCTTACGCACAAAACAAAAAGCTTCTTTAACTTCAAAAATAAGTAAAATGCGTAAAATGAGTAAAACGCAGGTACTTTATAATAATTAAAAATGTTTGTAAAATGTACCTACATCTGCATAGCAGCGCAGTACGTCCCAATTAAAATATCCACTCTACTATAGAAGAAAGGAATGACAAAGGTAAGGTAAGTTTGAATGATGTAACATCTTTGTTACTATACCTAATGGCTAATACGTATATATATGGACCAATACGATTAAAATTACCTAAATACTAAGACTTTTTCTTCTTATCCTATGTAAATATTGTTCATTTGCGGCCACAAAACACAAAACACGTGGCGAAAATAACAGCTATCTTCATCTTTCCAGATCAAGGTCGGATTGGACAGAGGCGTGGCACCACGAAAAGTTCACACGTTGCCGTGACACGTTAATACAACACCTTTATTGGGCATGCGAGAAAGATATTTATCGTTTGACTAGAAGAAGCGAAAAACACCGAGCAATAACATTCGCTGAAGAAGATGCAAACGGTAAGTTTCTTTCATTTTTGAGCGTTTTTTCACTAGAACAAAAAAAGATGGTATCCTTTTTAAAATCGTTTGTTTTGTGATAGGTAAACTACCATGGATATCTGCTATGAAAGCTCGACAGCTAGTACGTAGTCGACGTGGTGGTTCTTCCATCACCTCTGAATGTTGTAGTTCTTCTGGTTGTACATGGGAAGAGTACGCTGAATACTGTCCTACAAACAAACGTCATACTGTATTTGTAAATTAATTAAATAATTAATTTAGTTATGTTTGATTTATCAGCACTTACGTCTACCATCGCACATCTTACTTTTCGATGCAGTTACAATATTTTTTATAAAATCGTTCCTTAGATAACTGCACTTTATAAATTATTGAACATACGTCATATAAATAAAGTGTACTTCACTCTAAAAATTCCTTAATTTACTGATCATGTATTAAACCTTTTAAAGTGTCCATTAAAACTGCTTCAGAATACACGGTATTAGTAACTTCACGTAAACCCTTCCTTTTAGAAAAAAAATCAATTTAATTTAATCAGTGACTTCAGACGAATATTGCTACTTGTGTAAAAAATTCTGGCAAGTTGCCACGAGACTTCCCTCGTATTAACACTTTTTTCAAAAAATAAATACTACTGAATTCTGAAAAAAATACTCTTAAACTACATAAAAAACTGCAATTTTATCTTATAAAAAATTAGTGCCGCTATTTTAGCTTACACCGGAAGTGACATAATCAAAGGTAATATCAGTATTTTCGTTCTTGGCCCGAATGCAATCGATTGGTGAAAACCGCATTTCGATAACTTTAATAGTTTCTGAGTATAGAGCGTTGCAGTAATTTTTGAAAAATGATTTTTTTAACACTTTTTCGAAAAAATAAGTATAGCACAATATATATTGCTGAATTCAGAAAAAAATACTCTTAAACTACATAAAAAAAACTGGAACTTTATCTTATAAAAAAAATGAGTGCCGCCATTTTAGCTTACACCGAAAGTGACGTAATCAAAGGTAATTACAGCATTTTCGTCCTTGGCCCGAATGTAATTCATTAGCGAAAACCGCATTTCGATAACTTTAATAATAGTTTCTGAGTATCGAGCGTTGCAATAATTTTTTAATAATTATTTTTTTTAACACTTTTTCAAAAAATAAGTATAGCACAATATATATCGCGGAATTCAGAGAAAAATATTCTTTTAAACTATATTAAAAAAACTGCAACTTTATCTTATAAAAAAAACGAGTGCCGCCATTTTAGCTTATACCGGAAGTAACGTCATCAAAGGTAATATCAGCATTTTCGTCCTTGGTCCGAATGTAATCGATTGGCGAAAACAGCATTTCGATAACTTTAATAGTTTCTGAGTTTAGAGCGTTGCGAGGAATGTGTACGGACAGACTACAGACTACAGACTACAGACGACAGATGGAAATTTTTTTTTCATATTTTGATTCTACGTATTCAGAAACGCAAAGATATGTAAAAATTTGCATAGGTCAAATTTTTTTTTGGAACACTGATACAATACTTCCCTTTTACTTCGTACTCGGGAAGTAAAAACTGTGTTATCAGTCCCCGTTTTTTAACAATCCCTGTGCTGTCTATTGGACTAAACTGCCTCCTGTAATTAATCCATAACCTGCGTAGAGCACTATATCGCCATTTATACAACAGATGAAAAAATCCTTTTCGACTTCTAGACTTTTTTACACAATCCTGGAGTTTGCGAAGCGAGCGTAACGAACCATCCATTAGACCATTACTGTAATAATTGCTGCTTCTTACAGACATTAAAAGTGTGCAACGCACTTCCTGTTTTCCATACTCCAACAGAGAGTTTCTCCTTTCACAAGAAAGAGTAGAAAATCCTTTATTATCCCGTGTTTAAGGTCTTTTCAACAAAAGAAAGTTAAAAAGTTGTCTCAGACTGTACGGAATGTAAGCAAGTTACTAAGGCGGTCAAATAAGGTAATGCGAGAACTTCCAGATTTCACCCTTTGGGTACCGAATCGTAGTAATATCGAAAGTAGAAGCTAATATGGAGTTCTTGGGTCTAGGACGTTTGGACGCGACCGTTTGAACGCGGCCGTTTGAACGCAGGGACGTTTGAACGCAGGGACGTTTGAACGCAGGGGCTTTTGAACGCAGAGACGTTTGGACGCAGGCCATTTGAACGCAGGGATGTTTGAACGCAGGGACGTTTGAACGTAGAGACCTTCGAACACAAAATTTAAATTATTTTTTAAATTATTACCGTTTAAGTTTAGTTTAGAACGCATTACCAAAAACTGAGCTCCTGTAAATATGTAGTCTAAAATGATTGTTTTTGTTAAAGACTTACAGTTAGATCGTCGAACTTTCGCGATAAAGACAAAATTCTATTTAGGAAGTGCTATCTTACTATTTTATTATATTTTCTTATGTATTAGGTAGGTAAGCGTTTTACTTGTTACATTATAAAAATCGATTGTGTGACGTTTCATCCATTCCATTTCGTCCACTGGCCGCTACGTCCACTAATTCTTTCCTCCACCGCCCTCAAAATCCATTAATTCTTTTGTCCACATCCCTTAAAATCAACTAATTAATTGATTATTATTAGGTCAAAAAAAAGACCTACGTCTTAATATTAAAAGTATTTTTAGGTGGCAGGTTCGCTACGCGAACCTGTTTTAAAAAAAAAACTTAAGAGGTCCTAACAACGATTCAATATGCTTCGCCCCCATGTACACAGAGGTCCGCCCTCACACGAAGGTTTTACAATGGTCTTCTTTTTTTCTTTTCTTTTCTAAATATATAAATACACAAACTTTTAACACATATTTACAGGTTCTCAGTTTTTGTTAATGTGTTCTAAACTAAACTTAAACGGTAATAGTTTAAAAAAATTTTAAATGTTCGAAGGTCTCTGCGTTCAAACGTCCCTGCGTTCAAAAGTCCCTGCGTTCAAACGTCTCTGCGTTCAAACGTCTCTGCGTTCAAACGTCCCTGTGTTCAAAAGTCCCTGCGTTCAAACGTCCCTGCGTTCAAACAGTCGCGTTCAAACGGTCGCGTTCAAACGGTCGCGTTCAAACGGTCGCGTCCAAATGGGCCATTCCCGGAGTTCTTGCCCAATGTACATATACATACATAGTGAATCTTTACAGTTTATATCCAAGCTAACGACTAAAGCACATTATCATAGGTTATTGTCTGCCATAAGATTTGAGACAAGATTTATAGTAATAAAATCAAAGCTGTCGACAAAAGAAAATCATCTACAATTCAAAGTGGAATTTTTCAACATGTAAGTCAGCGAGGACTCTATTTCGGATAATGGACTTGTAGTACTGAGGTATTCCTCTTTGAACTTTGTGAGAATGCTGGGGCAGGCTTGATCGAAAAGTGGGCGATGATTAAAGGTTGGTGAGAGATGTAGAACAACTTGCCTTTTTTAATTTTATTTGCTATTACAAGCCTGGTCAACGAGAGAGTGTAGAGAGACATTTTTTGGCATTTGACTTGAAAATATTGTGTAGAAATTTAATCTCATCTCTCCAACCCAGCAACCCTACTGTACTTTATCGTGAATATCGTACCACACTTCGTCCAAATAGCAAATCAATTCTTCAATAGACATATTATCGAACGCGACGTCATCATTTGCGATGTCCTTATGACCATTAATTTACGGAACATTTTACGAAAATGTTTAGGTTGGAAATGCTTTTGATGCGGAATTATATTGTAATGTATGACACTTTAAATTACAAAATGTGTAAAGAACATTCTGCAGAGTATTCATCAAGAAGCAAATTTACGACCGTACTTTTGGTAAATTCACGTATTTCAGGGGACGTACCTACAAGATTATCTTCCATATTCGTGTTTGGTGACATAATTCCGATAAAACAAACAAATTTTCAATTTGAAAATTAGGAAATTACCAACCACCAGATAAATCCGTAAGGTGAAAAATTGTGTTTAAAAGCGGTAAGTATAAAAAGGGTAAATTTCAAAAAATAGTATACAAGACACGTTTCATAAGCCCTTCAAGTACTTTCTTTAAAGTATATCCTGGTATGTCACTCGTTTTTTAAACTTAAATTCGTACTTCTAGATTGGTCTTATGAAATTTGTTTTTTAATGTAAGTACTATTAATACACGGTGGAAATTTAATGTTTTCTGTGAAACTGAAAACTCTATTTCTAATGCTGCTACACACTGGCTTTGCCATTTTAAATGTGTAAACGTACCACTGAAATATAAGCAACCTGGAACGCGCACGGTGCATTTAACCTGTAGGAAATAAACCGAGCGTGCGATAGCAATAACGAAGGGTCATTGTGTCCTTGTTGTACTCATTCACAGTTAAGCTGTTGAAGCATTTTCATTGTTTTACGATTAATCAAACTAGTTTTTTATTACGTATACGATACAATAAAAAAAAATGAGTAAGACACAGACCGAATGTCCCTACAATAATTCCCTTTCTGTCGGCTCGGCTGTAAGTTAAGCGTAAGCGTTCCAGGTTGCTTATATTTCAGTGAAACGTACTAACACTCCGAACATTTCACACATTTAATTTACATACGTACACTTTTACTTAATTGCCTTTTAATTACACTCAACGTATTTGGTATAATAAATTTATTTTTGTGACAGTAATGTTAAAAACAGGCACTTTCTTTACCTAACTCAAGTAGGTAGCTACCCCTAATTAAGGTTAACAATGCTGTAATGACACTAAATTTGCACCGCCAATGATGAAGACAACTATGACATTTTATTGTATACGAGCTATCAAGTATGCAAATATCACAAACGATAAATACCTACTCATAGTTGTCAAAAATTTAATCGGTTTTGTGGAGAAATGCAAAGTACGGTAAGTACAACCTAAATTACCTATTGTTACACAATTATATGTGGATTTCTTTGTCAGGAAAATTTCTACAATACGAACAAATTGGAAAATCGAAAAGAACAAAATAAAAAACTAAGCACCATAAACGAATTTCGTGTTTCTTGTCCAATCAATAAGGAAGAGGATCTATATATAAGATCAGTTCCTCAATCTAGATTAAAAGCGTATTCGTCAAGTGCCCTTGATGGACACCAACTAAGCACTTTCAATGTCAAGAAAGAAGGTTGTAATAAATATAAAATGGCAAATTACTCTATTACAAGTGTCAAAAAAATTTTAGATTCACAGGGGTTCGAAATGGCAAGTTTGTCACCTGATAGCTTAACGCAATCTCCAAATAACTCTCGGAATTTTGAAAAACAAAATTGTCTCCGGTCTCATACAGTTAATTCTAAATTAGAAGAATATGATAATGTTGCGCAGTTTCTGCCGGATACTAAACGTACTGAAGCTTTTAGTGATAATGAACAAATTGGTTACGCTCGAAAAAATCAATTGAATCAATACCTAGACAATTGCGTTAACACAGATAAGACAAACTGTGAAGGAAATTTTAATCATCCAAATACACCGTTGATAGATACATTTTTAGCAAAAAAAATGAGCACATGTCGTGCAGAATTTCTTCGGCAAACATCTCCATTACGTAATTTACAGTCTTGTCAAAGCGATAACTTGACAACCCAATCCTACATGGAACCTCGTAACGACACCATTTCATCACCTCGACAAGTTATTCCACAAGTATCAAGATTTGTCATTAAAAATATTAAGAACCGCGGGGAATTAAATTACCCACCAGCGGAAAATGAAACAGACGAAGATGATGAAGAAACTTATAGTTCACCAAATGCGTCAGTAACAATGCCACTGACTACCCAGAAGAAACAAACTTCATTCATGTTACCAACAGTGGCAAGTGAAAGGAAAAATCAGCAGCATCTGATGAATTCAATCAGTCAACTAGTCTCGTCGTCCCAAAGATCAGCGTCTGTAAGCCCCAACAGAGACTCTTTAACAATGGGCTCGATTAACGAATCTATCCCATATTTTGATCAAGTTCCTGTGTCAATACAAGAACACAACAATAAAATATCGCCCAAAATAAAGGGTAGTACATCTCGCAGATCTCCAATCAAACTCTCATCAGCTAAAGAAGAGTCATTAAAGCTTGATTTGGAGTTATTGCGCCTAAATTCTCCCAAGGTATTACATTTTTTTAATTACCTTTTTAACAGTTTTACAATAAATTTGTTATATGTATCTTCATCAACAACTCACAAATAGAAACGTATTTTCCATTATAGACACAAAATGGAACAACGCCATCAAATGTGTTACGTACAGAACATTCAATTTTCCAAACCATGCAGCGCATTAAAAGTACGGAATGGTAAGTGTATTGCAGTATTAAGGTGCTCTTGTTTTCCCACACGAAATTAATTAGGGATGTGTCATTAAAAGGTTTAGCGGAAGTAACAGAACTTTGCCGAAATGTAGATCCTGATATTATATACCCATATATGACTAATATCAATCAAAAACTGCTACAATTGTTACGTAGCCCCAGGTCACACGTTGCTAGAACTGCTTGCCAAATTGCCGGTCACCTCTTCGAATCAATAAAAGATACTAGACGACCTGTAAGTGTCATTAAAGTACGATACGTAGAAGTTTTACAGTGTGTATTTTTAAGGAATTTGATGATATTGTGGAGGTCCTTCTGACCAAAACCGCCGACGCCAGTAAATTTATTCGGAAGGATGCGAATTTATCGCTCGATTGCATGGTTACCCATATACCAATTTACCATGCAGTAAAATCAATATGTTTAAAAGGACCACAGCACAAAAATCCTCTTGTAAGAAGCGCCTCAATTAGGTTAATAATTTGTGCAGTAGTTATAGCAGATCCATCTGTGATATTACATTCTCAAGTACATGAGTACACTAGAAAAAAAATAATACAATTTCTTCCTGCATTTTTGTCAGATAGACATCTAGAAACGAGGTAAAGTACTTACTAATCAGAATGAAATAATTACCGATTTCTAATTCTTTTCTGTAGAAAATATGGCGAACGTTTACATAAAATCTTTTCCAAAGATCCCAGCTTTGATGCTCATTTAAAGAAGTATTTGGATTCAAAGGAAATATCCAGGATAAACTGTATCACGAAAAGTGAGAAGAGGAAAAGATGATATCAAATAAATTCTTTGTAAACATCAATCTCTTGTTTAACTTAGGTACATTAGTATCCAGTAAACACATACCTACTGTTAAATTTAACTTTTACTTCACTGCAGATGTAGTATGGACTGATTATTAATCTGGCTTATTTCTTGTCACTGGTGTAGTACGTACCTACCTACTGAACCATGAGTTAAATATACTGAGAAGTTATTTGTTTGTTTCATTGTTTTTGAGAGTGTGGGTAAGTCAGCACGTTCATTGAAAGCCTTCAATTTAGTTATTTGCCTTCCGCTTCCCTGCAAAATTTGAGCCATATTTATCACCAAACTTGGATGAAAATCCTTTTAGTAAGGATTATTACAACAATCGTTACTATGACCTCAGTGATGCAAAGCGTGTAATTGTGTAAAGTGTAAACTGAATCTTAAATATCGATTTGCGAGGGAGTATTGCAGGCCCGTAGCCAGGGGGTGGCATCGTCTAGCCCTATCTAGCTAATATGGTTTAATAGTTCATATAAAAACAATAACATCAACATCTTCAGAAGCATTTCGCGATCTATCCAAACAAAATTGGAGAATTTTTCTGTCTTTTCGAGGTTAAATAAACCTCTAAGGATAGTAATGGCACATCAAAGGTTGTCCAATTTGGCACATCCAACCTTTGAAAAGGAAAGAACACAAATTTAATAACTAGAAAAATTATTTTGAATAAAAATTTCGTTATCAATGCTTTTTTCTTAAGCCCCATCTACAAAACTGTTAGCCATCTCTGCTACTTGATCCTGGCTACGGACCTGAGTCATTGAACTACTACGCACTACGCTTTAAACTTTTTAGTGCTAACAAATCTTAACACATTTTCAAATTTACAAACGACCAAAACAAATATTGAACCAACTTGCGGACTATTATAACATAAAAGAGATACAATGGTTAGAGGTCGATTCACATTATACGGAACGTCACCGTCACGTTATAGACCGTCAACGTCACGTCAAAATATGTCTCCATATATTTTAATGGCAATGTTCACACTGACCGGCAACGTCACTTACCGTCAACGTTACGGAACGGAAAAGTTAATCGAAAACTAATTTTTGACGTGACGTTGCCTGTCTGTTCCTTATCAATTCTAGTAGTACGAATGTGCAATAGGAACGGATCCGTCATATTTTCAGTATGTATTTAGTTTCTTGTAGTGTTTTGTTTTTGAATTTGAGTTTCAATTTTTGATAAAAGGACATAAAATTGATTTTCAGACATTCTAAAATATTTGTAAAATGAAATTTCTTCTTCCAATTCCTTGAATAAAGTGTGGTATTACTTCTCCTTCAAACCTTCTCATTTTAAGGATTTTTCGAATCCATGTTTTCTTGGCTAGATTTTTGCAGTTATTCTCTTCATCGTCCAAAATTAGTGCAATCATAGCCATTTTTTTTTCTACCTAATTTAGGCATCTTATAAAATTGAAAATTGTGTAAATGAAAACAAAAATTAAACACAGGACGAAACAAACGTACGAGTACAACAGACAGATAGACATTAGACAGTGTAGGTATTTCCGTGACGTTACCGGTCAAGTGTGAATATATTCCTTTTTTGACGTGACGGTGCCGATCTATGACGTGACGGTGACGTTCCGTATAGTGCGAATCGACCTTAGGGCGGCAGCCCAGCGTCATTTTAGGTAGTGATCGAAGCATTCGAACACTGACCTGTTAAGATACAGGTCAGTGCATTCGAAGCGCGTCTGCAAATCGTACAGGTATATTCACACTTGTGCATTTCCATGCTGCATTTTTAGATGCGGCATCACCTTGCAGTTGCTGCATTTTTTCATGCACCAACTCCTATACGTTCACATTAGTGCATTTTTAAATGCATAGGGAAAATCTCTGTAGGGATTTAATTTTTCACAAATTATAACTACATGTTGGTGTTGAGGGATGCACATTGCCACAGTTTAATGCTTAGCTTATCTTTATGAACACGTTCTAACTATGTGCATCACGCATCACGCCTTTGAGAAAGGATACTCATCAGTCATCACGCATTTTGTGATGCTGCAATTTTTGCAGTGTGAACCAAGAAATGCATGCATTTTGATGCTGCAACTAAAAATGCAGCATGGAAATGCACAAGTGTGAATATACCTTATACTACGTTGAAGATCATGTCACATATTAATACATAGCATAAAAATGGTCGCAAGTTCTGAACCTGGGGATAACATGTTCAAGCAACCCTTTTTTTGTGCATAAAAAATTACTGTTTTAAAGTGATTTGAGCGCGTATAATTCTTGTACGAATCGAAAGGACAAATGAAAAACGTCGTCAGAAAGGTATTTGCAGACGGTTTCGGAGGTGCAATAACCCTGCAGACGGGGTTGAAGTTGCATTATTTTTATAGCTTTTTAAAAGTCATTTGAGCGCGTCTGTAATTCCGGTTAATGATTCATGTTCTTGCGTATGTCACGAAAAAAAATTGCAGACAATACGGATGTGAATAAGTATTTTAATTAAACAATTGAAGTACCATTTTTTAGCAAAACTAGGATTTAAATTTATTGTAAATAACTACACTAAAAGAAAGCCCTATTCTTCCTTTATGCGCTGGTGAAAACTCGGTTGCCATAGCTACAACCGTTTTCAAGTAATTTTAAATAAATGAAAATAATTTAAAAACCATAACATGTTGGTATCAAAGGTTATGAAATTTCACGTAGAATCCAAAAATGCAATAAAAAATAGGGGTTGCCATTTAAAATAACAAAGTTAGTAGCTATTTCCGGCATTTCTGGAAGCGCTGCCATTTTGAAAATATTTTAGATCGATTCGGCTTTCTGAGTAACCCCTAAGTACAAATGTTTAGAAACCTACCTACAAAACTTCCCCAGAATCAGAAACGTCTAACTAAAGCTCCCAAAAAAATATTGAGGTTTTATTAACAAACACTTTCTTTTATTCAATACATGGAACAAACAAACTTGAATTATAATAATCTGACAAGTAAAATTATAAACAAAAACAAGTTTTTAGCCAACATTAAAACTATTTCCAACACTTTCCCTTTTTAATGTTGACGAAGGGCATTTACCTGTATCTTTAGTGCTTCCAAACACCACTCATGTTTGGCCCTTGGCAACGCGTTGGTGAGCATCTTTTTCCTTTCCCCCAAAGGATACCTTCTTTCATCATGAACTTGAACCTCTTCAGTTCAGTCTCAGTGAAAGACTGAACTCCACCACCAGCAGCCACCTCAGAAGTAGATCCCTCCTCAGCAGTAACATCGACAGTCTCAGGATGCTCGACCGTCTCAACAACAAAGGGGTCACCACCCAAGGAAACCTCAAGTGTAGAAGGGGAACTTTTGCTTATGCCAGCTTCATCAGTTGTAAAACTGTTCAGTTTTTTATCAAACGCAGACTTGGGCTCCAACTCTTCACCAACACCTCCATCCTCCTCTACAACTTCACTAGGTTTTATTGTAACAGGTTCCTCATTTTTGAAAATGACGTCACGACTTCTAATCACCTTATCTTGATCAGGAAGCCACACTCGAAATCCATCCTTTTCATCACAGTAACCAACAAAGCAGCCTTTGGTACTTTTCTTGTCCCACTTTCTCCTATTTTCTTTTGGAACATGAACATAACATTAAGTCCCAAAAACTCTGAAATGATCAATGCTTTGAACTTTCTTTCCCGTCCAAAGCTCAATAGAAGATTTATTTTTACTTCCCGAGTACGAAGTAAAAGGGAAGTATTGTATTAGTTTTCCAAAAAAAAAAATTTGACCTATGGAAATTTTTACATATCTTTGCGTTTCCGAATACGTAGATTCAAAATATGCAAAAAAAAAATCCGTCTGTCGTCTGTAGTCTGTAGTCTGTAGTCTGTAGTCTGTACGTACACATTCCTTGCAACGCTCTAAACTCAGAAACTATTAAAGTTATCGAAATGCGGTTTTCGCCAATCGATTACATTCGGGCCAAGGACGAAAATGCTGTTATTACCTTTGATGACGTCACTTCCGGTATAAGCTAAAATGGCGGCACTCATTTTTTTTATAAGATAAAGTTGCAGTTTTTTTATGTAGTTTAAAAGAGAATTTTTTTCTGAATTCAGCAATATATATTGTGCTTACTTATTTTTTGAAAAATGTGTTAAAAAAATCATTTTTAAAAAATGACTGCAACGCTCTATACTCAGAAACTATTAAAGTTATCGAAATGCGGTTTTCGCCAATCGATTGCATTCGGGCCAAGAACGAAAATGCTGATATTACCTTTGATTACGTCACTTCCGGTGTAAGCTAAAATGGCGGCACTCATTTTTTATAAGATAAAATTGCAGTTTTTTATGTAGTTTAAGAGTATTTTTTCTGAATTCAGTAGTATTTATTTTTTGAAAAAAGTGTTAATACGAGGGAAGTCTCGTGGCAACTTGCCAGAATTTTTTATTACTGTTGGCCTGCCCTGTTCAAAAAAAGCAGCAGTGTTTACTGCTTCTGCCCATAGTCGAATGGGTAATTTCTTGGCGTGAATCAGCGATCTTCTACTCTCAACTAAGGTTCTTTTTTCCCCTTCTGTGGGATTTTGCTGAGGCGTATGGAGCATGGTCACACGGAGAGCAATACCGTGTTCTTCTAGTACATGCTTCACGTTTCTATTAACAAACTCACCTCCTCTGTCAGTACGTAAGCACTTTATTCGTATTCCGGCAGTTTCTGCCTCTCGAATAAATATTTTAAGACATTCGGTTACTTCATTTTTCTCACGAAGAAAAAATACACGACGAAACTTTGAAAAATCGTCTGTTAAACAAAAGAAGTACCTTGAGTTGCCAACTGACATTTCTTGCATCGGTCCAGACAGATCTCCGCTTATGAGCCCTCCTGGAACAACAGGTCACTCAGTTCTATCATGAAATGAAGCTCTTGTCTGTTTTCCAATTATGCATGCTTCACAAACCTCTTCATCTTGTGAAGACAAACACACTTTAATATTATGGTCTTTCAAGATAGCTTTCACATGTTGCTTATTTTGATGACATAAGCGCTCGTGCCATACTTGAAGTGAAATTTCGGCCGCAGCTGATAACGCCTGCTCTGGTACACAGACACGCATATTTAGTAAGTACAGTCCATTACTAGTCCTTACTCCCGGGTAATGCCTTATTTCTGAAGTGAACAACCCTTCATATCAGCCACAAAATTAAAACCCTTTTCTATAGCACTTCCAACTGAAAACAGATTTCTGGAAATGTCAGGTGTAAACCAAATATTTTCTAAATGGTTTTTCTCCCACTTATTGTTTATTGCCTTGGTTTCAACATTAACCACACCTCTGCCGTACGACAAAATAACTTGTCCATTTCCAACCTGAATGTCTTTTGGGTAAACAAACTCTTCATACCTCACGAGCCAATCTCTTCTGTTACAGAGATGAACACTAGCTCCGGAGTCTGCTAGCCATACATCTGACTCTGGCAAGTCAGATATTGACATGAAGGCTTCACCTTGTGTATGTGGGGTATCTTTTCTTCCTGTGCCCACTTGCCTTTGGTTTGATTTCAAAGGGCAAGACTTTGAAAAATGTCCAGGTTTGTGACACTTAAAACACTTGTACACAGCCTTTTTATTGAGTTTCTTGGTCTCATTACCTCTATGCTTTGTTGTCTCAGCACCAACTAGAGCAATAGTCTCATCATGCTTGTTTATCAGTCGCATTTCAATCAAACGCAGTCTTTCAAGAAGATGATTGATGGTTCTATCTTCAATTTTGACTGATTCCCACACACTTTTAAATTCAAAATATTCTACTGGTAACGTAGACATGATTCTACTCATGAGCAATAGGTCTGGCAACTTACTTTTAACTAAGCGCTCCAACTCGTCATTAAGTTCATGAAAGTTCTTTTGTAACTTCGCTACATGCGTAGCTATATTATCGCAAGGATCTTTGCTCACCGTGAAAAATTCTTCCATTAACCGGTCGACTCTTTGACCTGAACTTTGCTCATATATACTCAGCAACTTTGTTCAAGTTTTATGAGAACTTTTACATGTGGCTGTCAGCTCAGCATTATTTTCATTTGATGCACTAACCAAGATTAGTTGCGGTAACGCATCTGACTTTTTAAATTCTTTTTGTTTTTTAACAAAATCATCATCTGGGTCCGCTCCTTCTTTCAAAACTGGGGCAACTTTTACACCAACCACATAATCATGCACATCTTGATGTACCAGCAACAACTCAATCTGCCGCTTCCATTTACTCCAATTTTTGGCACCCTCGAGTTTTTCGACATGGTGTTTAAAGTCCAAACTCATTTTGTTATTTTTAAAAACAGAAATCAAAAAGATTTTTTTACAATCAGAAACTTACGATGCACCACTAGCTTTCATAACTTTTCACCACAAGTTCTATACGTGAATAGAAAACTTTGTTTTTACGATCATACGTGACCTGGGCGCATAACCTATTGAGGTTTTATTAACAAACACTTTCTTTGGAACAAACAAACTTGAATTATAATAATATGACAAGTAAAATTATAAACAAAAACAAGTTTTTAGCCAACATTTAAACTATTTCCAACAAAAAACACCCTGTACATTAATGTCAATATTTTACTGCCGGACTTATTAAATTAAAATTTTATACTTAAAGTTAGTAGGCTTTTGTATCTATCTTGTTTGACATTTCAATTTATTGTGTTATCGTTTGAAATTTAATATCTCGAAAGTCGAAAGGCTCGAAGCCGGAAGCTTTTTAATACTGTTGCATTAGTTAATAAAAGTTATTAATTATTAATTAAAGATTTCAATTAGTGATTAATTTTATACCGAGTGTTTAAAATGAGAATTCAAACTTTGTGAACTTTAAATAGAATTTATACGAATATTTTAAATGGAACACCCTATATTTTTATTTACCATCAAATTCTCGACAAAAAACCCTATTCAACGGTGTATTATTTCCTGGAATTATTTTTTGTAATTTTCTTAATATTTACGATTTTTAAAATTTCACGTAAAAAAAATTTGTTAAAAGTAATTTTTGTTTAATTATTATTACAAAATACCGTTTAAATAGTTGGTATCAAAGCAAAAGAACAAAACTCAAGTCCTGTGACTATCTTAAGTTCTAAATAATTAAAGCAAAACAACAGTCAGAGGTGTGCGCGAGAATTGGATTTATTAGTAATAAAGTAGAGGAGGTCCTGTTCCTTGGCCGCCAAGGTCACCGGACCTTACCTTTATGGATTACTATCTTTGGGGAACTGTTAAATCTCAAATATATCAACAGCTGCCACAACACGAGATGACATGAAGATTTGAATTCGAGAGGTGTTTCAACCGATTACTCCTATGACTTTAAACAATGTGAGATTATTTGGGGTTAGGCTTTAAAAGTGCATTGATCAAAGTGGAAGACATTTTGAACATTTACTTTAATGAGAGATATTGTATTTATTTTCTATTTTAATTTTCGAGAAACACCGTTTTTTAAAAATTCGAGAAATACCGTTTACTAAAAACTTTGTTTTAATTATTTAGAAATTAAGATAGTCACAGGACTTGAGTTTTGTTTTTTTGCGTTGATAACAACTATTTAAACGGTATTTTGTAATAATAATTAAACAAAAATTACTTTTAACAAATTTTTTTTACGTGAAATTTTAAAAATCGTAAATATTAAGAAAATTACAAAAAATAATACCAAGAAATAATACACCGTTGAATAGGGTTTTTTGTCGAGAATTTGATGGTAAATAAAAATATAGGGTGTTCCATTTAAAATATTCGTATAAATTCTATTTAAAGTTCACAAAGTTTGAATTCTCATTTTAAACACTCGGTATAAAATTAATCACTTAGTTTTTTTTTGTAGAGTAACACGACATTAGGGTAATATTATTCGTTAAATAAATTTTTCCTTTTTTGAAGAATAACTTAGTTATGAATATTATAGTCCGATCTTGAATTGTACCAAATTTTGACAAAATAATTAATAACTTGGGAAACGCACATCCAATATCAAAAAAATTTTCAGGCGTGATATAAATATGCTTGGTCGATACATTAAGAGAAAAAAATACAGGGTGTGCCATTTAAAAAAAAGGGACATTTTCGTGCCACGTGAAAATGCAACATACTGTAGATATAAGAATGTTTTTAAAAAATGCGCAATTCAAATCAAAGCAACTTTTATTTGAAACTTTTTTCTGTATCTTCAACCCACATTGAGTTATCGACCGATTACGGAGCAGTGGGACACCCTGTATAATACCTACCTACCCCCTATGAAATAACAAAATTCTCGCATTTGACAATTTCTATAGAAGACCACTACTAATTGGTTTGTAAGTGTCGTAATCACTAATTTGAGTAGAACTAACAGGTGAGTGAAGAAAAATAAGAAAAATTAGCAATGCGGTTGCCCAACTTTCACTAAAATTTCCTATTTTGCGCTCATTTTTCTTTACTTGTCAAGGAAACCTCCTCATTCCCTCGAAGGTGCTGAAAGAATAAATGTTTAAAAGTATTTATTGGAACGAGTTTACATGTATTTTTACGTTGATGTTCATTTGTTTAGTATCCTTTGTATTTTATGCAACTCAATATGTTGAGAAGGTGCCACTTATTATTATCATTTTAATAAATGTCTGTATATATATACAGGGTGTCTCACGGTGACCGTCGGTTAGAAGTGTCTCAAGAACGGTGAAAGCTAGAAATTTGAAATTTTGCACATGCGACATGCCGTGTTTAATCTATTAAATAAAAATATTATCCAAATGGCAGCACTTCCGGAAATACCGGAAGTGAGCATCAACATCTCTATTTTAAATACAAACCGGGCAATTTTTTTCACATTCTGATGTGTCATAAAATGTTTAGTAAGTATGCTTAAAATAATCGGCGTATCAATTTCGATTGTTGAGAAAAAAAATTTTGTTCACTGAAAAATTTCAAAATCTTGTTTAGGAAATAAAATTGAAAGTCGAAAGTGGTAAAAGTGAGGGAAATGGGATTTTAGGTTCTCAATGTCAAAAGATTGAGACACAATTGTCTGTAAGGGATAATAAAATATCGCCCGCGGTTACGTATCTATTTGACGTTATTTCCAGACATAAGAAAAACTTTAAAAAGTCTCTTTTTTCAAATAGAATGCCTATTTAATTATCAGTCCATTCGATGCAGAAATAAATTCCCTTTAAATTGATATACCATGTTCCTATACCTAAAATCAATGATTACAGAGTTATTTACATTTTTCAATTTAAATTTATAATTACATACATTACAAAACATGGTTAGCTTTGAAAATTTTCAAAACATTTTTATGCAATTGTTTCTTATGCTTATGCTTTTATGATATTTAAAATTCTATCTATTGAACTTCTTGAGTATCCAAGGTATCCGCCGAACGAACAGACCTTTCAAGGAAAACATTAAAATATCTCAATACATAGGTTTCTGCAGCGTCATTGGGGACAATTGGCTTAGCCAAATTTCGTGGCGCATTTACTTCGCCCAAATTTAGAAAATTCTTTTCAATCATCCTGATTTTTTGTTCTGTCATTGTAGGTAAATGGGGATATCTTTCGTTACAGTGTTGAGTGATTCTTTATTCAATGGTTAAAGGTTCTGCAGGTCAGAAAATAATACGAGCAGACTCCCCATGAATGTAAAACAAATTTAGAATATCAGCATTTAGGTATGTATTCCATATTTCCCAATTGAAATCAAATATCAAGCGCAAAAATCAAAAATCAAACAACATCGATAACAAACGTAAATGTAGCGTAAACTTTCAAACTGATAGCTAACTGACAACTGTCAAATAAAAATGAAAACATATGAAAGCATAAGAATCATAAGAAACAATTGAATAACAATTTTTTGAAAATTTTCAAGGCCAACCATGTTTTGTAAAGTATGTAATTATAAATTTAAATAGAAAAATGTAAATAACTCTGTAATAATTGATTTTAGGTATAAGAACATGGTATATCAGTTTAAAGGAAATTTGTTTCTGCATCGAATGGACTGATAATTAAGTAGGCATTCCATTTGAAAAAAGAGACTTTTTCAAGTTTTTCTTAAGTCTGGAAATAACGTCAAATAGATACGTAACCGTGGTCAATTTTTTATTATCCCTTACAGACAATTGTGTCTCAATCTTTTGACATTGAGAACCTAAAACCCCATTTCCCTAACGTTTACCACTTTCGACTTTCAATTTTATTTCCTAAACAAGATTTTGAAATTTTTCAGTGAAAAAAAAATTTTTTCTAAACAATCGAAATTGATACGCCGATTATTTTATGCATACTAACTAAACATTTTATGACACATCAGAATGTGGTTTGTATTTAACATAACGATATTGATGCTCACTTCCGGTATTTCCGGAAGTGCTGCCATTTGGAAAATATTTTTATTTAATAGATTAAACACGGTATGACGCATGTGCAAAATTTCAAACTTCTAGCTTTTACCGTTTTTGATATACTTCTAACCGACGGTCACCGTGAGACACCCTGTATATATTTATTAAAAGAATTTCGCTTTTAGTACAATCCTGGTTTATACGTACAAGGGTACAGTACAATGGAGTTAAATTTTACAGAAATAAGGCGTAATACGAATTCACCTCTTTTGTCTGACCAGACAGTAGAGGCCAGAGGGACTACTACAAAACTGTTTTGTGACTACCGAAAAAGCGCAAATCACCCTTGAGTCTAAACTTTAGTTATATTCCTTGATCCTGGTTTATTTTCACTCGAAAAGAAAATTTAGTAGGTATTGTACTAAAATAAATCAAATATCTATTATTCCATTGATTATATACTAATCAATAATTATTCTTAGATTTTGAAATACAGTTTTCTTCTCATATTCGTTATAGTTGTTAGTAGAAAAGGTAGGTGTCGCTTTTATACATTTCAAGTCGAGGATACCTTTACTGTCGTCGTCCAGTTTGCAACTAATTATTTGTTCTCTCTTTGATATCTCTTTCTTTCTCTATGCCGTTAGTTTGATATATATTTCGATTACTTGATATTTAGAAAAGGTGGGAGCGTAAAAGAACAAGTAAACTTGTTAGTAGTGTTAATATTTTTATTATAGTAGAATGTCGCTGTATATTTCTCACTCATAAAACAATGGGTTCATTAAACGTAAAACATTAATTAATAATTAGTTATCTGAAACGTGGATCGACTTAGTTAAGGTAGTGCAATTATTTTAAAATGCGATCGTCTGGGATTTTTGTAGTGTTAAAAATGAATTATGTAATATGTACTTTATTTTAAGAAAATGTGTTAGCATGTTCGGTGATTTGTTTATTACTTTTAATTTAAATTTTTAAAATGTATCTAAATGTTACTTAATTATCCTACGCTAAAATGGGCTTTTCGACTAATTTACAAGGGCGCAGCGCGCACGAAGCACTTCTTTTACGGCAAGATGCCGAGTTACGACTTTTGGAAACAATGAAAAGGTGCATGATTTTAAAAGTGAAATGTGATCGGGAATATGCAGTTGCACTTAGCGCTGCTGTCACTCAAGGATTAAAGATTGATCGAAGCGATGAACTTTCCGGTAGTTTAGTAGTTGCGGCATGGAGAAGTATGATGGAGGAATTTGATAATAGCAGTAAATTAATGAAACAAAATGCGGATAATATAGAAAGTAAAACATTGGATGCATTAAATACTATGTATGCGGAAAAAAGGAAAGCCAGAAAACAGTATCAAGAAGAACATACTAGAATATCGCAACAGTTTACACATGTGAGTAAACTTTATTTTTGGTGTGGTAAATTTAGATAATCAATTCTGTGTTTATAAACCTTAATGCACGTGTTTGAGCTACTACGCTCATTTTGCACCAGTCGATTTTCGTGTTTCATTTTGAGGCGTGTTAAGCAAAAGGTTGCCAGTAAGTACATACCTATACGAAATAGAAATACTTAGGTATAATATTTTTGAGTAAATACAAATTTTCGAAATATTGTTCTTTGTCATTTAAAAACTTCATTCGGTTTTTTTATAGCCCCTATTTAACTGTAGGGGCTATAGGTTTTTTTGGGTTTTTTAATCGAAATGTTCGATGGATTTTAATTTAGTATTATGTATCGAGATTTTTTCCAACGTAACAGCCAAAATTTGCCGGTGTGATATGTGCAACTTTATCTGTTATTTTCAGACATATGCAATTCTGGACCCTATTTAAATTTGTACGTGGTTGTATTATAATATTTATAATACATAGATATTTTATATTGTTCCTAAAATTTAGAATACACTCCTCTTCTTCTCTATTCATGATTTCTGAAGAATTTAAGAAATTATTTTTGAATCGTTTTGTAGTAACAACTTACGAAAACATCTTTAGGACAATTATTTCATCGACACTTGTTGCACTTGACCCAACTATGCTACAGCTACATACAAATAGACTACCACCTACAGGCCCGGACTGGTAAGGTCGGCTGGTCGGCGATTGCCGAGGGCCCCCGGCCCAAGGGGGCCCCGGAGAGTAATTTGATTATTTATTTCCCAGTAATCTTACGCGTTAAAAATCAATGTTAAGCACTAAGCAGTTGCCAGTTGGTTTTTGTTTATGGTAGCCTACGTAGTGGCAACGGAAGAGGGGTGCTGGTTGACTCATCCACTCATCACGTTTTGTGCAGTGCAAAGATTAGTAATCTTTGGTGCAGTGCTCATAGTCTAGGTCCTAGGATAAAGAGCGCGTTGCGACCCAAGATCTTAAATGCAAACAAGTATTGAAGCTTTGCTGTGAAAAACCTGGTTTTTCTTGATTGTTCATATCTAGAATGCGCGCGCAGGTCAAGTAATATAACTAACTTCTTTTTCTTTGTCGCGACGCTCACTCACTCAGTCTCGCAGTAGGGGTAGGCTTGTAGGCGTTGTACTTAGGGCCGTCGTGTCATCCATTTTTTGTAATTTCCAAATCAACGTGTTTTTCCCTGCACACTCCCGTAGGACCCATTTGCGAACATTTTCGCAGAGGAAAAAGTTTACCGTCTCGTTAAAATAGAGCCGCTCACCGGTCACGCAGTATAAAAAGTATACTAATTGATTGCAAAAAGGTGGCCGGCTCCCGGACTATTATTAGTTTGCTGAGTTTGCACCAAGGTATTGTAGAGCCATTTTTCTTTTTGTTATAAAATATAATTTGTAACAATTAAATCACAATTAAAGAGGACATTGTTTTTTTCAATATGCTTGGTTTTTTATTACCGTTGTCTCCCTTTTTAATATCTTCAAGGTATTACCACTAATATTACAGTAGGATTTAGATTTTTATAGCTTCAACCGTGTGATTTGGTTGCCTAAAACTAAAAATCTTACTCAATCTCATTTTTAAGCAATAAACCACTCTTAATTAATAATTAGTGTAAGTAAGTACGTATTTTTTCTAGGATGGAACTAGTTTAGGTACGGTATGTAAAAATTATATAAATATTTATTGTGAAAGTAAATCAAATACAACAGAAAAAGCTTACTTTTTACTCAACTACTTTCCGAGTGGCAAAATAGCTAAATGTGGTTTTTAGGCATGTAAGCCTAATTTTCAAAATGTACATATTCTATTATTCTATTCCCTCTAAATTCCCCGGTAAGGGGCCCCTTTTGAATTTCTAGCCGAGGGCCCCCAAAGAAGCCAGTCCGGGCCTGACCACCTATGTAGAATGTGTATGTTTTTATTTTTATTCTTCTTCGGATTCCCCGCCCTATGTATGTAATTAACATAATTTACAGTAAGGCGCACTCTAGTGTAATTTCCTAATGAAGCAGGATGATATAACCATAACGACATTCATTAATGTTAATCGAAGGTTAGGCAATTTTATCTATATCATTTTATCTATAATCATCCGCTGTGTTCTGTGTTACATGTTCTAAAATTCCTCCTAAACTATTTTCCTATATTATGTACAATCTGTTTTACAGCATTCAGTAAATTAAAATTTGAAATATCTTTACAGATACCTAACCGCCTAAATGGCCTAAGTGGGCTAACAGTGCGGTGTTGTAAGATTGTGGGTTTATTAACGAACATTTCTAAAGTTTGTTGTTGGGATATCGTCAGGTACCCGTAAGGCTACAAACCTAAAATATTTTCACTTGAATCGCAATACATACATATACAGGGTGATTTATATCAAAGTTGCATTTTTTTTGGAACTCCCTATATAATATATTATTGCATATTTGGATTCCTTGATCAATTCTAGTGCGACTTTATGTATTACACATACTTAGTACCTAAAACGAATCGTTTAGCGGCAATTCGTCATTTTTTCAAAAAGTAGATGTCTAAAAAAATTGAATATGGCAGGGATCGCAAAACTTAGAAGGCCGTCACTAATCACTATGCGATGTCACTAAAGCATGAAATGTACTAGCGTAGACCGGACGGTCAGATCCCAATTCTTCTTGTGTTCGGAGAAATTACAACGTCAATTTTTAATATTTCTATCAAAGGTAACTTGATTTTTTCAAATGGTACGGCCAATTTTCCTTTATTGCATCAATTGTAAAATTTTATTACCTTTCCAACGATATCAGTTTGTCGGCATCTATCTCCGGTAGATTTCTTGTAATTTCACATTTTAATAACTTATTATATTTTTCAATTTTCAGGTTCTATTAGCATCTAGTAGGTAGGCCATGAAAGATAAAACAATTCTTACACTTTAACTTCACTTTGACATTATGTATTATAATAATAATAATAATACGTGTTCACATTTCATTATAAGACATTATTTATTAAGTAGGAAAACATATAAATACAAGAACCAAAACTATTAGATAAAATAAAAATGAAAAAATCAATAAAATTATTATTCTAATGAATATTCAAAATGTCTACCATCTTGTTCTATGCAAAATTTGATTCCTCGGCGAAAAGCATTTTTAACCCTATGTAACATGTCTGGGTTGATAGTTGCAAAAACGTTTCCGATCCTATTTTTCATACCGTCCGCTGTGGTTGGTAGTTCAGCATAGACTCTCTCCTTGACGTACTCCCACAAAAAGGAATCAAGCGGAGTAATATCGGGAGATCTTGCTGGCCATCGTGTTGATCTATCCCTTTCTATCCACTTTGTACCGAATGTATTCCTAGGCCACACACTTACCTTACAACACGTGTGCGGTGTGGAGGTACTCCATCGTGCTGAAAATACATGTCGCTAATTTGAGCGAGCGGTACATCTTCAAGAAGTCCAATTAATTCATTTTCGAGGAATTTAGAATATCTTCGAAGAAAAAGGAACCAACAACAGAAGTGCCGAATATGCTTGCCCAAATAATAATCGACCATTCCTCTTGACTATTAACTCGGAAATAGTGAGGGTTAATATCTGGGAAATAATGAAAATAATGGTGATTAACACATTACGGTGAAAGGTACACTCGTCTGTAAACATGATCTTATCGAAAAATTCTTCATTTTGATTGAGCTCTTCTTCTATTCAATTGCAAAAATTAATTCTAATTTGAAAATCCGTCTCCTTTAGCTCTTGGTGCAGTTGGATGTTGGTTTATCTTTCACGGCCTACTAGATACCAATAGAAACTGAAAATTGAAAAATACAGGAAATTAACCAGAAAATGTGAAATTACGACAAACGCATATCGTTGGAAAGGTAATAAAATTTTACATTTGATGACATAAAGGAAAATTGAACGTGCCGTTTGACAAAATCAAGTTACCTTTGATAGAAATTTTGTAAATTGACGTAGGTACTAATTTCTCCGAACACAAGAAGAATTCGCATTTGACCGTCCGGTGTACGCTAGCACATTTCATGCTTAGTAACATTGCATAGTCACGGCCGATTTTTTTAAATATAGAATTTGTCAGAGTATTTAAAAGGAGGAACGGTACCAAAACTGATGTGAAAATTTCAGCATCGAGAAAATTTTTGAACGGTTGAAGATAGGTATATGATTAATCGAGACGAAATATGCCCAAATGAGTGGAAAAGTTTTTGGTGAAAAGAAATTTTCACTATTGGTAATGGTTTACGAGATACGATTTTTTGTGTGAAACGCCGGTGCGCACCGACCGCATAGCCGTTTTAACGGCTTGCCAGGGACTAGCTGTGAATAGACGATTCAGTATCTACGACGCCGCCTTAAGAGTATGAATATGTGGAAGTGGAATATCAGGGTTTATGGCGTATGC
Source organism: Pyrocoelia pectoralis (assembly GCA_036250285.1). Lineage (NCBI taxonomy): Eukaryota > Metazoa > Arthropoda > Insecta > Coleoptera > Lampyridae > Pyrocoelia > Pyrocoelia pectoralis. The sequence goes on from CM070074.1 coordinate 43,422,313, forward strand.
AAACCACAAACATTGAAATCGTCGTTTTCTGTTACGATATTTAGTCATATTTGTAGAAACCAAGTCCATTGTAACATTTCATTCCAAAAGGAGTAGCGATCGAAGTAACCCATTCAGTTGCCCGAGTATCACGAACTGGCTAGATGTTGTGGTTGTAGAGTTTTAAATTCTTATCAAAAACAAAACCGTTAAGAAAGTTGTAGCTGACAAAATTCCGCACATTTTTATGTTTTATTTTTGTCTCTACGACCAATAGGAGCCGAGATAGATTTTGTTAAAATGTCGACTGTTTTGCGGCGAAGAGGTAATACGTGCGCGGCATCGCGCGTATTTCGCTTACATCTCGAGAATGGCCATTCGTATCGCAAAACGCTTCAAATAAAAGTTGTAGAGAATTTAATTACGAATCATTTTCTTTTTTAAACATTTCCATTCGATTAGTATTGACAGAGATATAATCATTTAAACCTTTTCTAAGACACAATCGGCTTCTCGTTTTGCATAATAAAATCAATAATAAGTGGAAAACTATTAATTCTACGTACTTAGTGCATATAATGAAAGTTGTAGAGAGTTAAATTTTGAATCTATATGTATACACGAAATATCATTTTGGTAATCTTTATAAGGCGATGGAGGAAGAAATAATGAAAAATTCTCATTTTCAAGCGTTTCTTTGCAAATAACTAAACACTAAAACACTAAACAACACATGAGTAACACAAAGTAGTGGCTACTTTGTGATAATTAATGCTCATCATAGTTAATCCAGTAGGGCTAGATTGTATAATAGGTTGCTATTGTGAGGGCCGTGAAACGACTGCGCGGTCGGTGCGCATCGGCGTTCTACAAAAAAAATCGTAACTCGTAAACCATTAGCAATAGTGAAAATTTTTTTTCACCAAAAACTTTCCTACTCATTTGGGCATATTTCGTCTCGATTAATCATATACCTATCTTCAACCGTTAAAAAATTTTCTCGATGCTGAAATTTTCACGTCAGGTTTAGTACCGTCCCTCTTTTAAATACTCTGACAAATTCTATATAAAAGAAAATAATCTTATGTATGTACCGTTACAATCTACAATTATTAGGCGTTCGTATGGTGAAAGAATTTGGAAAAAATATTAAAAAAATGGCGTCACAATCGCGAGTTAAACACAAAAATAGTTTTTTAAAGATAATTCAAAATAATCGGAAAATATTTTTTTATTCTTTTTTGCAATCGCGAATTTAATGGAGCCCTCCGGATTTGAATCCGTAAGGTTATTCCCCACACTGTACATATTTTTTAAAATGTATATCTTCGAGTGCACAGTACATGATTTAAATGATCGAATTTCGAGGTGCTGATCCCGACTATTTTTATAGACGCTACAGACGATATTGTAGCACACTGCATTCTCGGGAATGGTAGGTCGTAGGAGCATTAGACTTACACGAACGTCTTCGTTGTAATATGAATAATAAAATGAGACTCATTTAGAAACCAAAATTGTGTCACGTTTTTGGAAATCAATTTTTAATTAATTGCACCATCGCATCGCTTCGGCTACAAACAGCGAGCGTGTCTAAACCTTCGAACATTGTTATACAGTGTGTCTGCTTAAGTTCGCACCATATGGAAAACTTTTATTATTAATTTTACGAAAAAAAGTTATTCTTTATAAAAAGTTCTGCATGTTCCAAAATCTAAAATACAATCATCAGATATTAAATTTTTTCAGTCGTGTACGCGGTTTGTCAAAAAATATGAATTTTGCTCAAGAGTAAAGTACCTTTATTTTTGAAAATATCGAAAATTGTTATTAAAAAAAGTTAATCAGGACTAAAAATTACGTTCAAATGTGCAATTACATGCTCCTAGTTAAAAAATTTTTTTTACAACTTTCTCAATTTACCACCTACCGATACTGATACGATTTCCGTTCCCTTCAGAAACCACACTGCCAAACATTTCTTGATAATAATACAGATCATTTGTTTATCAGTGCATCCAAGATTTCACGTAACTACACTTACATTTGCATTGTTATTGTAGACAAAAATAGGAAATCGTATCAGTATCGATAGGTAGTAATTTGAGAAAAAGTTGTAAAAAAAAATTTTTAACTAGCAGGATGTAATTGCATATTTGAACGTAGTTTTTAGTTCTAATCAACTTCTTTTTGTAACAATTTTCGATTTTGTCAAAAATAAAGCTTACTTTACTCTTGAGCAAAATTCATATTTTTTGACAAACCGCGTACACAACTGAAAAAATTTAATATCTTATGATTGTATTTTAGATTTTGGAACATGCAGAACTTTTTATAAAGAATAACTTTTTTTCGTAAAATTAATAATAAAAAAATTTTCCATATGGTGCGAACTTAAGCAGACACACTGTATGTTCGAAGGTCTAAACTTAGCTAGCGTGTCGCAAACCCCGAAAACGGGCAATTTGCATCGTTCGGCCGTAGAAATTGCCCTTAAAGTGCATTTTTAAAAAAAGTTGTTACTTCTAAATAACGTAGACATAAATAGGCTTTAATTTGATACCAAGCTCATTCGAATCAGCCCAATGGTTATTTTTTTATTCAGGTTCAAACTCGAGTAGTATATATACTTTTTGCGCCGACAGTAGTGTTCCTTTTTCTTTGAGGGACATATATATATATATAATAGATGTTGCTAGTTTAGAACTTGTTGCAAACTAATGTGTCTAAAGGTACCTATCGATTTCGATACTGTTGCTAAAAGATAAACATGTCGATGTCATTCATCTTATGTCCGTTATCTTCTATTGCATTCTGGACGAAGGCCACGCACATGTAGACCTCATCCCCAAGTCCTGTGTACTACATTCATGATTAGTGTTGTCCGACCCCAATACCGTCAAAAAGCCACCCTGATCCCTATGCGTGAGATATGCTTGGGATTTCAGATTGTTCAGATCAAGTTCGTTACTGGTAACGTGGCGAATTTCATATGTACACACATAGGTACCTATTTTCCTTGCATAGATACTGTGATCTAATAGCATGTGAAAATACGTTTTTGTACAACTCAACTGTCATTATTTAAAAGTGACATTTTTAACGGCTGTCAAGAGTATTAAAAGATGACGTTTACAGAGTAGCATGTTAATAGTATATTAAGGTAGTTCCTCCGCAGAACGATTTGCGACAGAATTTGTTCAAACTTGGCGTATACGTTATTAAATACGTTATCCAAACATCTGTGGAGTTTAAATAAGGTTTACCGTCCCTAAGTCGAGATATTTAGACTTAAAATTGGCATAATTGACATATAACCCATATACAAAAAACACCGCCCACGTAGCACATATCTTTCAAAGGCGTCCCAAAGACATTCTAAGGACTTCTATATGTCTGCATAAGTCCCCAGGACATCCGAACGACATTCTGAGAACTTCTAAATGTCCGCATAAGTCCACAGGACATCCCTTGCAGATCTCGTGTTATGTGAGTAATGACACATTATCAATTGTACTGTCAAAACTTAATGTCAGAATCTAATAAAAAACTAAAGAATGCTAGAGAGGGATTATACGAATATTGTGAAAACATTTGAGAATTGTTTACCGTCTACTTTGAAGATATAGCCTTGAGAAACATGACGTTTTTGGTATTATTAGATATGTTTAGGCAAGCGAATGATTGTATACGCAATCTGTTCCATGACAACGCGGACAGTCCGAACAAAAAGTGTACTTCCACTGGCGTGACAAAAATGGTTAATAATAGAAGTTACTATGGTTACATAGGACGAAACTTTTGGTTGAGATTGTCGCGGAGGAACTACCTTAAAGTATAAGTGGATAAACAGGTCTTTAAAACACGCGCGAGTTTTCAAGCACGACGGCACAGCCGGAGTGCTTGAAATAGAACAAGTGTTTTAAAGACCAGTTATCCATGAATACTTTACGCTACCTATTTTTTTTTATTGGTTCACTTTGAAATCTGGTATTAAAATGGAAATAAGAACTAATAATGTGAAATGGTTGAATTCCTAATGTGAAATCAGTATACCTTTCGTTGTCATGGAAATGAGAAAAACGGAAATTAATTTGCAATCTGTCATTTTATTTGACGTAACAAAGTACTCCTGTCAGATCAATAACCAATAAGAATTCACGTTTTTCAAATTGATTATGATGCCATGGCAACTTTAAAACACTCGCGTTTTTAAAAGTGCGATTTAACCCTTAGCTGGTATCGTCGGGTCAGTTTGAGTTGTGACCCGGCGCCTCGCATTTCCTGCGATATTTTGGCTGAAACGGTGCGTACGCGGTCACGGATCCGTGACTTTTCATCAAATAGCATCTTGAACGTTCACGGTATATTGGCAGAACGCTGAGATCTTACCAGGGTTGTAGTTCATGATGTTTGGGTCCAATCGGACCCGACGATACCAGTTACGTCAGTTTTTTCTTGAGATGGATTTTATTGTTATTAATGGAAAACGTTATACCTACTGAAGAAGAAGTAAGAGAACAATTTTTACTTGATGATGATAGGGATATAAGTGAAGCTCCAACTGATGATTCTGATCATGATTCTGATGAAGAATATGATTTTGAACCAAAGAATGTTGAAAATCAGGGATTGACAGATATCTCAATGAAAATGTGAATCCTCAACAACGGAAACGACGTAGATGTTACTTATGTCCTTCAAACAGCGACAATAAACAACGAAACATATGCGCAATTGTAAAAATCATGTTTGTAAAAGACATAGTTCCAATAAATTTGTTTGTTCCAAGTGTCATTGAACGTCATTGCAGATATCGTTAGATATGAAAAAAATTATTTAATTTTTGTTGAAAATCATGTTTCGTATATCTGTCTTTGCAGTTTGTGCTAAAAAATTTTACAAAAATTTAAAGTTAACTTTTTCTATTTTTTGTAGACGTTACCAGAAAGTGCATTCATTTCGTTTATCATTTTTAAAATAAAAACTAATCATAAAAATATTGTTGTTTTTGTATATACAGCTTGTATTTGTACTTATCTCAAATGTCAAATTCAAACACTAAAATATTTTGCAGAAATTTTATAACTGTTATTTTCATTTTTGAAACATCGGGTCTGAAGTGACCCGACAATACCAGTTACGTTGCTAAAATGACGATACCAGCCAAGGGTTAAACACGATGGGGCGTGGTTTAAAAGGCTAAAATAGGACACCAATTAAAAAAAATACTTTTAACACTAGTGTTAAAAATATTTTTAACACTGGCCTGGCCAATAATAGAGCTGTAACCAATATTTGTTTGTTTGTAACTAAGGTAATACGGCGTCACATAACACGCCCACTTAACCTCAAATGCGGTAATAATTGTCGAAACGTCAAAAAATAATTAACTGACAAGAGACGTCGAAATGACAGTTTATGGAAATATGTATTAAATTTTTATATTTTGTTATCAAAATAGAACAGTTATACAAAAAACTTTGTATAATATTTGTGTTAAAAGTACTTTTAAAATCATATCATAAATAGTTCCTTGACAACAGATAAGTACTTGGATTGTACCCTTGTTTATAAAGGATTGTACAAACGAGTAAAATGTGTTCTGATAGGTCCCCTTCACAGTTTTCATGACGACTTGTTGAAAGCACTGAAATTGCTTATATTTCAGTGGTTGAAAGTGGCAAGCGAGGTTTTGTGCCCAATTTTACTAGCTTATAAACATACAAGCGATAAATAAAGTTTCAGTGTAGAGTAAAATTTTTATGAGAACTACATGACGTCTTACAATTTTCGATACAAAAATCGTTCAAAACAAGTAAGTACAACAATAATTACAAAAGCTTTGTACGCGCGAAAACAAAGTAAATTTGTCAAAGTATTGTACTTCCCTACAATTTTAAAAATAAGATCGTCGACCGAAGATATTGGTGTCTGCACATTATGACGTCATGTACAGGCGTAGTCACATAAGAAGGCGAGAACCGGCGCAACCCGATTCATGACTCCGAAAGCCGAATACTGTAAAAATACAAGTCAGTTGCGTACCATAATAAATGTATTCACACAAGTGCATTTTTTTCAGTAACTTATTCGAATTTCATTATATATGACTAAAGTATGTAATTATCCAGTAATTATAATTCAATTAATAACATTAATGTTCATATTTAGTGATGAATAAACATATCTACAACAACAAAATGAAACGACACTGACTTATAGCTAAGCGAAATTTTACAAGCAGCGTAAATTCGTCGTTTGCGCATTGCCGCGCTCGCCTTCTTATGTGACTACACCTGTAGTTCTCATAAAAATTTTACTCTACTGATTCAATTTCCATCAGGAAGTTCAAGGAGTACTGTGCGCAGAATGAATGGAAGATTATGAGTAAAATGTAACTGACAATTTATTAACTTGATAAAAAACTGCATGTAATTGGCAAAGGTGTAGCCATGAATAAAACAGAAACTAGCAGTTGCAAAAACATATAATTATAGCACACCGTGGCATCATATTAGATGCGACCTTCCCCCATCTTATCTCGATTAATAAATATTATAATTATAAATCTACTTACTTAAATTGTTATTCGAAATCGAAATAAATTTTCTACTTTTTCTAAACGGTTACGTACCTACCTAATATTATTGTTGATGTGAGTCTTATTGCGAGTCTGTTTTTTACTGGCAACGGGAATTGTCCAGATACTCGTATATTCCTGTTTGTCGAAATTAGCGCAAAGACTTGCCGAGTAATGTTATTTAGGTATGTACACTTGTACAGCGCTAGGAGAGAAAGCCTTCGAATGAAATCTTCATATACCTACTTATTTACATAATGAAATGTTTGTTTACAAATCCAAGATGACCAATTATGACGTGAAAGGCGTATATTTGCCGCTGTCGAAATACTAATTATGGACCCAATACAACATTGCACATCGCTCTTAACATTTCATCACCATTGACAACAATTACTTTCAATTTCACTTATTCACCTTTATACCACAAATTAATATGCATAACATTTGACATTGCTTTCAAATAAATAATTGGGAAAACACGCAATTTATTTGAATGGTTATATTGTTTTTCGGTTGGAATTATGAATCACAACTACGTGTTAGTGAATGTACAATTAACTTTTTTTTTATGTACCTAATAGTCATTAGGGTAAAATTAATACCGTCAAACTCCATCATAACGCATTTTCATTATTGATGCGTATTAAAATGAAAGTTAAGGTACCATTGTCGTTTGAACTTTGATAAATTTGTTATTTTTATTTATTTACCTGTGATTAGAAAATTAACAATCGTTAATTATACATTCAATATGTATTTAACGCGTCGACATTTTTTATAATATTCCTATTTAATGACCAGTGAACTCTATACTAACTAATGACTCAATAAACCATTGGCCATTGGGTCAGTAGAACGCTTTTGAATTTTGATGTAACTACTACTACTTACATGTAAAGTTTAATTAAATAATGGGGGGGGGGGGGGGCAATTTTTAATATCTATAAGGAATATTATTATTGGAAAATTTACTCTAAAATTTAAATAAGTTAATAACAAAATACAATCAATGCATTTTCTTTGGCTTCATGGATTATAACAGACCTTGACTTTTGCCAGTCTAGTCTAGAAGATCACTTTACCTAAACCCAGAGAACAAACAGGTAGTTTCTATTTATAAAACAACAGGTAATAAAACACCTATAGTGTTGTCGATAAGGTGGGTTCCATATATGAAATCTATTAATGATGAGTAACTCAATATGGTTATATTGAAATAAATCTCTTAGTCGAAATTTTACGATAGTTTGAGCCATAAATGTGTCTTAATATTCATGATTCATAGCTTTGACAAAAGTCTGAATTATTAGAGGTTTTACTGTTATTAAGTTGTATTGGTAATGTATGCTGATTTTATAACCTTTTTAACTGGTTAAAATTTCTAGAAACTAAAGGGTGTTGTAATAAACCATATTGCTGTATACATTTATGAAAGAAGTCGGCCTTTACATTTTACTGCGTCGGTCGTATAAATTATAAGACGATGAGCATCTACTTTTAAACTTTATTGTTTCCCAGCATTGATGAAATTAGATCAAAAAAATTAAAAGAAGGGAAAAGCTAATTACCACGTTAGGAGAAGGAATTTCTAAAGCAGTAACTACTAACTAGAGCAAACAAATTTTTATAGGGGGTTGAAAGGGATAAAAAGTCAGTCTTTCTCAGCGTGTGAGAGCATTTTTCAAACAAAGCTGTTCGATACTTTTACAATGATAAATACGTTTTTAATGAAAGTTCATAAAATAACGTCACAATTAGATAAACATTAATCGAAATATTAAATTGCGCTAATTTGCTGCCATGCGTTTTACAACAGATAATTCTGTTTGAAACAATAAAAGTATACGCCATTGTTGCATGCCTAATTTATTTCCTTATTTTTCTTTCCTGATTTCTGTTTGACACCAATTGACAAAGTTGCAATAAAAAATTATGTAGTTAGTAGGTATGTTTTGGATAAGATCATAGCGTAATCGCAAATTAAATGGGCCAGTTCCATGGCGCATACGGAATAAGACAAGGTATGTTTGTTTATACGTAATACGTAATACGTACCTATACCTATACCAGAATACGTATCTTATTTGACGGCATTGGGTTAACCGTCCTCTACCATTCTATGAAGGAACATTACGGCTGTGACATTTCCCGTACTTACGAATATTGACAGGTAGTGTTTTGGAATTTTGTTAATACAAATCCTAGTTGAATATGGGATTGAAAAAAAATCTTTCAGTTCTGCAACTTGTATTTAGGACGATTGAGAGAAATGTCAGTAGTGAAATGATCAAATTTACAATCGACATGATTTATGTCTCATAAGATGCATAAGTGCACTTATAGCAGACTTCAATAAAAAATATTACATAATTTGTTACTTATTTGTTGCTTATTTGTACATGTCCGTGAAGTTAGGCCCTCATATTCCGAATTTTTATACAATTTGTTGCTTACTAATTAGTAAGTAATTAGTAAGTATTTGTAAGCTAAAAATCTAAATTTGTAAGTGAATTTTCGAATTTATTTTAACAAAAACAGTTTTTGGGGCTAAATTCTCGGTAGCCCCATTATTTTGCAATATCAAAATTTTAGTAGCGTCATTAATTAGTAAGTCATTTGTAAGAATTTGTAATCAAGTTGACAGAATTTGTAATCAAACGGTATCTCTTAAATTAAAAATAACCGATGTGCGGCTAACTTCTCGGGAGCCCCACCACTTTGAGGAACAATATTTTTTTTTAATCAATATTTAGTAAGTCATTTGTAACAATTTGTAAGCATAATCTCAAAATTTGTAAGCCACTTTATTACAATCTACAGTCCAGAATACGCTTTGGGGGCTAACTTCACGAATGTCCCAAAACATAGAGAAATGGTTGAATTTGTTTGCATCTTTAAGTAATAATTAGTAAGTTGTATGTATTAATTTGTAACCATAATCTCATTTTTTATAACCCAATTACAATGGCGCAAACTAAAGTTAATAAGTAGGTATGTCCCTATGTCCATAAAATACTACATGCACACAGATTTCAAATTACGCCTTAATTTGTTACACGAATTATGTTATTAGAAAGCACTAATGAACTTTGCAACTGAACTTCCAATTTATTTTTAAAAAAATTAGGAGGAAATTCTCGGGCGCTCTATCTACATTGGCATATTATACATATTCGTTGCGTTAATAGTAATTAGAAATTGGTATGAAAGAAATGGTTCAATTTCTGTGTATCTCTAAGTAATAATTAGTAAATCGTATGTACTAATTTGTAAGCATATTTTCACAGTTTGTAAGTCACTCTATTACTGTCTAGAGTCCAAAATACCTTCTGGTGGGGCTATCTTACGAACGCCTTAAAACAAGGAGACATGGTTGAATCTATTTGTACTTCTAAGTAACAATTAGTAAGTCGAATGTACCAATTTGTAAGCATAACTTTACAATTTGTAAGTCACTTTATTACTATCTAGAATCCAAAATACGTTCTGGTGGTCACGAACGTCTTATAACATGGAGAAATGGTTGAATCTATTTCTATTTCTATGTAACAATTAGTAAGTGGAATGTACTAAATTGTAAGCATAACTTTATAATTTGTAAGTTACTTTATTACTATACATATAGCAGCGTTTCTCAACCTATGGTGCAGATGGTCCGCAGACATAATTAAAAAATATAGCAAGCGGAAAGTAAAGAAATAAAAATTTCTCACATGAAATGGGACTCTAGATGTGCAAGTTTTTAAAATCTTCGAAAATACATGGCCAATTGCAAGTTTCCTTACTTTTGCAGTTACGAACCACAGTTTGAAACCCCTGATGCACTGACTTCTATGGTTCCCTCTTTCATTCAAAACCCTCAAAAATAAGACTTTGTCGGAATTTATTAATAGAGGCGCTCTCTTAACAAGGGATATATTGTTGGAGGTGCCCGAGTGTCTAATACCGGTAAACCTGTGTTAAGCACTTGCAGTTGGTATGGCACTCTTTCAGAGTATGCTAATGATCCTAATTAGATATATTATCAAATTGTAATAAATATTAAAGTCTGTTCAAAATATAATTTTACTGTCAATAGACTTTACTACCAAATCAAAAACTCTGTTTCTGTCGAATTAAAAAAAGTATTTACATTTATTTCGTTATAATGACCTATAATTAATACCTACCACAAATATTAAGAATATAGGCCTACATGTAGCCTAATTTTAAAAATGGGATGTAAAATTAGGGGTCCGTAAAAATATTTTAGAGGTTGAGAGGTTGAGAAATGCTGGTATATAGAATACAAAATACGTTCTGGTGGGGCTATCTTCACGAACGTCTCAAAGCATGAATTTAAATTCGACTTACTAATTGTTACTAGACGTACAAATAAATTCAACCATGTCTCCATGTTTTAGGGCGTTCATGAAGATAGCCCCACCAGAACGCATTTTGGATTCTAAATAGTAATAAAGTGACTCACAAATTATGAAATTATGTTTACAATTTAGTACATTCGACTTACTAATTGTTACTTAGAAGTACAAATAGATTCAACCATTTCTCCATGTTTTAAAGCTTTCGTGAAGATAGCTCCACCAGAACATATTTTGGACTCTAGATAGTAATAACGTGACTTACAAATTGTAAAGTTGTGCTTACAAATTAGTACATTCGACTTACTAATTGTTACTTAGAAGTACAAATAGATTCAACCATGTCTCCATGTTTTAAGGCGTTCATGAAGATTGCCCCACCCGAGGGGTTAACCTCCTAAGAAGTCTCGTGTACACTCGAATGCGAAGTCATATGAAATCTTAAGAAGTCATGGGAAGTCACTTGAAATCACTGGAAATCTCATGAAGTCACCTGAAATCATTGGAAATCTTGTGAAGTCACTTGAAATCATTGGAAATCTCACGAAGTCACCTGAAATCATTGGAAATCTTGTGAAGTCATTTGAAATCATTGGAAATCTCGTAAACTCTCACGAAGTCATTGGAATTCAAAGGAAATTGTAAGAAATTTGTAGAAGCCATAAAGAATTTTTAGAAGTCGCGGTTATACCGGATGTTTAAAAAAGATGTTAATATCCAATTAGGTGATTCCTGAGGTGATAAAAATTACTTAAATTAATAAAAACATCCGTCAAATGCGAATTTGACATGTTACCACTGGTATCAGATAAATATAATACAGTGGCGACTGAAAAGTTTTGAATTGACATTTATAGGAATAAAACTACTATTTACGCGTATTTACGTTTAAAATGTTTTGTTTTACTGATTGTGTTAATTCGCACTCTTTTCTTTACAACATGTTGAAGCTCGTCAATAATAAAACTTACAAATTAATTCGGTTTAATAATGAATTAAGTAGGTATGAGATAAGAACGTCAAGAGGGGTAGGTACGCGGTACGCATTTTATTTTAAGCGTAAAAAAACAAAATTAGGAAAATAGAATTTTGTTTATACTCGGTTTATTATATTGCTCTTCAATTGTACATACTCTACAAAATCACTGATATCGATATGTCTTCCGGTAAATTACCGCCCTGTGTACGATTTTTAAAACACGGATGGTGAATAGTTAGAATGTGACAGGTAATAAATTACTTGATTGTTTTGTTTTCGCCTCTATTAACACATGGGGCCGACGCCGAATGTGCGGCACTTTAGTTCTAAGAAACCTCAGATGTATTGGAATCCGAAATTTGAATCATTTTTACACTTTGCAAGACTGCGTTAGTTGTGTTTTGCTTCGGCTTACGAAAAAAATTTAATTTGATGTGTTTGTCAATTTTTAATGCGTTTTGTTATTTATTACATATTTATCGAAGTATCTACGCGAGGTGCATGTAATAATAAATGTGCTCGTAAATGTGGTAAGTATAAATTTCTTGAGACTTAAATAATATTCCCAAGTCCATTCCATCTATAGATATTGATATTTCATTTCGGGTCTCACTCAAAAATTACCGTGAACATGGACGAATCTGCAATATTATTCTTCGCTCAGATTGAAGAGGCACTGAAAACAAAAATTCCAACGTACCTGAAAAATCAGTTAGCTCTAAATCAACTTGCTAATTCTTTGTGCATGAGCGTAATTACTCCACTGCAAATTCAAGAGGTAGAAATTTTTGCGCGAACTACATTAAATGAGATAACTGCTGAAGACGATAGAGAACAATATTACGGTCCTCTTTACAAAAATAAACAGCATGGAAAACTGTTTGCATTTTGCGTGGGGGATAAAATACTTATAGAAAAGATGAAAGATTATTGCAAGACAAATGTTTCAAATAACGTGGAAAAAAATAAAAATGCACCAAAAAATAAAACTCTCTCAAAAACATCTTCGAAATCTGATCAAAATAAATCCAAAATGGCTATGAATTTAAATGAAGAAAATGAGAACTTAAGGAAGTTATTAACAAAAGGTTTGAAAAGTACTCTAGAAAAACTACAGCGAAATCAAAAACTAGAAAAAGAAAAAGCAAAAAAAATTTGGTCAGAAATACAAGAAAAACTTAGTACTGTGGTAGTTGAAACTAGAATTGCCAATGACTTGGAAGGCATACCTGAAGTCCACTGCCAATTGAAGTGTCCCTATTATAACGATTGCTCAACAGACTTCAAGGTACATTTGCGCAAATTTTTTAAAGTCATTTTTTATTGCTTGTTTTTTAGGTGAAAAAATATAACACTAATGGGAATTTGCGTTGGATTTTGTCAAACTATACTAGGCATGTAGCCAAGACTCATTTTATTATTAATTCGGCAGATGGATTCCAAAAAAGAAACTGTAAAAGCAATGACAATTCGAAACACAAGCAAGTTTTTATGACTTCATTCCTTCAACAAACCGTGATTAAAAATGGTGGTAATAAAAATTGTAAGCAACAAAATGTTGAACTTGAAACCGAGCTTGAAACTGAACCTATAACCTTGATTGAAGATAATATTCAATCATCGATGGAGTGCGATACTGGTGGAGATGACTGTTCAAATTCCTCATCGGAGACCGAAACACACTCAGACAAACAGAATTTTTAAATTGCAGAGCTATTTCTGAGGAGAGAAATAGCTCTGCCAATTTAAATGTAAGTCTTAATATGTACATATTTAAATTGAACTCAGAAATACTTTTGAAATAATTAAAGGATCTTTAAGTTAAATTAATAATCATCCATTTTAGGTGACACTGCCCTCCTTATCGAGTCCGATACCAAGCACATCATCCTCGAGGTGGAAAAATAATTATTATTCTCGTGCAGAACGTCGAAAAAGAAAACGTCAAGGAAGTGTATTGCAACAACCTCTTATTTCAAATTATTTTAAACCCCTACATGAAATAGAGATTCTTATAAAAGCAAACATTGAATTAAAGACAACAGTCTCTAACATGATGGAGATTATAAATGATGAGCGAGATGATAGACCTCAACCTCGAAAGACGGGTAAAAGGTTGAGTGATGAACACTCCGTTCGAGACTCCATTGGAACAATAATCTATGATTCGTCTGTAAAAAACTTTTTGGATATCATTGTACAAACTGCAACACTAAACAGAAATAAAATTAAGAACAACAAGTTTGATTCTGATCTATTGCAGTTTTGCAGTTATTTATTTTTGATTTGTGGAGTCTTGGTTATGAAACGTTCTATGTGAACTTGAAAAAGTCAATTCCATCTCCGACGGTCATTTGTCGAAGTGTACAAAATCTTGAATGCATAGACGAAGCAACGGTCCGATTTCAACAATTAAGTATATTTTTAAATCAAAATAATTTACCTCGAGTAATATGGGTAAGCGAAGATGGTACGGGCATAACTGGAAAGATTCAGTATTGTAAATCATTGGACTCGATTGTTGGTTTTGTAAGTCCCTTGGGTCAAAATGGGCTTCCAATTAAAGATTATTTCAAAGCATCGTCAGCAAAACAAATTCAAAAATACTTTGAAGAAGGATTTACTGCAAATTATGCATATGTCACAATGGCCCAAGTCCCTTGTGAAAATGCAGCTTCGTTTTGTTGAAATGTTTTTGGAACAAATAATAAGTTTACGTATGAAGACGTTATGCGTAGGTGGAAATTTTTAAAAGAAAGCGCGCAAAGACATGATATTAGAATATTGGGCTTTTCCAGTGATGGTGATACGCGGTTGTTAAAATGTATGCGAATTCGGACAAATTTTCAACAGTCAAGTAAATGGACCTGGTTTAATATGAATCTTAATGAAGGTGATTTTTGCACACAAGATACTTGTTTAAGAATATTTTGAAATATGAGTTTTGGCGGATAAATTTCCCCTCTTTTTAATTTAACTGGTTGGGAGGGGAATTGACTGTTGTATATAATAGAAGTATGAAGAAGGCATTGGTCGAGTAGAGTTGAATTACATATTTAAAAGTTGAATATGAACAATAAATTTGAATACAGTCCACTTATGTGTGTTTTAATTAAAATTATAATGAAAAATTAACCATTACATTAACATTTGGTCAATTCGAGCCGAATAACATAATATGGTATATCGAGGCGAGATAAGACATTTGGCGATAGCGAAGAAATGATTGGTATTCCAGGTGTCCAAAGAAGGAGGTCAGTCTGATAGTCTGCACGTGTCCATATATAGATCCTTTCTTATCACGTAAGCCATATTTTACCTATATATATTTTATAGAATTTGTGTGGTTTAAATTATAAAAGATGCCTGATGTAGTGGGCCTCAAAAATAGCAAAAAAATAATTAAAGCTAATTTAACACGTTTGAAAAATTATATTGAATCGATTAAATTATTAGAATTTGACGATATTACGTTGGTTCAATTAAAATTACGCTTAGATAAAATAGAGCCTTGTTTGGAAAGATTTAATGATTTGCAATCGGAAATAGAGTCGTTAGAGGGAGGGGAAGTTGATGAGGATGAAAGATATAATTTTGAGGATAATTATTTTGAAATTATGAGCGAAGGTAACGCTTTAATTAAACAGTATGAAAAACAAGGTTCATCATTCTCACAACAAAATGCTTCTGTGGTTGCAGATAATTCAATGAATAATAATAGTAATGGTGGTGGTGGTATTAATTCTTTAATACGGTTACCTCCTATCAGATTACCAACATTTGACGGTAAATATAGTAATTGGCTAGAATTTAAAGACACATTCAGTGCGTTAGTAGATAAAAATGAGCAATTAACTGATATACAAAAATTCTTATATTTAAGATCATCTGTTGAAAAAGATATTGAGACGATAAAATCAATTGATGTATCGGCGGGTAATTATCGCACTGCTTGGCAATGTTTAGTTGACAGGTATGAGAATAAAAAACTTATTGTCTACAATCATATTCGCGAAATAATGGAATATCCAGCAATTATAAAAGAATCGTTTTTAGAATTAAGAAACATGTACGATAACATAATAAAAAACCTTAGATGTTTAAACAATTTAAATGAACCCACAAGTAGTTGGGATCATTTAATAATATACATCATGGCTAGGGTTGCCATATTTGGCTAGGGTCTCGTCGGGACATTTAGGAACTCTGGGGGGGGGGGGGGGGGGGGGGGGGGGGGGGGGGGGGTATAAAATACTCAATTTTGTGATAAAAATTACAATTCTTCATTTTAGATAAAATATTTGTTTATTTATTAAGGTTACCTACATATTTAAATTTATTTCAGAAGTAGTCTTGGTTGGCCAGTCGATTGGGTCCATACTAGGTGATATAATGCTCCAAATCGGGTGAAATAATTAAGGAATGCTAAAACAGTTCACTCAACCTTCCCCATACTTTATATATTAAGTAAAATTAAATTACTGAACGTTGACACAAAGGGATTAAAGTTAAATTTAAATATACATGTTTCAACTAAAAAGAGTCATCATCAGGTATCGTAGCATGTAATAATTATTAGGTGAATAAAGTGATGGTGTGCGAGTGAAATGGAAAAATTTAATAATACAGTTGCTAAATCAAAGCTTCATATTAACAGATTAAAAGGTTAAGGTGGAAGGCTGACGGTTGGTTTGTTGGCCCTCAGCCTTCCACCTTAACCTTTTAATCTGTTAATATGAAGCTTTGCTGAAGGAAGAATAAATATTATTATTATTATTATTATTTGATTTAGCAACTTATTATTACATTTTTCCATTGATTTGTATTGCGCAGTTTCAATCGGGACATTTTAGTCTTTTGTCGGGACGTCGGGACAGAGACCTCAATAACGGTGACAGTCCCGATATATCGGGGCGGATGGCAACCCTAATCATGGCAAATAAATTCGATAGTATTACCAGGCGCGATTGGGAAGCTTATCATTATAGAAACGAATTACCGGACATGACAGATATGAGCGAATTTTTAAACGCGAAATGTGATGTTTTAGAAAAAATTGAGTTAAGTAAATCTGAAAAACATAAATTACAAACACAAACTGTACAAGGCCAATGTAAAAGACAGGTTATCAGTAAAACTTTTGCTTCGACGGATAAGACGTATTTTTGTCAATTCTGTAAACAAAGTCATCAAATTTATAAATGTGAAGCCTTTTTAAATTTAAGCGTGTTGGATAGAATAAATGCAATAAAACAATTAAAGTTATGTTTGAATTGCTTACGGGATAAACACTTTGCCGTCAATTGTAAACTAAATAAATGTTATAAGTAGAGGGCGGATTATATGCAAAATGCATATTGTTCAATATTGATGCTGTAAACATAACCTTCCGTATCTAGGTGAATTACATTAATGCGAGTTATATGACACCAATTTAATTTTGCATATTTTGCATATATTTGCAGCAATGTTCATATTTTTGTAAAATGTGTATATTATTGCATAATTTGTGCATTTCTAAATAAATTTGACATTTTATTTTAAAAAAATTTCTCTCATCTCCTCAAACGAGCACAGTAAATGAAACTGTTTAAATAAAAGATTAAAATCTAAGAAAGAAAACCTTTAAAAATTCCTGTAGAAGGTAAGCTGCTTAAAATCATTGACAAGAAGCATCACTGCTATAATTTCGCCGTAGCAAGCGATCATATCGAGATTTAGATGGACCTGCCTTGCATTTCTTAATTTCTTACCAAGATTTCTCAGTCGCGTCCCTACATTCACTCGAACGAACGGAGATATATTTTAGCTGATAGGCGACAAGGATGTAATTTATTAAACAATTTGGAAAAACACCTTATTGTAAATTTTTATAGGCAGAAAAGCGATAATCAGAATAATATGTTTAATTCTCCAACTGATCGTAAGATTATTTGTAGTTAATATTAAAGAAATACGCTATTATTATTTTAATTACTTAATTTGTTTAATTTCATTAAGAACCTTTTTCACATAATAACAGTTTTTGTTTAATACAGGTTGTTTATTATTTCTTGGAACGCATATTTTGCATATAATGTTGCATATTTTAACAAACTGACTGCATATATTTTACATATTTGGTGCATATATATGCGCATATATGTGACTTTTCATGTGCATATTAATCCGCCCTCTAGTTATAAGTGTAAAAAGGCACATAATATTTTATTGCATTTAGAACAAGAGAAAGCTAGTTTGGGAATTGAAGACAGCGCAAACAATGATAATAAGCAGGTGGTTGAGGCACAATCATCGAGCGTTAGTTGCTTATCTGAAATAAAGTTAAAATCTATTTCACAGGTATTGCTATCGACAGCCATTGTTAAAATTAAAAATTATAAAAACGAGTACATAAATTGTAGGGTTCTAATAGATAGCGGTTCGCAGAGTAACTTTATTTCAAGGCAGTTGTGTCGAAAAATTGGTGTGCAACCACGTAAAGTTAATCTTCTTGTAAAGGGTATTGCTGAAAGTTTAACTAATATTGATAAAAGGGTAAATGTATCACTCAAGTCGTGTTATAATAATTTTGGCATTGATATCGATTGTTTAGTGTTAACAAAATTGACTGACGATTTACCCACTGTTTCATTTGATAGAAATTGTATTAAGATACCAAAAGGGTTACAATTAGCTGATCCCAATTTTAATTTGTCTTCTGAAATCGACATATTGCTAGGAGCTTCTCTGTTTTGGTCCGTATTATGTTTAGGTCAAGAAAGATTAGGTAAAAATATGCCAATTTTACAAAATACCCAGTTTGGGTGGATTATTGGAGGAAATTTGAATTTACCGGCAAATAATACAACAGCTAGTTTTTTAAATATTAATTACGCAGACAAATTTTTAAATGATACAATGAGTAAATTTTGGCAGGTGGAAGAAGTAGAACAGAAACGGGTAACGTTAACTGCAGAAGAACAATACTGTGAAAATTATTTTAGGGACACAACTAGGAGAAATTATGAAGGTAGATTTGTTGTCAAAATACCTTTTAAGCAATCTTTGAAGGAGTTAGGTAGTTCGCGAGATAATGCCTTACGTAGATTAGAGTCACTTGAGCGGAAATTTCAGAAAAATCAAGTTTTAAAGTCAGAATATTGCGCATTTATGTTAGAATATGAGAAATTAGGGCATATGGTAGAGATTAAAGATAATTCGGATAGTTTATTAGCAGGATATTATATGCCTCACCATGCTGTCATTAAAGGTAGTAGTCTTACTAGTAAGTGCCGAGTAGTGTTCGATGCTTCTGCGAGTTCAAGTACTGGAGTTACCTTAAATCAAGTCCAGTACGTTGGTCCCAAACTTCAGCAAGATCTTTTTTGTATACTAGCTCGATTTAGAAAACATAAAATTGTAATGACGGCAGACATATCTAAGATGTACCGTCAAATTTTAATTAGTGACGAACAAACTAAATTTCAGAAAATATTTTGGCGAGCTGACACATCGGATAGCATTAGGTGTTTCGAATTAAAAACAGTAACTTATGGCACTGCGTCTGCTCCGTTTTTGGCGGTCAGATGTCTGGTAGAGATAGCAAACGAGTGTAAAGAAAAGTATCCCGAAATAAGTAACATTATAAAAAATGACTTTTATATGGACGATCTACTCACTGGAGTAGAGTCAGTAAAAGATGCTCTGCAAATACAAAAATATTTATCTAGAATTTTATCAAACTCTGGGTTTGAATTACGTAAGTGGTTGAGTAATAATAGCGCAATACTGAAAAAGTTTGAAGTAAATAAAGAATTAAATCAAGGTATCTTACAAATAGGTGCGAACGAACAAAATAAGACTTTAGGAATTTTTTGGAACTCTAATGACGATATTATTCAATATTCAATTAATCATAACTTTGTATTAGATAATGTAACAAAAAGAATTGTGTTATCTGTAATATGTCAAATATTTGATCCCTTGGGGTTGTTAGGACCAGTTATTATAATTGCAAAATTGATAATACAAGAACTTTGGGTGTTAAAATTAAAATGGGACGAAATAATTCCGGAAAAATTACAATCGAAATGGAAGGTTTTTCTTAATGACTTACATATTATTAATGATTATAAAATTGAAAGACGAGTCGTGATGTCAGATTATGTAGAAATAGAAATGCATGGATTCTCTGACGCTTCTGAGGTAGCGTTTGGGGCTTGTATTTACATACGATGTGTAAACAGATCCGGTAGTATTTGTACGAAATTACTATGCGCAAAATCACGCGTAGCCCCATTGAAAAATATTAGTTTGCCTAGATTAGAATTATGCGCGGCAGTGCTACTAGCAGAATTAGCAAAAAAGGTTATTGATTGTTTAGAGATAAATTTTACAAAAAGATATTATTGGACAGATTCAACAATTGTGCTAGCGTGGATAAAGGGTGAACCTGCAAGGTGGAAAACCTTTGTATCAAATCGTGTTAATACCATTCAAATTACAACTTCCAGTGATCAATGGTATCATGTAAGTTCAAGCGAAAATCCTGCTGACCTGTTGTCACGGGGAGTTAACGCAAAGGTTTTAGAAAATAATAGTTTATGGTGAGAAGGACCTAAATTTCTGACGTTGAATAATTATGATTGGAAAATTAATGACAACCTTATAGATATTGAGATACCAGAATTACGCATTACCGCAGTGACAATTGAAACACAAAATTATCTAAATATTTTGGTAAATAAATTTTCAAAGGTTACAAAAATTATCAGAATTGTAGCTTACGTAGTAAGGTTTATAAAAAATTCCAAACTACCAAAAGATGCTAGAATTTACGGTGCTTTGGTACCAGACGAATTGGATAATGCGCTTTATACGTTAATAAAATTTGTACAGAAAGAATGTTTCCCTTTAGAGTACAACTGTTTAATAAAAGGAATAAGTTTAAAATCTAATAGTAAAATCTTAAGTTTAAATCCATATTTGCATAATAATTTAATCAGAGTAGGCGGAAGAATTGCTAATTCTAAAGAATGTTTTGATAAAATTCATCCATTAATTCTTCCAAAGAATCACATATTTACGGAGCTGACCATTAAGCACGAGCATGAGCGATTATTGCACGCTGGTGCTCAAATGGTGTTGTCGTCACTGCGAGAAAGATATTGGCCCATTTCGGGTAGACAGCTGTGTAAAAAAATTATTAGAAATTGTGTCAAATGTTTTAAGGCTTTTCCAAAGGCTTCAAATTATCTGATGGGAAACTTACCGGAAGTGAGAGTTAATAATTACTTACCTTTTTATAACGTTGGAACTGACTTTTGCGGTCCATTTAATGTAAAAGATAGAAAAGGTAGGAGTGCAAAAACACAGAAGGTTTATGTGTGTTTATTTATATGCATGAGCGTAAAGGCTGTGCATTTAGAATTAGTGAGCGAGTTGACCACAGAGGCATTTATTGCAACGTTTCGTAGATTTATTAGCAGACGGGGCAAACCATTGAATATTTTCTCAGACAATGCTCTTAATTATGTTGGAACAAAAAATGAATTATCAAAAATTTATAGTTTTCTTGAGTCAAATTCTGAAAATTTGAGCGATTATTTATCAAATGAAAGAATTAAGTGGCATTTTATACCTGCTCGTGCTCCTAACTTTGGAGGTATATGGGAGGCTGGTATAAAAAGTTTTAAATCTCATTTCAAGCGAGTAGTCGGTAACACAGTTTTAACGTTTGAAGAACTGAGTACTGTGCTCAGTGAAATTGAAGCTATACTAAATTCTAGACCCCTTTGTCCGCTATCCTCTGATCCCTCAGACTTATCAGCTTTAACGCCAGCTCACTTTGTAATTGGACGAACGTTGACATCATTCCCTCAGGGAAATTTAATGGAAATACCTGATAATCGACTTTCAAGATGGCAGCGGCTACAGGCAATCATACAACATTATTGGAAAAGGTGGCAAAAGGAATACTTATCCGAGCTACAAACAAGAGTTAAATGGAAAGAAAATTGCATAAATATGATTAAAATCGATTCACTTGTCTTACTGAAGGAAGATCACGTTTCTCCTCTTAATTGGCCGTTGGGAAGAGTGGTGAAATTGTGTACTGGGCAAGACGGTGTTACGCGAGTGGTAGAAGTAAGGGTGCGCGGTGGCGTCGTTAAACGCGCAGTTAATCGTTTATGTGCACTACCAATAGAGCATGTGGCTTAGTTATGAAAAATTGTTGAAAAATGTACATTTAATTTTCTTCAAGAAACATTTGTTGTTTAATTTGTCAATTTGGCAAAGAAAATGTATTTCGTTTATTTAACTTAGCCATGTATATTTATATTGTTTAGATAAGGCATAAGTAATTGGAATGTTGAGTTTTTTGTATTACCGAATTGCGGTTTTGTTTTTATTTTTTTGTTGATATGCTGATGTTATATAATGTTTTGATTTTGAAAAGAACTGGGTTCTTTCAAGGGGGGCGATATGTTTAAGAATATTTTGAAATATGAGTTTTGGCGGATAAATTTCCCCTCTTTTTAATTTAACTGGTTGGGAGGGGAATTGACTGTTGTATATAATAGAAGTATGAAGAAGGCATTGGTCGAGTAGAGTTGAATTACATATTTAAAAGTTGAATATGAACAATAAATTTGAATACAGTCCACTTATGTGTGTTTTAATTAAAATTATAATGAAAAATTAACCATTACATTAACAATACTGTTCATATATTAACCAAACTCAGAAATAGGCTGTTGAACGAAAATATTGAGTTGCAGATGGGACATTTTAAGGCTTGTAAGCACGATTTGGAAAATCTGATACAAAACCACACCAAAGACAAACACTTTCTTGTTGAAAGTGACTTAGCTGCCCGTGATAAAATGAATTTTCGTTCAGCAGAAAAAATTTGTTCTGATAAGGTCATAAACCTTCTCCATGAAAATGTAGACACTTTGGGTACGAGAACATATTTACAATTGATGTCTAACATTCGTGGATCATATCTTGAGAAAAATATGTCCATGGAAGATAGGATCTATAATATTTGGTTTTGTGTTTTCTTCTTGCGCATGTGGAAGCAATGGTTACTCAAAAGCAAAATTTACAGCGCTACGAACAATTTCATTTCCTGTAACTCTTACATATGTATAGAGCTGAATGCACATTGTTTGGTAAAACTAAACCGGCAGTACCGAGACGACCCTGAACTTGGATCTTTGAAGAACTTCGCCCCTCACCTATTAAGTTCTCAACCCTGCGAACAACTCTTCAGGTATTTTCCAAAACAATTTACGTGTGCAGAGTTTTTTTACATAATGTCTTTATATTTTGTCTATTGTTTAATTTTGGGGTTTCTCACCAAATTGGATTCCGTATTGTAGATACGTTTTCTTTTAGTATTTGTGAAAAATTGCATTTTGTTGAAATTGAAAAGCACGCGGAAGCCAAAGTATTTAATAGACAAAAATAATAAGGAATAAAACTCGGAATAAAACAAACAATACTGAACTTTCCTGAGAACCCCAAAGATTTTTAGTCATCACGTCGCCATCCTCAGTAATAATATTTTGCTTTTAGATCCACCAGATCATTGACATCCACATTTTCAACCATCGTGAACTTTAGTATGCTCGAGATAATGCAGCGAATCAACAAAATTCAATATCTGGGTAACGTGATGACAGATTTATCGAAAAAATTTAAATTTCCACGAGCTTCAAATAAACAGGGCTACTCTACGTTTGCTGAAAATACCCAAACAAACAAATTTTTGACAGACGATCAGATTGGCGAGGTTGTAGAAAAGGCCTTGAAAGATGCCAAACAAATTTGTCAAAAATTAAAAATTAAAATTATCGACGGTTCATGGAATGAACTCATAAATTTAAACGTTTATGACGAGGTCTACGACGAACCATCCAATGTCATATACCACTCATCAGAGAGAAATGAAATAGAGAACCTTCAGGGAGCAGAAGATATGCTAAATTATGAAGATGAAGGGGAACAAGACGATCCTCATGTCTTAGAATCTTTTGGGGAGCTTAATTTAAAAGATCTGACGAAAGAGATTGGTTCTAGTTCAGAAAGTAACCTCCCTATTGGTTTTGTAAAAGTTAACGAAAAAGTGATCCGGAAGAGTTCTCTTTGTTGGTTACTAACAAAAAATAATAGGAAATTAAGCTCCGACAGACTGCTACGTGTACGTGGTTGTGAGGAAGGGGATAAAAAAATTCCCACATTATTTTTAGAAAAAGAAAAATATTATGCCATTTACTACACCGAAGGATGGTACATTGGCAGAATTATAGAAACTTTGACCGAATCAAAACAAGTCACTTACACAGTTAAATTCTTAGAAGAAAATTTAGGGAGCTTTAATTGGCCAAAGAAAGACGATGTCCAAAATGTAGAAAAACAATATTTTTTTGAAGGGCCTATAAATTTAATTGGCCAATTACCTTTTGTAATCTCGAAAGAATGTAGAAGAAAAATTTCAATGAAATTCAAAAATTTAAAGAAAGGTGAAAACTGAAGTTCGTTTTATTTTTTAATTCTTGTTTTATTTTTATTTTTTATTATTCTAATGGATTTATTATATTTTTAAAAATTGTATCAATTAATTTTCATTTTCAAAATTTTGCGTTTAAAGATTTAGTTTATTAAATAAATATAAACTTTTTTAATTGTATTCATTCTTTTTCCCTACTTCATTCATTATTTTATCATATTCTCATTTGCAGAGCTCACATTACCCACTGTTTACCTATAATATTCGAATATAAGGTTTTTTGCAGTTGACCATTTATATTTTATATAAATAAAGAATAATAGTCTTGTGTGTCAATTCGAATATTCATTTTAATGATGTTTTGCATAATTCTTCTATATATATAAAAGAAAGTCGTGTTAGTTACTCCACTTATAACTCAAGAACGGCTGAACCGATTTAGCTGAAAATTGGCAGGGAGGTAGTTTGGAGCCAGGAGAAGGACATAGGATACTTTTTATCCCGTTCGACAGCATTCCCGTGTGGACTTGGAATAATAAAACGCACATGACAGCTATGTAATTGACGTATAATGACAGATATGTAATGACGTATGGATGACAATTTGATATTTCTAAGAAATCAATAATAAAACTATGTATTTCTATTAAATAAATAATTAACAATTATAATGTAATGATAGTGCCATTGCAACGGTACGCGTTTAGTGGTTAGAAAATTGATGAACAATGTAATTTACGCTACGATAATGATAGGAAAATTCAAAGGTGAGGAAGTTCTCATTCCGAGGATACCGATGATCCCAACCGATATGCCGTTTGAATTTAAAAGACTTCAATTTCCGATACGTCTTGCATTTGCCATGACCATCAACAAATCACAAGGCCAATCCTTAAAAGTTTGTGGTTTAAATCTAGAACATTCATGTTTTTCCCATGGTCAATTATACGTGGCATGTTCACGGGTCGGAAGACCATCTGCGTTGTTTGTTTTTGCGCCTGATAATAAAACAAAAAATGTCGTGTATCACAAGGTACTTAAATGAAGAGCAACCTATGTACTAAAATACATAAATAATTTATGAATGATTAATGTAGGTATTTAATTTTTTTTGTATTTTTTCCAATTTAAAAAAAAACTGCTTATTTATTGCCTTTATTAAGGCGGAACAAAGTTCGCCGGGTCAGCTAGTTTATTATATTCGAAAGACCACATTCATATTTAAAAACAGCTGAAAACTCGATTGGAATTCGAGAGAAATCACGGAATTCCCAAGGATTCATTTGAAGTCATAGGAAATCGCTGTGAAGTCATTGAAGTCACAGGAAATCGTTGTGAAATCACTGAAGTCGCATGAATTCCCACGAAGTCATCTGAAATCACTTGAAGTCTAGGAATTCATGGAAAAAGAAGTCTTGTGTACACCATTTTTTGTGGAGGTTAACCCCTCGGCCCCACCAGAACGTATTTTGGATTCTAAATAGTAATAAATTGACTCACAAATTATGAAATTATGCTTACAATTTAGTACATTCGACTTACTAATTGTTACTTAGAAATACAAATAGATTCAACCATTTCTCTATACTTTGAGACGTTCGTAAAGATAGCCCTACCAGAACGTATTTTGAATTCTAGATAGTAATAAAGTGACTTACAAATTGTAAAGTTGTGCTTACAAATTAGTACATTCAACTTACTAATTGTTACTAGAAGTACAAATAAATTCAACCATTTCTCCATGTTTTAAGGCGTTCGTGAAGATAACCGTACCAGAACGTATCTTGGACTCTAGATAATCATAGAGTGACTTACAAATTGTAAAGTTGTGCTTACAAATTAGTACATTCGACTTACTAATTGTTACTAGAAGTACAAATAAATTCAACCATTTCTCCATGTTTTAAGGCGTTAGTGAAGATAACCGCACCAGAACGTATTTTGGACTCTAGATAGTCATAGAGTGACTTACAAATTGTAAAGTTGTGCTTACAAATTAGTACATTCGACTTACTAATTGTTACTTAGAAGTACAAATAGATTCAACCATGTCTCCATGTTTTAAGGCGTTCATGAAGATAGCCCCACTAGAACGTTTTTTGGACCCTAGATAGTCAATTAGTCATAGAGTGACTTACAAATTGTAATGTTGTGCTTACAAATTAGTACATTCGACTTACTAATTGTTACTTAGAAGTACAAATAGATTCAACCATGTCTCCATGTTTTAAGGCGTTCATGAAGATAGCCCCACCAGAACGTATTTTGGATTCTAAATAGTAATAAAATGACTCACAAATTATGAAATTATGCTTACAATTTAGTACATTCGACTTACTAATTGTTACTTAGAAATACAAATAGATTCAACCATTTCTCTATACTTTGAGACGTTCGTAAAGATAGCGCTACCAGAACGTATTTTGAATTCTAGATAGTAATAAAGTGACTTACAAATTGTTAAGTTGTGCTTACAAATTAGTACATTCAACTTACTAATTGTTACTAGAAGTACAAATAAATTCAACCATTTCTTCATGTTTTAAGGCGTTCGTGAAGATAACCGCACCAGAACGTATTTTGGACCCTAGATAGTCATAGAGTGACTTACAAATTGTAAAGTTGTGCTTACAAATTAGTACATTCGACTTACTAATTGTTACTTAGAAGTACAAATAGATTCAACCATTTCTCCATGTTTTAAAGCTTTCGTGAAGATAGCCCCACCAGAACGTATTTTGGACTCTAGATAGTAATAACGTGACTTAAAAATTGTAAATATATGCTTACAAATTAGTACTTTCGCCTTACTAATTGTTGCTTAGAAGTACAAATAGATTCAACCATTTCTCCATGTTTTAAGACGTTCGTGAAGATAGCCCCACCAGAACGTATTTTGGATTCTAGATAGTAGGTAATAAAGTGACTTACAAATTGTAAATATATGCTTACAAATTAGTACATTCGACTTACTAATTGTTACTTAGCAATACAAATAGATTCAACCATTTCTCCATGTTTTAAGGCGTCCGTTAGATAGCCCCACCAGAACGTATTTTGGACTCTAGACAGTAATGGAGTGACTTACAAACTATGAAAATATCTCGGAAAATATGCTTACAAATTAGTACATACGATTTACTAATTAGGAACATATTACTTAGAGATACATAGAAATTGAACCATTTCTTTCATACCAATTTCTAATTACTATTAATGCAACGAATATGTATATGCCAATGTAGATAGAACGCTAGAGAATTTCCTCCTAATTTTTTTAAAAATAAATTGGAAGTTCAATTGCAAAGTTCATTAGTGCTTTCTAATAACATAATTCGTGTAACAAATTAAGGCGTAATTTGAAATCTGTGTGCATGTAGTATTTTATGGACATAGGGACATACCTACTTATTAACTTTACTTTGCGCCATTATAATTGGGTTATAAAAAATGGGATTATGCTTACAAATTAATACATGCAACTTACTAATTATTACTTAAAGGTACAAACAAATTCAACCATTTCTCTTTGTTTTGGGACATTCGTGAAGTTAGCCCCCAAAGCGTAATTTGGGCTGTAGGTAGTAATAAAGTGGCTTACAAATTTTGAGATTATGCTTACAAATTGTTACAAATGACTTACTAAATATTGATTCAAAAAAAAATATTCTTCCTCAAAGCGGTGGGGCTCCCGAGAAGTTAGCCGCACAACAGTTTTTTTTTAATTTAAGAGATACCGTTTGATTACAAATTCTGGTAACTTGATTACAAATTCTTACAAATGACTTACTAATTAATGACGCTACTAAAATTTTGATATTGCAAAATAATGGGGCTACCGAGAAGTTAGCCCCAAAAACTGTTTTTGTTAAAATAAATTCGAAAATTCCCTTATAATTTAGATTTTTAGCTTACAAATACTTACTAATTACTTACTAATTAGTAAGCAACAAATTGTATATAAATTCGGAATACGAGGGGCTAACTTTACGGACATTATTTGTACCGGTAAAAAATTTTTGTACCATGCAAGATTTTCGAAAAAACGGCACACTGCCCACGTGATAGCGCCTCAACGCCAGTAGTTATGCCATTGAAACATCAATTATTTATTAGTTTGTTACTTAACCTGTAGTTTAAAAGAATATTTATATATTTCTTCTTTAAATGCGTACAAGAACTTTATGTCATCTGCACCGCCATACGAAATTTTTTTCGCCACTAACAGGTAATATCGAGAATAATATACCTTATAACAAATTCAAAAACACAATTTTCTAGGTCTGTGGGAGCAGCTTACATACTTTGGCAGCCGGCAGCCAAGGGTAACAAAAATAAAATCGTTTAACATACGTAGGTAATATCTAATATCAGATCACACCATTTACCGCCTTCCCAGTACTACATTAAACGATTTTATTTTTGTTACTCTTGGGCACCGACTGTCAAACTATGTAAACTCCTCCCACAGATCTAGAAAATTGTGTTTTTGAATTTGTTGTAAGGTTACCTATTAGTGGTGAAAAAAATTTCGTATGGCGGGGCAGATGTCATAAAGTTTTTGTACGCATTTAAAAAAGAAAAAATGCATAAGTATATTTTTTAAACTACAGGTTAAGTAAAGTTTAAGCTGGCAGTCCACGTGATAGCGCTTCAACGCCAGTAGTTGTGCGAATGAAACATCAATTATAATTAAATTATAATTGATGTATCATTCGCATAACTACTGGCGTTGAGGCGCTATCACGTGTACTGCCAGTTTTAACTTAAGTCAGTAGTGCAGCATTTTTTTGAAAATCTTTGACGGTAATACAACAAAAGTTTTTACCGGTACAAATTAGCAACAAATAAGTAACAAATTATTTTTTTTTATTTCCTTTTTTGTGTATAGAACTAATGTATAATCGAGTGTATAATTCTTTCTCTTCTAAACGAATATATTCTCCACCTTCTCCATATTGCTTTGTTTCTGGGACTTTATTATTTTTTACCTTTTTATGGGCTTTGTATACATCTTCTTCTATACTTTCTATTTTCTAAGCTGCATTGATTGTTAGTAGATAAACAGAAACACCTATCCTTTAGTGAGGTACATTTCAGGACGATATATTTTCAGATATACCTTACCTCTGTTTTTAGTTACATTTGCTATGTACCACCACTTTTTGCTCAAAAATCATCAATATGTGATATTTGTTCGAAAATCTAATAGTAATAGGAATAATTAATACACTACGTTGATTGTTCTGAACGATTTATTGTTGATACAATTAAACAAAAATTTAACTGGCGTAAATGGAATTTGTAAAGAGATTGAGAATTGTAGTAATTTTAGTAATATGTAGTATACGAGTACTATTTTGCAGTTTCTTACACCGATAATTAACCTCATAGTGTTGTAGACCAATCAGACATTAAGAACAGTGTCACATGCACCAATCACAAAGTTTTTTTAACTGAAAAGAATGTATGCTACTTTTCTTGCCGCTACCTCATTGTTTTAGCAACCTATATTTAAAAAAATCAAATGTCATTTTGACAAAAGTAAAAAATTTGACGTATTTAACGCTTCATTCAGTTAATTCTCCAACCGAAGATCATTCGTTCTCAACTCTTGTCAGGCAAGATTTTTTTGTATGAGCATTGATTGCTAAAAGGTAATTAAACTCGATCAAATTCTTGGGAAAAGAACCCTCGCGCTTCGCGCTCGGGTCTTTTCGTCAATTTGATCTCGTTTAATTGCCAAGCAACCAGTGCTCATACAAAAAAATCTTTCCGACAATAGTTGAGCACTTATGATCTTACTGTTGATAAAATGATTTTACCTCCGATTTTAAATATTGTTAAATGACATAATTGAAAAGTGTCGCTAGACAATAAATAAATAAGAAAGTTACATTAAAAGGGGTTCATAAAATCTGGTCCTCCAAGCAGAACGAAAATTAGAAAAAAAATTACATGATACAGGAATATATCAGTAAACAATTTCGAACCGACACACCAACCGCATCCCTAAATTCATCATTCACACTTTTTCTACATTAATTATAATAGTCAGGGAGCCGGCAACCTTTTTTGCAATCAATTAATATACTTTTTATACTTCGTGAGCGGCTTTATTTTAACGAGACGGTAAACTTTTTCCTCTGTTATTTTGAATTACTTACAAAAAAACTTAACAGTTAGCTAAAAAATTAACTGTTATTAATCAATTTTTTGTAATTACCACATCAACATGTTTTACCCCTGCGCACCCCGTAGGACAGATTTGCGAAAATTTTCGCAGAGGAAAAAGTTTGGCGTCTCGTTAAAATAAAGCCGCTCACGAAGTATAAAAAGTATATTAATTGATTGCAAAAAAGGTTGCCGGCTCCCGGACCATAAGGATGATTACCACAAATCACCACTGGGTTAATATGGAGAAATAAGAAATATGAAAATGAAATTTTTAATAAAAGTTCTTTGCGTTGTCTAAATAGAATTATGTACTTACTCACAATTTCACGCCTTATCATTTCATATTTGGGAACCTTGCTTTATATTATTTTTTTTTATTGGTGTCCTATTTTAGCCTTTTAAACCACGTCCTAGCGTGTTTAAATCGCACTTTTTAAAACGCGCGTGTTTTAAAGTTGCCATGCCAACATCAACAAATTTGAAAAACGGGAATTCTATTGGTTATTGATCTGACAAGATACTTTGTTACGTCAAATAAAATGACAGATTGCAAATTAATTTCCATTTTTCTCATTTCCATGACAACGAAAGGTATACTGATTTCACATACGAATTCAACCATTTCACATTATTAGTTCTTATTTCCATTTTAATACCAGATTTCAAAGTGAACCAACAAAAAAAATTGCGTAAAGTAGGTATTGGTGGATAACTGGTCTTTAAAACACTTGCTCTATTGAAAACTCGCGCGTGTTTTAAAGACCTGTTTATCCACTTATAGATACTTGAATATACTATTATTTCTAACCGTGATATTATAAGCTTATATCGTCATAGTTACGATATCAATAAAGAGTGTCATAACTCCCTTGGGCGCTATTCGGTATAATTCCCTCTACGTCTCTTTATGAATCGACGATACCTGAATCAAATATACCGGAAATGAACAAATTTTATTGAACTCGGTCAGAAATAAAATTATCTATGTACCACGGGAATTAATAGGTCTCAATTACCTCGGGCTATTGCTGTCCCTCGGGCCAAAGGCCCTCGGGACGCAAACTTTGCCCTCGGTAATTAAGACCCTTATAATTCCCTTGATACATAAATAACTATTATTTCTGACAGTGATATTATAAGCTTATATTGTCATAGTTACGACACCAATAAAGAGTGTCATAACTCCCTTGGGATATAAAGACGCTATAATTCCCTCTACGGCTCTTTTATGAACCAGTAACCTAGCAACAACCAAAACTGCAATCGACGATACCTGAATCAAATATACCGGAAATGAACAAATTTTATTAAACTCGGTCAGAAATAAAATTATCTATGTATCACGGGAATTAATATAGGTCTCAATTACCTCGGGTAATTGCTGTCCCTCGGGCGCAAGGCCCTCGGGACGCAAACTTTACCCTCGGTAATTAAGACCCTTATAATTCCCTTGATACATAAATAACTATTATAACTACATACCATACCTACTTGTTTATTAACGTTAAGTATAAAGAAATCTATAAATATTCAAAGAAAAACTGATTTACCACTAACAAATGCTAAATAATAATAGCATTTTGATGGCAGTTTTGAAAAATTCATGTTGCTTTATGTTTTCTATTTTTATTTATAGCTCTAATGAAAAACTGAAAAACCCGGCGACATTATTCGTATAAAAGGCGTCTTAATTGTCGAATTGAGGTCATAATGCAATGTTGCAGGATACACACTTTATGTATCTTGCGTAATTAACCTGTAATCGAATTTAAATAAGGTATTATTTAAATAGATTTCAATACATAGTTAGATAAGATGCCTCTTAAGTTTTACTTTAGAAAATCATTGGCATATTTAGTCATTGAAGGAAAGAAAAAAAATGACTACTGAATCAAAATTTTGTGAGCTCATTTATTCAGCTCCTTCCTATTTATAGGGGTCAAGATACAACACTCGTAGTAAAGCCAAAATTCCTTAACCATTTCATAATATTAAGTCTAAATGTGATGGTAATGTATCTGGATGCTCATCGATACATACTTGATATTTAATTAAAAATGCTTTTTTATACCATTTACTTCTTTAATATGATGCACATTAAATAAAATTGAAAGGCGTAGTTACCTAAAAAGCGATATTAATCAAATATGCATGAATGAACAAAATTAGTACTATTAAATGCAGAACAGAAACCTTTTGATTACAGTGTAATTTACACAACTTTCAAATAAACTCTAACCTAGTTCTTACATTTGAAACATCAACTAATTATGATTAAAGTCGTCCTTGTGACATTCTGAATAAACCTTTACCTATCTTAAAATCGTTTTTACGAAACCATGGAATAAGTAACGAAGGCATACCTACTAACTTAGTTCTAGTTTTTCATATTGCGCCCACTAAAAAATTTAATTAAAAACAATCTATTTAAACCTGCGTTGGTGTATTATACCATAAAAAGTTGAAATTTAATTAACTGCACTTCTCCAAAATGTAGTTGAGAGCAAACACCCACATGCCTGTTAATGTGAAGGTCACTTTATTAAATAGGCCCAAATTTTTATTTTCAAGTTTATTGACAAACACAAATCTGTGAACCTCTTTTCGAAATTTTTAGTTGTCGATTGCAAATGCTAGATCTAAAACAATGATGACACAAATTGAAACGTTTTACGATTATTGTGCCGCAATTCATTAGGAAAGTGTATCCGTCCAATAAGTGATCACTTGATTTAAAGATAGGTAGGTACACTGCGTATAGGTCACAATCTCTATTTTAATATTCTACTGCAAAAGTTACCGAGGAAACACAAAACCTCCCCTTTACTATTTATTAAAATTGATCACAGATTTAGTGGATTATGCGACTAGTTTCAACTTTAATCCTCATCAGGCTAAATAAACGGACAGATAAGTCTTCTTATAATAAAATAGAAAAAATTAATTACCTTAAAGCATAAATTAAGTAATAGTTTGATGAAATTAAGATCTCATAATAGGTGGCAAGATGATGACTAAAATTTGAGGTTAACACTTATTCAATTTATAAGTAAAATTTATAAGGGCTAAGTTTTGTGTTTTCTCCGCAACTTTAATTCTGCCCCCTTTTTGAATTCACCTACGCCAATGGACACTAATTCCACTATGACGCACTTTTAAAAACAAGGCGTAATGCAGTATCGTGTATAATATTTATTTAATTCAAAATTTTTCAATTAATTATTGATTAAGATTAAATCATTAAACCAACATTAAACATGTTTATTATAATTATTATACCTAAATTAAAACCTACTCAGTGGCGTCCTGTAGATAATGCCTCTCATTTTATTCAAATGTTCTTTCATTAGTACCTAATGATAACACTTTTCGTATGAATTATTAATCAACCAACTTCAAAAAGTTGGTTAAACTAAATTCGTCCGGATGCCTATTGTCTGTGTGTTTGTGTGTCTGTGCGTTGGTCGATGTTACAGGGTTTAGAAAGCTGGAAGTGGTGTCATCTTATAGGAAATTCTTTACCGATTTCAAATCTCTGGTAAATTTTTTGATCGGATCGCCCGTTCGCTGTCGGGACGCCATTAAAGTCAAAATATACACCCTTTAATATCTCAAGAACGACACATCCACAATTACAAAAAGAAGAAAACACGTTTCCTTTATTTTTCGAAACCTATTGATACGTAAACATCACCCGGCAGTGGCGTGTTTTCCATGGAAGCTAGGGAAGCTCAGCTTCCCTTGATAAAAAAGATATAATTTTAGATACAGGGTGTCCCTGAAATGCGTGGACATCGCTTAACCACAGATTCCTGGTTCGAAAATAAGACGATATAACTAAACTTACCTATATACAATTACGTTTCGTTTAGCTAGTATTCAGCTTCAAAGTTCTTTAAAAAAAAAGTTATTTTATCCATAACGACAGAACGCTTGGATCGATTTGGATAATATTCGGTATTGTACTCCTTACAGATGTAGGTCATCTTTTAAGGTGATATTAGTTATTTTCAGTGAACCATTAGTGTACGAAACACGGGTAACACGGCATAAACCAGTCAAAAACTTTTTAATGTTAAGGCCAATAACTTTCAAAAAAATAGTTTCAGAAAGAGACATTCCATAGTAATTTTTTTTGTTACTTGTTAATTGATGATATCTGTTAAGGTTTAGACACAAAAAAATAAAATCTGAGGGACGGCGCACTGCATTTCTTAAAACAAAATGTAACCTAATAGTCTGGTATTCTATGAAATAAATGACGATGATATTTTTATTAATGGCAAGGAAGTGTATGCAGTGCGCCGTCCCTCAGATTTTATTTTTTTGTGTCTAAACCTTAACAGATATCATCAATTAACAAGTAACAAAAAAAAATACTATGGAATGTCTCTTTCTGAAACTATTTTTTTGAAAGTTATTGGCGTTAACATTAAAAAGTTTTTGACTGGTTTATGCCGTGTTACCCGTGTTTCGTACACTAATGGTTCACTGATAATAACTAATATCACCTTAAAAGATGACCTACATCTGTAAGGAGTACAATACCGAATATTATCCAAATCGATCCAAGCGTTCTGTCGTTATGGATGAAATATCTTTTTTTTTAAAGAACTTTGAAGCTGAATACTAGCTAAACGAAACGTAATTGTATATAGGTAAGTTTAGTTATATCGTCTTATTTTCGAACAAGGAATCTGTGGTTAAGCGATGTCCACGCATTTCAGGGACACCCTGTATATGTACTATACTTGATTAGGTCATACAATTCCAAAAAAAAAATGTAGCCGCTACGAATAGTGATAATTATGTGTCATTGGGATCATGCAAAATATGTACAAAAATTTCCAGCACTGTATACAGTGTGTCGCAAATAGTTTTATACAAATGGAGAAAAAGTTTATCTTACATTTCACAAAAAAAATTATTCTTGATAAAAAGCTCTGCATGACTTGTAAATCCATAATCAAGTACAAAATTTTTAAAACATTGGCCGGAATACAGGGAAAATCAAAATTATGATTTGAAGTGAGAGTAAAATACGTTCAAACTGTAGTGGAGAGCAAAATGTTCATTGAAATTGTTATTAGGTAGCAAAAAATTACGCACAAAATTATTTCGATAAACACGTCAGCAATTTTTAGATTAATGCACAGTACGAACACCGTGAGATCCCGTTCATAATAAATGCCTGATTTTGTATTATTCATCCTTATTAAACACGTTCTGGATAGAGTGCTTTGGAATATGTATCTAATGTCAACAAATGTTACATCAGTGTGTGTTTCCAATAATTAGAAATTATCATTATCATGTCTTATTCCTTTATTCAATAAATAATCCAATTAATAATATCTTGTAATTTTTATCTGGGAAAATCACTAATCTGCAAGTGTGCGTAATTTTTTATCAACGAACATTTTGCTCTCCACTACAGTTTGAACGTATTTTACTCTCACTTCAAAGCATAATTTTGATTTTCCCTGTATTTCGGCCAATGTTTTAAAAATTTTGTACCTGATTATGGATCTACAAGTCATGCAGAGCGTTTTATCAAGAATAATTTTTTTGTGAAATGTAAGATAAACTTTTTCTCCATTTGTATAAAACTATTTGCGACACACTGTATGTTATCATAAAAAAAATTTTCAAAAAATGACATGTATATGCTTGCTTGTGACGGTGTTTCATGTTTCCCTATTGTTCTGGGAGTTTTTAAATAATGTTTACCTATATAGGTAAAGGCTATAGCTGTGCCAATACCCAGAACTATATTCGATCATTTATTTTAAAAAAAAACTTTGCAATTTTGGCCGTACACCCACCCTCCCCTTGTCACCCCAGAGTTCTGGCTCCACGAAATTTACCATACACACCACCGGGTCATCCATTCCCCCTATAAATCCTGACTATATTAGATCATGGCCGAATTTACATGCCAACTCTTAGCTATTTGCGCAAATGAAAAAGATTAAAACGTAGGCCGGGCGATATCATACTAAAGGCCCTAATGCGCTTTGGCACATGGATTCTTACGACAAGTTAAAACCTTTTGGGATTTGTATAAGTGTGCGTAGGGTTAACAAATCATAAAATCTTCCCCATACATTATTTAATTAAGTTCGGTGGGAACCGATTGAAATTGAAGATTAAATTAATAATTATGAACTACATATTTCGACATCATAGATGTCATCATCAGGTACGTAATAATTTGTAAATGGTGAAAGATTGATTAACCGTTGATGGGGCGAAAATGAAATGAAAAGTGATAAAATCCTTGTCCGGTCCATAATCACAGAAAGCCGAAAGGTAATTGTAAAAATTGATTGAACGCATAAATTAATTAATTAAATTGTGACGAGGCCATGGGGAAACAAAACGTCATGGAAATTGAAGACTAATCAAAATTAAACAGTAAAATTGGAGCACATCATGAACATGTGCCATTTGGAGAATCGTGCCCTTCAACATCATTATGGACCCAACCAATATCTTGTATAAATGATGGATATTCAAGGCATATCATATGGTTACGTGCTGCGTCCACATCTAGTAAACCGGAAATAATTGCCGGTTATTACGTCAACTCTATAAAAATTTTGGGCGGAGTTCCTGAAACTATAATATTCGAAGTGACATGGGGACAGAAAATAAATCTGTTGAAAAACTGCATATTGCTTTATTAGAAATACTTCAACCTGATCTTGGAAAACCAACCTTTCTTTATGGTCGTAGTACAGCTAATCAAAGAATAGAATCGTGGTGGTCTCAACTAAGAAAGCAAAATATGCAGTACTAGATGAACTTATTTGAGACTCTAAAAACTGCTGGTCTCTTTAACAGATCTTTTTTGAACAAAGCTTTAATACAATTCTGCTTTTTAGAGATTATTCAGATAAATATTTGCGCCTCGGATATTTCCTTTTAATGACAAACAAATTTTTTATTTTGTTTTATTATCTTATTTTTTTACAGAATGAATTAGATGAAACAGCTTTGGAGTGGAATACGCATAAAATTCAAAAAAGCAGAAATGCTAGAAGTCCATCGAATTATTATGTATCAGATGCCACACTTGTATAATTCTAAAGATTATTTAATTGAATTACCTCTACTTGGATTGATAGATATTTTAGAACAAGAATGCATTCGTTTAAATTGTGCATGTGACCAGGACGTGTTCGATTTATGCATTTTATTTATGACCGCATATGTATAAAGTAGGGCAAGATATTGTTGACTTAAGTAGGTAGCAAATTCGTATAACTCCTGAGATCGATATTTTACAGGGGAATAAAAATATAGAAGAAATGAGCTTTTTGGCTATTCAAATATGTGTATTATATGTAAATCTCTTTTCAACAAAAAAACAAAAGTTAGGCCACTTGCATTTTAAGCCGACGATATGGAGAACCTAAAACATTGCAAAAAATTCTGGCAAGTTGCCACGAGACTTCCCTCGTATTAACACTTTTCAAAAAATATAGCACAAAAACATTACTGAATTCAGGAAAAAATACTCTTAAACTACATAAAGAACTGCAACTTTTTCTTAAAAAAAATGGGTGCCGCCATTTTAGCATATACCGGAAGTGACCTCATCAAAGGTAATATTAGCATTTTCGTCCTTGGCTCGAATGCAATCGATTGGCGAAAACCGCATTTCGATAACTTTAATAGTTTCTGAGTTTAGAGCGTTGCAAAGAATGTGTACGGACAGACTACAGACAATAGACGGAATTTTTTTTTTCCATATTTTGAATCTACGTATTCAGAGACCCAAAGATATGTAAAAATTCCATACTCCATACTTCGTACTCGGGAAGTAAAAGTGAGAAGAAAGTAAAATAGTTTTCAGAAATAAATTCGATATTGTCAAATGTAAGTAGAAACTACTGTCTATGTAAACTTATTTGAGTTTTTTTTATACTTTCCTATTTGCTATCTTTTATTGATATACTTAACTGAATAAATTAATGAATTTGTCAAGAAATATAATAAATAATTAATGACTAAATAACGCCTCTTTACCTGACAACCGGATTTTAGATAGCAACGGGCGTTATTTTTTATAACACCCGCTTATAGTTATAACGCTCGTAAATGTAAAATTATGCCTCATCAAGGATGTTAAATGTGAGTCTATACTGATTTTATTGTTATCATCTGTTTTAATCATCTTAATCAACTTCTTACAAGTATGACATAAAGTTATGAAGATACCTTAATTACTATAACATATTTTTTATTAT
Organism: Pyrocoelia pectoralis; assembly: GCA_036250285.1. Lineage (NCBI taxonomy): Eukaryota > Metazoa > Arthropoda > Insecta > Coleoptera > Lampyridae > Pyrocoelia > Pyrocoelia pectoralis. The sequence goes on from CM070074.1 coordinate 43,461,149, forward strand.
GTATATAAATAAATGTAAAAAATAGTCGTTATTAATAACAGTATTGGAGTAGAAGATGTAATTTGCTACACGAGCCGCTAGGCGAGTGTGGTAAAACATCTGAGTGAGTAATAGCTATTACATGCGAGTAGAATACTATACTTTTTCTACGCATTGTTTTTTATAGAGCGTACATAAGATTCAAATATGAAGACATTGTGGTTGGTTCTGACTCTCAAAGTCAGATTCAAATATATCAATATAATATAATAATAAAAATAGCCTTAGTCAAGCATCGTGACAACAAACGTCAACCGGTAATTGTTTTATCAGATAAACCAATATCTGTATTTGATCGCCTAGCAACCGTTAAATTAAAAAAAACACATTCATCAATCGTGTGAAAATTATTACTTTTGATTGGGAATTTTAGGGGTTCTTTTTATATTTTTTTTACATGAGGAATTGGGAATACGAATAAATTAGATAAGTATACCACTTATAATATACAGCTTGAACGATTTCCCAGCAATGTCCACTCCTAATGGTCTAGTTAATCTTTGGGTCTAGTGGTAAGATATGCGAGCTTTCGGGTAGAGGGTGACGGGTTCGAGTCCCGTTCGCGTCATTGGTTTTTTCTTATGATGTTCCTTGTCCGTTCGAAATTTCGGTGGACAACTCTCTGTTATTATCTGTAGGTGATAATGTCACTAGGCATGGGTCATATGATTAATTGAATCCGTGAGTAATGGGCCATTGAACCTGTGAGTAATGAATTCATTACTCACGAGTAGGTAATAGGTGTTATTATCTATTCAAAACTAGCGAATAATATAAGCATATTATTAAACAGTCGTAGAAAAATTAATCGATGAATGCTTATGCTCATGATAACAGAGAACATAGATTTGCGGCAAAGATACAGCTTGAAATTGCAACTTAAAATTTAAAATTCTGACATAACTCGGAATTCCGACTTACAACTCAGAATACATATAAAATATTACCTGTGGCCGGTGGCCCTTCTACGCTTTCATAGCAAACCATGTTTTATACATACTTAGAGAGGTATTACACTAGGTGGCCTTGCTACGTCGCCAGGCGACGTGGCTAGGCGACGGTACAAGTAGCCAGCCAAGTCGCCAATTGCCCAGCCAGTACATTGACAGACGCGAGCGGGAAACGTTCGTCGATTTTGTGCGTAAAAAATGTCTGACTGACCTCACAAAACCACACTAGAGTAGGTTTGGCCACGTGGCCTGGCCACGTAGTATAATACAGGCCATTTTATCCAACGCCCAGTGCCAATTTTCGGTGGCCAGTGGCGACCGACAGTAGCCACGGGGCAGAGTAGCGAGTCGGTGGCCAAAATTTCGCGACGTGATCTGGCCACCTAGTATAATAGACGCCGTAAGAACCAATGCCCAGTGACTTCTTGGGTGGCCAGGCCACCTAGTGTAATACGGCCCTTAATGTGAAAATAATTCAGAAATGCTCTTGATAATCTACATTCGATAATGTGTTGTTTATGTACAGTTACTTCACGTGGATGGTGGTTTTTACCTTTTTAAACTTGTGGATAACATTATTTTTACTATTAAAGCATATTTAAATCTAATTAGGACAGAAAATGTTCATTGCGCGAATGTTGCAGGTTCTTGCACTTTATGCTCTATTTCAAACTATTTGTAGCAAATAAATAATATGATTATTTTTGCAAGTTTAACAAAAAAAATTAGTAATAATCGAAACGGCACAATTCAATAAGCTAAATTCATATAGATACATAATACTACGTTAGTAAAATTTTACATTCGTTGGTAAAACCAAAGGGGGCACCAATCTACCCCCTATAATATATGAACATACAAAATAAGATATGATGTACTTATTCATTATTCTTGGAACACCTCCATGACAAATACATCGTGCAATAGCAATCATGAATTAAAATTTTCATTGGACATTTTACTTATAAGTTCATCTTGTAACCTATGTAATTCGAGTCAATTGAAACAATTAAATCCCACATACTTTAAACGGTTCTAGATCGAAGCGTCTTTCTCAGCATGAGCTAAATTTTAATTTCATTAATTTTGAATTTCCTAGCGCACATGGGAGTTCATATAAACATCCCTATTTATAAATAGCGAAATCTTTCTCATTACCTACAATATTGAAATTCGCTTATTTCGATAGAATATGAGCACATTTTCCCAATGTTTAAAAACAACTTTTTTTTTTCGTGACAAGCGAATTAGGCATTTTGTCAGAGCATCTCAAATAGAGACTTGTTCAGTTAAAACTTATCTTTGATCAAGTTTACTTCGGAATAATTATTAAAAAAATAATGGAATCGTTAACACGTGGGCACAGACCTTAAGATGCATAAGTAATTTATGTAAACTTTTAAACTGATTAAATAAGTCATCGCCATATTTTCACTGATGACCACCGGACATAGTTTTTACATCTTAATATGAATATTTTCGCTCAGCAATGAAAAAATCGATTGAATATAATATTTCAAAATGTTAAATTACTCACTCAGATGCAAGCAATTTTAACGACCAAAATATTACAAAATTAAAATCATCTAGCTAGCAACTTTAAGCGCCCATTATTGACAAAGAATTTGTGGATTAAAAGGATATACGTAAACCTATACTTTTTGAAAAATTATTATCAGCACGATTTACATACATAGATTCATGCAGACTGTACGTTTGAAAAAAAATTGTGCAAATAACATTACTTATATGAGTAATTCAAAAATGAGATACAGGATGTTCCTTGAAAAAAGCCTTGTATCGTCACCATATCTAGCCACAGTGTATAAAATGAAAGTATATATAATTGGCTAGTAACGGGATTACAGGAATAGTGAGTCACCTTTTGAACATTTATTATTGTGTGAGATGAAAAAACGATTAAAGCGCAATTTCAATTTACCGGACCTTTGAGTAAAGCCGGATTCACCGGGTTTTAGGTATGACTCATCGCTACAAATCGTATGCATCAATGCAGACGCTCGTATGTCGTAACAATAATTCCTACTGTCAATTTTTGTGTAATCGGTCAATCCAGTTCGATTCAAACTAATTAAAATAATCATAAATTTGTTGTTTTCGACAAGTTTTGTGATCTTGTGTTCATTATTCATTTTGTGATTTTGTGATTAGTATTGAAAAATACTGATTTGAATAAAGGAACGCTGAAAAAATTCAAAACGGTGTGGCAACCTGAATTGGCAATAACACACCATTCGTTTTATAAAAATAATTTGACTCAGTTCTCAATAACCCTATTCGTTTTAAAAGCTTTATTTAAGTTTTATATTAACCTGAGGTAGAAATGTCTACATGACATGACGCAAGGCACTTTAATCACGTGATGATTGTAACTTTACCTAACCCAGTGGCGATGGCGATGCAAAAAGAAAACACCTTATGTCACGTCGATTATCATACTTTACTGCAATGAGTCATACCTAAAACCCGGTGAATCCGACTATATGTACAATGTACTCATGCAATAGTATAATTAAAAAGTATAAGCAATTTTCATTTTCGTCAAAAGAATAATCTTCCATAATGGAACAGTAAGCAAGGCCGCGGTAAATGCTATTCGTAGAGAATGTATGTAAGTAGACATTTTATTTTTGGGGATCTTATAAATAGTTTCATTTATATTAGTCATCATGAAGCAAAAATAGAGATAAAAGAATGCAAGTTATACAAAAATTACCGCCAGCGCTAAATTAAGGGGTATTAGTAGTTAACACAACAGGAAACATAATGATGATCGGTAACTATAATATAATGATTAATGACAATGTGGTTCTTAACTACCTCTTGTAGAATAGGTGTACTTCATTTGTATAATTTGAGATTTTAAATAAAAAAGTTTAAAAATGACCAAAAACCTTTGAACAAGCTTGCACGTGCCATTTTGCTCTCATTACGAGTGCAACTTTATTAATTGAAATGAAGTGATATATAAGTGTGGTAATGGGGCAAGGGACGGGTTAATTACCGACCTGAACTTTGACAAAAGTAGTAATGTAAGGCCGATTCTAATTCACTTCAAAGTCACAACGCTCCCTGGTGGTGACTTTTAAAACTAAATAGAAGTCATTCGGATTATGATCTTGACCAAATAATGTAATCAAGAACAGACTTTATTATCCGTAGATCACTAAACAGGTTGCTTTAAACCGCTAAGCGGTAAATAGGTCTGTTCTTGCCTTAGAATATAAATGAACTGCGGAAACGTTTGTTTACATTGGTTTGTGAAGGCAGGACAAGGATAGCGTAATTGCAGTCGTATGCATTCATTTATGGTAGTTTGCACCAGGACACGCGTAATTCAGTCTATTTATTGTAGTTTACAATGCAATGCTGTCCAATTGTCAACATCACAACTAACATAGTAATTAAAATCTATAATAGATATGTGTTATTCAAAATGATAAACTAAAACATTAAGGGATGTGCGAGTATTAAATGTGTAAACTCTCTCGTCAGTGTTGGCTTCATGGTTTAATAACGTTCGTATATGGAAAGGCGTATCTGTATACCTTTTTATAATCTAAAGTTGCGTTTTCCTACACTTTCGCCGGTCGCCGATGACTGCGACGGAGTAGCTGCGACCAATTCGTCAAGACATCTCCAATACATTTTAAACCTGTCTGTTTTCCTACCTGCTACCCGCTGCTACCTAGTCGTTACGACCAGCGACCGGTCGCTGTTCGTCGGGTAGCGAGTCGCCGGACCCGTCCGAGAGCGGTGCCGCGAATGATTCGTCGACGAAAGTTAACTGTTTTTGCATTTTGCTCGGCATTGCTGTAAATTATAAGAAGTTAAAAGTAGGAGATTTTCTTCATGCACCGCATAACATTCAAAGTAATGACTTTTACAGAAATATTCCTTATTTATTGTGGCTGGAACAAATCACCTTGAGCGACGACCACTTAAATGGCGCGTGCTAGTAAAACGGGTTTGACGAAATAGGTCGCGGCGACTACCAGTCGCAGTCGTCGGCGACCGGCGAAAGTGTAGGAAAACGCTACTTAAGGTTCTTGTAAACAGACCCGTTTCTATGTTTAAACGCGTAACATATTTTGCCAAGATCAGAACCCGTGCGTTAGTCTGTGATATTCACAATAACACCCATTATGTTGATGCTTGCATATTTTTGGCAATTTTCATTTTTTGGTTGAGTAATTCAGAATACGTTTTGCATGACAAAAATCGAGGGATATACAGAGTGCCCACCACTGCAGCGACTGTTTAACATCGTTTATCTCATAATCTACATAATTTACGCACTCACCTGTTTATTAGATGTACATAATTAGTATATAAGGAGGAGGATTGTAAAGATACGGGATGTGATCGACTTTGCCACAGGATGGCATGTGTTGCACCTGGAGGAACGTAGGCAAAATACATTTATCTAAAATGCCGATAACTGTTTTTAATATACAAATTGATTGATTGATTGATATACAGGGTGTCCCAGAAGTCGACTGATAAACTTCTAGCATATATTGTAGAGGTTATTTTGCCCAAAAAACTTCATAAAGTGTTGGTCAGTTCTTCTTCGTTTCGGAGATATCAAAGGAAATTCTAAAAAAAATGAACCATAAAAAAAAGTAGGTATCAAGAATATTTTCAGTGAGTCGGCCGTGATTAATTGACTATTTTAAACCATTTAACTGTACGCTATACGCAATAAGTAACACTGAAGCCAAACGAATGGGTATCTCTATTTTTTCTTTTACACGCAACGTCATACAAACGATGACACGGAACATAAAATGCAGATAACAGATAAAAAAAGTATATTGTAACAGTTCTCTCTCTCGTCTGCTCTACTACCGCAAGCAGCTAGAAGGCGACAGAAGTACCCATTCCGCATCTGCCTTTGTCAGCCTTCAACCCCTACAATGCATTGAAATAGCCCGTTTCTCTTCCAGTTGCTTATAGCGTACAGTCACGTACAGTTCAATGTTTTAAACAAATGGTTTGACAGTTTATATCCTTGTTTTATAACTTAGTAAAAATACATGGAGTAATTGTTATTAACTTTACTAATGAAGGATATACTATGATTTTCGTCTATGGTTTTTGTAGTGGGAGTGGGTGTGCTGTAGCAGCAGAGTACCCCATGATATCGGGTTGTTCCTCACGCAACATTTTCCAGTGTCTTTCGTTCTGTAGAAAGAGAGAGAATCTTAATCTTCAAGTACTCATTGAATATATCATACAACTGGTTAAGTATTCATCATTTGCAAAAAGTCCAGCATTTGCTTCCTGAAGATTTTGAACAGCGAATTAGATATTGTCACTGGCTTCAAAATAATGTAGGGGAAAGTAATACATACCAAAATCTTTTTTAAAAATAGGTTGTCGAAGTTTAAACGAAAGTACCTATGAAATGAGCTTATAAGTTCCATAAGTTGTTAACTTTACTAGAAAGGTTCATTTGTACTTTATAAATATTTCTATTTGTTACAGACAGCTTTAATTAAATGGCAAACACAACAGGTTTGGCGTTTGGAATTAAAACAAAAGTTTATTTTCAATAGTCGCTTATTGTTATTTCAGTTCGCAAAGTAAGGAGAAACTCGAACACTGTCAGAAGAAAGGAGTGAATTTTCTCGAATTATATCCAAAAGATACTGCTATATTGTTTCGGAAATAACAACTTATTACAGAGTACATAGGTATGATATGTAGATAATATAGTTAAAATACTTCCAGTTATCAGTTACGTTTTATGTATTTAACTTAAAAATTTAAACTTTGTACACAATTATTTGCCTATAGCTTGATAGCGACTTATTTAAAGAACATGGTTCATAAAATTACAACTTTCCTAAACTTAATTTTTAATACTTAATATTATTTAAATAGTTTATTATTTAAATTCTGCAAGAAACAACATTTTTAATACTTTTATTGTTAATATTTAATTTTATGTAGTAGTTTTCATTTAATTTAGTTTAAAATGTTTGAATGTCTGCCATTGTGAAATTTGATAGTTTTGAAAAAAAAATATTTTTGGAAATTGTAGACTTCTGAGAAATGAAGGCCCTTGTCCCACCAAAGCGGCGCAACAGCGACGCGACAACTATAACACGATGTCGCTAGCGTGTATCGTTTTTAACCCATGCATGGTTTCTAATGCACCGTCTATAGCCCCTAGGTATTGTATAGTTAACATCTTATGTTAACCAGAGAAATGTTATCCCTACTACTATACTACCGACACGCTGGAGCAAACATAACATCAACATTAAAATGCGAAAAATCCCTAAGGCAATTGACGCTAATTTCAAATGTTATGATTTATTATTTGAGGTTAATTTTTCGTAACTAGATGTGATTAATTGAACCATTGGCATTGATTGAATATTATTCAATAATTAAACCTTATAGAAAATTTATGAAAAATGTCGAACGGCCGTTTTCAGACTGATCGGGCCCTCTCATTACCTTTTGTTACAGCCTGCCCCTCAATAGTTCAGCTTCACAGCCTATCGTTACACAAATAATACAATTTGAATGCGAGCAATTCACATTATTTTAAAGGATGTATTTAACTTAAATACGTAAATTACTGTAAGTATATTCTTGTTTATGAGGGGAAAGTGAGGTGAACCATGTTTTTGTCCTACTAAGGTTCGCAGGGATTCTAAATAAACTTTGTCCTTTTCTGCCACTCTGGTGCGACCTTTTGCAAAGCAACCTGGCATGGTAACAAACACTTATAATAATTTACGGAAATTTTCAGGTGGAAAGATTGCAATGTAAACAAATAGAGAAAACAGTAAAAGCGAAAAAACATGTGGCGCTTGCGCTGTTGCGCTTCCTATTCACGCAATTCATCCGCTTAGGGAATTTTAGTGTTACCAACCAATTTTGCTCTAGTGGGCAAGATCACAAGTTGTCGGTACTATCTACTATGTTATCTATAGGGGCTATAGCACCATTGAATAAAGAATAGAGAGGAAGGAGTATATGAACTCGACCTTGAAATCAAAGTGGTGGCAAAATGGCTACTAGCATATTTCCTGTTACATAGAAATTGACAGAAACAACTGCCATATTAATAACTCTAATTGGAGTTCAGTGACTGTCAAAATCAACAAATGAATATTTCAAATTTTGCAGGTTATGGTCAACTGTCAACACGACCAAAATGTAAACAAAGATGACTCAACAGTGGTGTACAAATGGCTGAACTTCCGTAACTAATTTTTATGCAGCAATGATACGATACTCTCCTTCCTCTCTATTCTTTATTCAATGTATAGCACCGTACGGCGTACACACACCAACGCTCCGGTAGAGAAACATCCAAGCTGCGTGTCGGCTTCTTGTTGCCGAGCGACTCGACAGGTCACATAAAATAAACCCCTAGAAAAGAAACTAGATTCATTGGTAACGGAGAAACTAAATTCATTGGTAACGGAGAAACTAAATTTAATATCCCGCTCATCCACCAGGGAGCACTATTTAGTTGTCACGTGCGAGTACCGCAACCTCCGCCATTTTTAGTCCTTTCCGCGCTTCAGTCACTACACGCTTAGTAAAGTAAATGATGTTTTGACTAAATTTTTCGGAATATAATAAAAAAAATACACTTAACGGCATAACAACACGGCATTTTATTAAAAATTGCGCACTTCGTAAGTATATTTTATGTATATGGACTAAAAATGGCCGCCAGGGCGGCATTTGTCGCGTCAAAGGCTTGCGGTACTCTATTAATCTACTGACTCTGGTCACGTGCAGAGTCAGTAGATTAATAGAGTACCGCAACCTCCGCCATTTTTAGTCCTTTCCGCGCTTCACTCACTACACGCCCAGTAAAGTAGATGATGTTTTGACTAAATTTTTCGGAATATAATAAAAAGATACACTTAACGGCACAACAACACGGCATTTTATTAAAAATTACGCACTTCGTAAGTATATTTTATGTATATGGACTAAAAATGGCCGCCAGGGCGGCATTTGTCGCGTCAAAGGCTTGCGGTACTCTATTAATCTACTGACTCTGAAGGGTACTACAGTGACTTTATTACAAAAGGGTACCAGAGTCAGTAGATTATTAGAGTACCGCAAGCCTTTGACGCGACAAATGCCGCCCTGGCGGCCATTTTTAGTCCATATACATAAAATATACTTACGAAGTGCGTAATTTTTAATAAAATGCCTTGTTGTTGTACCTACCGTTAAGTGTATTTTTTTTTATTATATTCCGAAAAATTTAGTCAAAACATCATCTACTTTACTGAGCGTGTAGTGAGTGAAGCGCGGAAAGGACTAAAAATGGCGGAGGTTGCGGTACTCTATTAAGGTGGAAGTTCGCGCGGCGACAGAGACCGGAGACCGAGACGGGAGACCGAGACGCGAGACCGAGACCGTTACTGGTCATTAGGGTTTGTTAAGGCGCGTGTTCGCGAGCGAGACCGAGACATGAGACGGGGACGCGAGACAGAAGACAGCAAGACGGTTTCCGCCCCGGACTAGTACCGTCGCGCGTCTCGCGTCTCGGTCTCCCGTCTCGGTCTCCGGTCTCTGTCGCCGCGCGAACTTCCACCTTTAATCTACTGACTCTGGTCACGTGCAGAGTCAGTAGATTAATAGAGTACCGCAAGCCTTTGACACTGACTCTGGTCACGTGTAAAGTCACTAAATATTCTAAAGTACCGCAACCTTATGTTCCAATGAGTTAGAGAGAGAAAGCTAATTTTAACCCCAAAATGGCGGAAAAATGACAAATCTGTGTTTGACATACGATGAAAATTGGCCTTTACTATTACTAAGTGTGCAGGTGAATAGTAGTACATATTGTATGTTGACAATGGAATAATATCAATATAATAATTTTATTAAATAAGAAATTATTTTCTTATTACCTTGAAATATGTAGGTACGTACTTGTAAGGTGGTAACGAATATTGTGAATTGATTTGTAAAGCAATATTTGAATTTTTTCACATGATAGCTTAGCTACTTACGAAGTAAGTCTTATGAAATAATTCAAAACAATCACGAAGTTACATTAGTCTGGTTACCATTAAAAAAGATTTTAACCTTGAAATAGGAAATACTAAAACCGAAGTTATTCTTTTTATGGAAATTTTAATGCTCAATAAATGCCCACAAAAGGGTTGGTGCTGTTTTAATAGCATATTTGAAATTACTATGTACTGTAAACTAACGTACCTACCTAACTGAAAAGGCAAGCAGCTAAATCTTCTTTTTAGTTCATTGACTTAACTTAGGTAGGTACTCTTAAACTTTTATGATCGACTACCTTTTTGCTATGTTAAACGAATTGGTCAACGTCGATAAGTTAATCGTTGATACGTGTTTTACAGAACTGCGTGTCTGGTTGATTAACTGTACTTTTGAATAAATCCTGTCGGTAACTTATACTGCTATTCGTTGGATACACTTTGGTTTAATTACCTTTCAATTAGCCACCAGTGGAATACATTCAAAATTTGTCATTCAGTACGTGAAACTCATGATACAGTTATTGTTCTAAATTAACAGTAACTATTGACTTGTATCCGTATTGTGAACTACTTTGTCGTAATTGCAATAAATCTATTACGTAAGTAATATTGTTGCAATCTTAAGTTCTTACACTTGAATTTATCCAGATAGCTCATTTAGTCTGCAATGTAAATGGGAATACCTATTACACGTATCTATAGTAATTTAAGCTTTCGTTTATTCCCGGATGGACTTTTGTAGTATCCAATTTTCTTCTTTCTTCAAATGGAGTGCCCTGTATTATTACGTCCTAAATCAACTGCCGCTTGTTACACTTTTTTGCAACATTTTTTGTTAAGGTTCCCTTATACCTACAGTGTTTTTCTTATACTACTATCGGAGTAAAAATGCAAGGCCTCTGAGCTCTGACTTTAAGTGGTCATAACGAAAAAACTGAAGGGTGAAATTTCTTCATTTTTGGGCAGTACAGGGTGGGCCAAATTCGATGTTTTTAAGGGATACAGCAAAAACCATAAGAGTTAGCAAAAAACTAATAAGGTACTTATGAGCTCTTTTTAAAAGAAAAAATCGGTGGCATAAACAGATTACCCATATCACGATTATTTACGTAGATACAGGGTGAAAACTAAAAAGTAGCATTTTCGAAAAACCGCAATATTTTCTTTACTATAGAAGTTAAGGTCATGAAATTTTCAGGATATAGGTAAGAGGATACGGCAATTTTAAAAATGGGATCAACAAATTTCTAGGCCTACTAAGTTGCGCACGGCCAAAGTCAACTTTCATTTTTCTTATGGGCGCCATATTGGATTTTTACTTTATCAAAATCCTCATTTGAAATGCTCTTCAACCATGTATAACATGCTTCGAATATATAACAAAAGGAAGGAACATGTATATGGCAAAATGAGTAACATTAATGGTTTACCAATATGGCTACCTACTGTGACGTATTCCGTCGAGTCATTGGTGTACTGTTAAGCAGGGTCGTAAATCCAACATTTGTATGTTTACGCGCCTGCTGTAAACAAAATAAAATGCATAAATTTTTTTTAAATTTTATTGCCCTTTAAACATAATTAATTTGGTATGCATATTTCTAATTTTTTGCACATTTTCTATGTTCTTAACCGTATAATGAATTCTACGCTACTGGTAATTTTTTACTTTTAAATTGACAAACTGCACGCTACACCCGTTTGACCAATCATAAATGGTTTACTGTTACGTCACTGTGACGTAAAGCTTGCGTAACTTCCGTTACATTGTACCGTCTACTAAACTATAGGGATATTCCTTCCTTTTGTTATATGTTCGAAGATAACATGTTTATGTTTGGTCAACATAAATAATAAAAAACAACAAAATTAAGATCTCGTGGTAGTAGGCTTTGATATTTTTATTGAATTTTTCCATAGGGGGCTTTGCTGTCTCTTTTTTAATCATCTAACTGTCCAAATAGAATTTATTGTAGGTGTCATTTGTGTGCAGTTAATAATTTGTGAGTTTTAAAATGAATTACTATTCAAATAGTGATAAATATGATACGTTGCAGTGTTTTATTCTCTGTCGCTGACAATAAATTTTATTTTGACAGTTAGATGATTAAAAAAGAGACAGCAAAGCCCACTATAGAAAAATTGAATAAAAATATCAAAGCCTACTAAGTACCACGAGATCTTAATTTTGTTGTTTTTTATTATTTATGTTGACCAAACATAAACATGTTATACATGGTTGAAGAGCATTTCAAATGAGGATTTTGATAAAGTAAAAATCCAATATGGCGCCCATAAGAAAAATGAAAGTTGACTTTGGCCGTGCGCAACTTAGTAGGCCTAGAAATTTGTTGATTCCATTTTTAAAATTGCCGTATCCTCTTACCTATATCCTGAAAATTTCATGACCTTAACATCTATAGTAAAGAAAATATTGCGGTTTTTCGAAAATGCTACTTTTTAGTTTTCACCCTGTATCTACGTAAATAATCGTGATATGGGTAATCTGTTTATGCCACCGATTTTTTCTTTTAAAAAGAGCTCATAAGTACCTTATTAGTTTTTTGCTAACTCTTATGGTTTTTGCTGTATCCCTTGAAAACATCGAATTTGGCCCACCCTGTACATTAGTCATTTATATACATATGTTTAACATGTGTAAAAATCAAATTGGTAGAATCAGTTGTTTAACTTCTATTTTAATTAACAGCAATAAAAACGCTGTATTTAGTATTTTCCTGGCTGACGGTCAGTTTTAACTTACCTATCATAAAATTGTTATTGTTTCATAAATTGTTACCAAATTTACAAATGTTGTAGCACACATACTTCTGAAAAGTCGACAGCCAATAAATATTGATTATTCATATAATTAACTGGTTTTATAAGCCCTAACCGAAAATGTTCTATTTTGCAATATACGGTAACTAAAGAAAAAATTCTTGTTTTAAATGCTAAATTTGTATTACTCAAATCCAACTGCATTATTCCCTTATTGAAAATAAAATTTGTTTTCTTGTAATTCAAAGTAAATGTTATGTTTATCGCGAAAGAAAGACGCACATATTCCCGCGAGAGGTAATCTACCACATCGTAAGCAGCGAGCGGCAACCCACAAGAATGTGATTATTCTTTTGCATTGTACAAAACCATGCGCTTTATAGCAATAGTGTACGACAACCGCTACCCCGCGCGCTGCGCTTCACCTCTCCAACCTAAGCAACCATCCTTTTTTCAAAATTTGTTTAAAAAAAACGATGTATAATGACATTATTTTTGTGAAAGTGTTAGACCATAATATAATTGCTTTACCCTTGTTATGTTACTGTCAATAGAGCTTACAATACCGGAAGAAATTTTGAATATCGGTTTTCGGTATTCAATCAAGTGATTCCCGGGATCCCGGTATTGATACCGGTATTGACTTTGTTTACTGCTAAAACTATAAAAGAAAAAGAAAAAACGCATAGCTTAGAAATTCAAAGTTCATAATTCCAAATTCAAAGTATTCAAGTTATTCAAAAATGTAAATATAAAATGTAAATCAAATAAATCATTCAAAAATGTAAATATAAAATGTAAATCAAATAAATCAACATAAAACTCAAAAATTTCATATTCAAAATAGAAATTTGAAATAAAAAATTGAAACTCAAAATATTAATGCTAATGAATCCTAAGTTATAATTTGAAAATTCAAATTTCAAAATTCGAAACGCAAAATATTACTGCTACTTACAGTTAAAAAGTTTAAATTAAATTCAAAATTGAATTTCGGAATAATAAACTCGCAATTATAATTTTGTAAATTTATAGTTCAAAAATTAAAACGTAATAAAGAATAATTGGTAGTGCCATTTGAAAAATTAAGTTCCGTTAATAGAAATTTTGTCAATTGACGTAGTAATTTCTCCGAACACAAGAAGATTTCGGATTTGACCATCCGGTAGGTTACATTTCATGTTTTAGTAATATCGCATCGTCACGGCCTTCTAAGCTTGTAATCTCTGCGATATTCAGTTTTTTGGGCACGTGCCTCCAAACGATGTGTGACACGTAAAGTCGCACTAGAATTGACCAAGGAATATACAGGGGGTGTCGTTAAAAAAAATGCAATTTTGATATAAATCATCCTGTATAAACTTTGCGATTCAAGTGAAAATATTTTAGATTTATAGCCTTACCATATCCCATAAACGAACGTTCGAAATGTTCGTTAATAAACCCACAGTCACCCATCCACACACTATTGGCCCGTCCTGTATACATACAATATTTTGCACTAGTTCTAAATATCATCAATCCAAAATATTTTCTACTAAAATAAAATAAAAGTAATAGCGAAATACCGGTATTTACGTATGAATACCGGTTTTAAATACTGCGTCAATTTTGTCCGGAATCCCGGTTTTCGAAATCCCGGAATTCCGGTATTGTAAGCTCTAACACTGTCAATATTATTAATATCGAACGTTCAGGTACTGAGTTACACAAGATGTCGTTTTTTCATTATAGCTTTAAGACTAATAAACCAATTGGCCTGAAAAGCATCTCATATCGACAAAAAAGTATACATTTTTGAAATATATAAGTATCTACCACTCAGTTTCAATAATATAGCCGTAATTAGGTAATTTTTAAAGTCGAGCGCTTGTGCGATTTGAGCCATAATTAGCGCTTTTTCGCACATACACTTGTAGAAAAATGCTTTATTGTGGAATAAATACACCAGCGAACAAAAATGGCGTGCATGACAAGAAAAATGTCAAACACGACTAACTTAACATTTAACTAAAACTAACAGTGCGCGCGCAAGGCGGCGCGGCTAACTTAATGTATAAAATAAGAAAAATAATTCTTAACATACTCCCCCCGTTGAAGGGATTGTAAATTCTTTCAAAAGAATACATAAACGAACAAATTAACAAAAATTTGATAATACTACATGTTTATCTCCTTTTCCGACACGTCACAATCACTCGAGGAGTCTAAAGGTAGCGGACAGATCTTAGTAATTGATCTTGTCGTTTCGCCACTAACACAGCGTAGGCGCACAACACGTACGACACCATCCTTACCCGGTATCGCCTTAACAACACGTGCGAGTTTCCATTTGGTTGGTGGAAGGTGAAGCTCCTTTACCAACACAAGAGTTCCTTCCTCTATGTTGGGTCTTTTTAAATGCCATCGAGAGCGAACTTGAAGTTCTGATATATATTCTTTAGACCAACGGCTCCAGAAATTTTGCACAATTTGTTGAATTCTTTGGAAGCATGTCAATCTGTTTTCGGCCGTGGACGTAACATCTGAATCAGGCACAGTTGTAATTGCTCGACCAATTAAAAAATGACTTGGCGTTAACGGCAGCATATCGTTGGGATGGGAAGAAAGGGGATATAAAGGTCTAGAGTTAAGAATACCTTCAATTTGAATCAGTACCGTTAAAAAATGCTCAAATGAGAGTGTAGCATTGCCAATTACTCTTTTAAGGTGAAATTTTGTGGATTTAACCCCAGCTTCCCATAGACCCCCTAAGCTAGGAGAGTACGGCGGCAAGAAAACCCAGTTAAAGCCTTCGTTAGAGCATAATTCAGCCAATTTTCGGTCATTGTTTCTTAAAAATTTTCCCAAATCGTCTAATCTAGTCTTAGCTCCGCAATAATTACGACCATTATCAGAGTATATTTTATGTGGCATACCTCGTCGCGATGCAAAACGACGAAGGCACATCATGAATGCCTCGCTTGTCAAGTCAGTTACGGGCTCCAGATGAATCGCCTTTGTATTGAAACAAATAAAGAGGCACACATAGCATTTAACTGGTTTCCACCCGCGACCGGCTTTGTCCTTGACTAATAACGGACCGCAATAATCGGTGCCAACTATTGAAAATGGAAATTGAGAGGTTGTTCTATCAGCAGGAAGATCTCCCAAAATATTGTGTATGCCCCTTGGCTTTGATCGAAAACATGTTATGCATTGGAACACAGTCTGTTTAGCCAAATTACGGCCGTGTACAGGCCAAAAGCGCTCTCGTACAGAACAGAGTAGTTGTAAAGGACCGGCGTGACATAATCGTTTGTGCTCAGCACGAAAAATTAGTTTAGCAAAGATGTGCTTTGAGGAAATTAAAATTGGATGTTTTTTGTCATGGGTAAAGGTTGGATTATTGGAAAGTCTACCGCCCACTCTCAGAACCTTACTTACAGTATCATAAAAGGGGTTTAACTTTAATAAGGTACTCTTTTTGGATAATGATTTGTTATGCGATAACAGGTTCATTTCATCTGGAAATGTTTCTATTTGTGAAAGGCGGGCTAACTGATTGACAGAGTTTTGTATCTCAGCCACTGTTAGTGTCAGAGACTCGCAGGTCTTCTCTTTTATTGAGGATCGAGAGTTTTTAATGAATCGCAAGCAGTATGCAAATACACGCTGCAGTTTGTTGAGATCAGAATATCGTTCAAACAGCGTTGGTGATTTGATTATAAAGTCAGTAGAAAGATCGAGAGTGGCAAAACCTTGTGTTTTATAGTGCGGTTCCGATAGGAATTCAGGCCCCATCCACCAAAGGGTGCAATTGGTTAGGCTGGTAGCGGATATCCCACGTGTCACTAAATCGGCTGGGTTCTTACCAGTAGGGATATATTTCCACGAAGTAGGACAAGTGAGAGTCTGAATTTGACAAATTCGGTTGGAAACGAATGTTTCCAATGAATGTGGTTCACTGTTGATCCATGAGAGAACAATAGTTGAATCAACCCAGTATGTTACACTATCGATGTTAACATCAAGAGCATCCCTTACGGACTTTACCAGATTAGCCATCAAAACAGCGCTGCACAACTCCAGACGAGGAATCGTTAGAGATTTCAGAGGTGCGACTCTGGTTTTAGAACACAAGAGGCGAATGGTGACTTGATCATAGTCATCAAGTGAACGAAGATACACGCAAGACCCGTATGCAGCTTTACTGCCATCTGAAAATGCGTGGATTTCAATGCGCTTGAACGAAGCACAAATGGTTTGTCTAGGAATGCGTATATCATTGAGTTGCAACAAATCTTGGCAGAAGCTTAGCCAATTGGATTTTAGTGGAGAAGGTAATTCTTGATCCCATGTAGAATCACTTAACCATAGCTGCTGCATGAAAATTTTGGCGGTTATTGTACAAGGATGGAGCAGGCCTAGCGGATCAAATATCATCGAGATGTATGATAGGACGGTACGCTTCGTAACTACCTTGGTGATACCTTCAAATTGCACGATTTCGAAAAAGAATTGATCAGAGTAACTATTGTAAAATAATCCCAATGTTTTCGTGCTTTTAGTTGGACCAAATTCTAGTACGTTACTCGGTATATCGTTTGATTGTATTGTATTTAGAGCATTCGGACAATTCGAATTCCACTTACGAAGAATGAAACCACCAGTTCTTAGAATCACGGTTAGATTATGGCAAATGTATTGAGCAACGTCAAGGGTTTCACAGCTTGTGATTAAATCATCGCAGTACATATCTTTACGTATGATTTTGGCGATTTGTGGATAGTTATTTTCATGCTGCTTGGCAATTTCAAACAAGCATCTGATAGCTAGAAAGCTCGACGATTTCTCTCCATAAGTCACGGTGCACAATTCATAGATGTCAAGAGGCGAAGAGGGTTCGGGTCTCCAAAATATTCTTTGGAGCGAACGTTGTTCTTTCTCGACAAAAACCGACCTGTACATTTTGGCACAATCACTTGTAAGAACATATTGGAAACGGCGGAATCGTAATAGAATAGAAAAGAGGTCATCTTGTAGAACAGGACCATTTAGCTGGATGTCATTGAATGAGACACCAGTAGAAGTAGGACAGCTTGAATTGAAAACGACTCGTAGCTTGGTAGTGAGACTGCTTTCCTTATAAACGGCGTGATGAGGTATATAGTACTGAAACTGTGCGTTATCAGGGTACAGTAGTTTAGTCATGTGTCCTAATGACTCGTATTAGTCCGGTCAATTTAGCCGAAAAAATGGGGGTACCCTTACATAAATTCCCAACAAGCTGAAAATTTGCATGAACGTTAGGGACACCATTATAATGAAAATGTGAAAAGTCCCCATCAATCCCATGTGTGCAAAAATTTTTATTCAAGGTCAAAGTTCGCAAAAATGAGTTTTTTGGATTTTTCAGCGAGACGGTTAGTTTTATGATAAAAATATCTCAGACAAAAATTGTAGACCATGCAATTATCTACAAAAATTGACCTTACACTTTTTTTCATAACATTAACCATTTCAGAGAAAAAGCGGTTCTAAAATTTACTTTAGTTGTATTCTCCATAATGAGCATGACTACGCTGAATATTTCAATCAACGGCTGTTGTACTACTATGTACATCATTGGACACATAATATAAGTAAAACTATTAGTCTTCATGACTAATACATTAATAATAAATGATAATTTTGAGAATATGAACTCAAAAGAAACCGAGTCCCTCATTTTCTGTGAAAACAAAATCAAGTATCAAAAGGCGCGAATTCTTATAGAATTCTAATTTCAACCAACTTCAAATCTGTAACTAATTATGGCATATACTACATACAATATATATGTATATAACTACCCCCCCCCCCCCCCCCCACCTCAGACATGAGCACCCCGGATTCTGCACAAATGAGTCATTGTTTTCCTTTTCACCCTTAAGGAAGATGGAAGCGGAGAGGGTGACGGACAATTTGTAAATCACGAAAAAATGTTGGAGGACAAAAAGTAAAACAAGATCGTTTTTCTGCGGACGTGCAATTTTTCCCCCTTTCCACCCCCAAAAAAGGGGTTGCAGTTGGGGGTGAAATTTGCGAATAGTTTTTTATGGAGAATCCAAAAGTGTAATAAAAAATAGGCGTTCCCATTTAAGTTTTCAAAACTCACCCCCGCTCCACCGCACAGGGGGTGAGGGTGATGTTTACGTATCATGACTCAATAGATTTCAAAAAATAAAGGAAACGGGTTTTTTTTCTTTTTGAACTTGGATGTGACGTTCTCGAGATATTAAAGGGTGTATATTTTGACTTTAATGGCGTCCCGACGGCGAAAAAATTAACCAGAGATTTGGAATCAGTAAAGAATTTCCTATAAATTGACACCACTTCCAGCTTTCTAAACCCTGTAACATCGACCAACGCACAGGCACACATCAGCAATGCTCCGGAGGGGTAAAACCACAGTGTTTAAATTGTTTGAAAAACTAAATTTTATTACATGTGCTTTCGAAAGATATTAACTCTACTCCAGAAACTCTATTCAGTAATCATCAACGGAATTCGCTTTCTTCTTTCTGTATATGGAGCTTCAGAAAGAATTCCTTGGGTAGAAAAGTTACGTTACCATCTTTTACAAAACATACACGTAATAAAAAACGTGTGCAATTAGCTTGCCTTCCTCCGACCGCGGCTTCTACTCACCAACAGATTCAAGTGTGGCTTATTAATCAACTGGACCCAGAAGAATGGGGTTGGAAGCTAATTAATAATGTATTGAAACCAATCCACACTCACTTCCACCTGCACCAGAAACCTCATTAATACTATTTTTTGCAACTGCAAAAAGGGGTGTAATTCGAAATGCGGCTGCAGAAAGTAGGCTTATCTTGTTCACCAGCACTCACCACTTGTCAAGGCGAGTCGTGTTGAAGTATTAAACCTCCAATAGAAGAAAATCCTTACATCAACGATGAAATAACTGATGTATCGCTGTTAGAACAATTTACGTCAACTCAGGAAAATGAGGAAGAAGAAGAAATAGACGAAGAAGGAGATAGAGGAAGAGAAGAAGAAACAGATGATGACGATGATGATGAATAAGACGACCTGACATTCCATTAAATTTTACTGAGATAGACCGTGGACTAGGGCTACCGGAGAAACCACGTTAAAAAAAACTAAAGTAAATTTTAGAATCGCTTTTTCTCTGAAATGGTTAATGTTATGAAAAAAAGTGTAAGCGCATTTTTTATAGATAATTGCATGTTCTACAATTTTTGTCTGAAATATTTTTATCATAAAACTAACCGTTTCGCTGAAAAATCTAAAAAAACCCATTTTTGCGAACTTTGACCTTGAATAAAATTTTTTGCACACATGGGATCGATGGGGACTTTTCACAATTTCATTATAATGGCGTCTCTAACGTTCATGCAAATTTTCAGCTTGTTGGGAATTTATGCAAGGGTGAATGTCTAAATTGACTGGGCTATATTCCGACATGAAATCCACATATAAAGATTTCAGCTTGGCGTTGGATTGCAGTCGTCTTTCTAAGGACATAAATTGCCTTAACGCATTTTGCTTTGAGCTTCCCAATGCACTTGGGCAGGAATTAAGAGGTATGGAAACGGTAAAAATGCCATCTTCGTTGCGCTTGTGAGTGTTGACGAAGTGCGTTTCGCATTGCTGTTCTTCAGAGGAGAGGAGTTTAGGAGAAGCAATATTTTCAATCTCCCAGAACTTAGAAATTTGACGAGACAAGTCAAGTGTGGTGAGGTAGCAAGAAGTGGTTGTGGATTGATCGTTGAGAGGGAGTTCCCCTGTGACAACATAACCCAATCTAGTGTTCCATAAATGAGGATACCGAGCTATGAATGGCTGTTCAGGCGATAAAACTTGCCAAAAGATATCGACGCCCAATAACACATCGATCTTTGTACTGTCGAAGAAGTCAGGGTTTGCTAAGTTTACATTCTCGGGTGTTTTTAGAGAGTTTGCATTCGAAGCGATCGAAGGGAATTCTCCAGATATGCTTTGAAGAAGTAAAAACGGCAGTTCTGCTGAGAAGTTTGTGTGTATCGATTTAATTTTTGCATATGTGGTTTCGAAGACTTTAGCCTTAGCTTCAGCGATCCCAGAGACGGAGATGTTGACGTTAGATGTGGGCAGTTTTAATTTGTTACATAACGCAATGGTCATGTATGACTTCATAGACGCTGAGTCAAGAAGTGCTAGGCATCTGTGTTGATTACCAGAAGCGTCAAATATATAAATTACCGCAGTTGGGAGAATGGGAACAGATTTGCCCGGTGAAGTTAATTGAGAAGCGAAAGCGGAGGTCGAAGACTGAGCATTGATGTCAGTAGCTTCCGGGGGCGAATTTATTGTTGTCCTGGCGTCATGCAAGAGAGAGTTGTGCCGTCTATTGCATTTTTTGCAATGACTTGATCTGCAACTAGAAACAGTGTGGCCAGCTCGTAAACAATTGGTGCAGAGAGTGAGATCTTTGGCTTTGGAAAAACGAGAATTTGGGGTTAGATCAAGGAACGTCTTACAATAAATTAATTTGTGGTTGTCATTGCAAAGTGGACACCTTTCTTGTATCTGTGGCGTGTTAGATGCAACATGAGTGAAGGTTGATCTACTGGACTGCGATTTATTCTGTGTGCGTAGACCTTGAGACGAGTAGTTGTCTGGCGGTCTATTAGGCTTATTGATTTTTTCCAATAATCGAGCACGCTTTTCAAGAAAGTCAATTAGGGCAGATGTAGGCGGAGCGACGTCTGTAGTGGCAATTTCAATTTCCCATTCACGTTTGGTATTATAATCTAGTTTGTCGGTTATTAGATATTGAATAAAGCTAGCGCACGAATTAATCTGCTCACCTAACGATTCAAGAGCGCGAAGATGCGCTTGAATTGTATCTGCAAGCTGTCTGATAGATGAAGCTGATTCCTTTGTGATTTTAGGAAAATCAACAATACCCTTTATGTGAGAATGAATCAGAAATCGCGTGTTTTTGTATCGTTTTTCTAGTAAATCTAATGCAATTTTATAATTAGCAGGAATTACGTCCAATGATTCTATTACTTTCGATGGTTCTGTGTCCAAAACCGATTTTAAATATAAGAAACGTGTGATGTCATCAAATGCGTTATTATTGTGTACAAGGGATTTGAATCCTTCAAAGAAACTAAGGAATGTCTTTGGATCACCATTGAAGGTTTTCATTTGTAAGGTAGGTAACTTTACCACGCTTGAGCGCATTTCAAGGGTGGGCGATCTTGGTGGCGAATCATTCGTAAAGGGTGCATGAGCCACGGGTTGAAAATCAGGTAAAACGTTGCCTGTGATCGAATGAGCTTGAGGTTGAGGCGATAATACTGGCATAGCCATTGAGCCTTGCGAACCGTTATTTATTGGAATTGGAGCGCATTGCTCTGCATCTTGAACCCTGAACTGACTGAGGTTATGTGATAGCAATGATTTTGCTTTACTTAATACGTCAAAATAAGTGGTTTCGAACTCGCAATAATCGTCGTAATGCGATTGCAAAAGAGCTTCTGATTCAATTTCAATTATATCTGCATGAATTGCATCGTATTTTGATAATAATTCTTGAAACGAATTTAGTCTCATTTCTAGTTGCAAAAATTCACTTCTAGAAATGCTTTGTATGGCTGTGCTATCAATTGCTACTTCAGACGCAATTAATGAGTCATAAAATGCCTTAAAACTGGTTATCTTACCTTTGACCGTATTCCGCCTACGTATTAAACTGGCTATAGCATTTTGTTGTGACATTGCTACTGTGTATTATTTCTTATTTTTTCTTAAATAAATTGTGCAATTGCACGATTATAAACTAATTATCATGCGATGGAATAAAGGTATTCAAACTCAATTTAATGTTATGGAATGAAAATGTAAATACATATAAGATAAGGAATATGCTACCTGCGACCTGATTTTCCTGTGCAAGCTGGTGGTTGACGAACCAGTGCCAGCTGGATTTGATACTACAGCGGATCTGTATATGATTGATGAGCGTTGTGCTGCTTCACTCCTGTCGTTGCTTTGTGTAATGAACTGGGCCACTTCTGATACTCTGCTACTTGTTTCTTGAATATACCGCAATGGTGTTGCAATTTGTGATGCTTCTAATGATGCTAATCTTCGAAGCTGGTTATCAATCATCGGTGAGAAGGACCAAAATTATGTAGAAAAATGCTTTATTGTGGAATAAATACACCAGCGAACAAAAATGGCGTGCATGACAAGAAAAATGTCAAACACGACTAACTTAACATTTAACTAAAACTAACAGTGCGCGCGCAAGGCGGCGCGGCTAACTTAATGTATAAAATAAGAAAAATAATTCTTAACAACACTGATACAGAAAATACGATATATTGTAAAAATCTAAAACTTTACACCTTTTTGTAGAAATAAATGGTCTTTTAAGTGCACTTTATTTCATTAAATTATGATTGTTAATTACTGAGATACAAGCTTCTAAAGTCAGAGGCCTTGCATTTTTACTCCGATAGTAGGTATATTCTTGATTATTCATTACCGCGGCCTCGATTAGTTCAAATTCAGATTTAGAATATAGATTTGTAATGCAATTCAAGAGAAGTTTTATTTTATTTTATCTGCCTATATTATTATTTAATTTTAGCCGTAAAATAAATGTTTACATTTTCTCAATTTTTTCTGAAACTGAAAATTGAACCATGAGACGGGGTAAAAAGTTGCATGAACAACAGGGATCCCTCTGTAATCTGTTATTCATTCAACTTAAATCATTTTATAAATATAAAAAATATAAGAAAACAAAAATTAGTCATTTTTATATCAGTTTAAAGAAGCGAAAATGAATTATTTGAGACTTGAACACTGAAGCGTCCTAAACTTTCTATCGAACGAAGGTAGAAAATAGCCCTTCCCATTTCCAAAACAGTTCAAATTGGATAGGTAATCCATTAATGTTGATCTAAACTGCGGACGACTTTTGGAAGAACAAAGTGAAGATTGAAGATTTGATATTGACTGATGGCCGAGTAAAAGTTCCAGTTATTGTTAGAGAAATAGGAATATCAAAAAAGAGTATTTTCAAGATTTGGAAATGAGCAAAAGTGTCGGCATGATGGATTTCTCAGCTACTCAGCCTCGAACAAAGCTCCGTGCAATAGACTCTTCACTCATCGCAAATTTTCAAAAAACGAGCTGCGTCAAAAGTGATAACTTTTAACAGGCGTTTTGCCCCCTCAAAACAGTTTTACAGAAACACTATAATATTCACTGGGAGTAATTCACAATATGCAATTGATCGCTATTATACATTGTAATAAAACAATTCGACGTCCATTTTTTGCTCTAAACATCCCAGTTGTAATAAGCACTGTTATGAAATACAAAAAAGGTCTTTCATTTTTTAAAACAGTAGTGAGACAACAAAAAGCTGAAAAAAGGTTTATTTGGTTGAAGGGCAGATTCTCAAAATTTAGTATTAGTTTATTACCTTGGTTAATTGTGAAATTAAAAAAATTAAACCTCTTCTTGCTTTAAATTCGATTTAGGTATCTATAATTAAATAAATTATATTTATGTGATAAAGCATTATTATTAGTATTTAAAGTAATAATGTGTAATTTTATTTTCAGCTCTCTGAAGATGTGGCAAGGAAGAAAGCAGAATATCAAAAATACCTAGAACTGTACAAATTAATGCGGTCGAGGTTTGAGGAACACTATGTTAAGTGTAAGTTCTTTTTCATTTTTAACAACTTATGATGCGACCACAGTATATGTGATGCGACGTTAAGAACTTTTCTCCTTTTCTTACAAATTGTGATCTAAGCATTAACGCGATGTCTGTCCATTTTGGCAAGCAGCTTAAAAATCCTACTTTATAATTATAATATTGGTGTTTTCAACGAACTTCGTTCGTTACTTCGATATTCCGTCCGTGCGTTGCAAGAGATGCGTACCTATTGTCTAAATAGCCCAGTCAATGAAGGTTTTTTGTCGCAACAAATTAGGGGAAAGCTGCATTTTTTATATGTGATACACCGTTATGAGACATGTATTTTCTCAAAAGTCCCCGCCTCTCCCCCTTGTGCTTCTCCCCCCATCACCCCTAACAGCTTACAAATGCATAATTTCACTAGATTGCTTACAAGTTCTTTAATATTCATCGTAGAGAATAAATTTTTTTTAAATTTTGTTCCTTAATAGTTTAATACCCATTAAAAGTATCTTATTCTTATAAACATTTCGTTAAAGTTGATATTAAGGGACCTATAAAACAACAAACACAAAAAAATGGTTTCTCGAAGCACGTGAATTTACTTTATTACCTATGTTTTTGTTGTTAATTAAAATACACAAAAATGGTTCAAATAAAACTTTTAGTATGTATCTTTAGCTTCAAGTTGATGTGGTTCATTGCTTGTTTAAGTTTATCGCTTGGGTTTGGGACGTCGTCATAGATAGCGCTTGCACTCCGCTTCAGTTGTCCGACGTATAATACGCTTAGCCTTCGCCCAGTAAAATGGGAAAATTTGGATGAAATTAATGTTTACAGCGGCGGCGGGGACTTTTGAGAAAATACATGTCTCATAACGGTGTATCACATATAAAAAATGCAGAGCTTTCCCCTAATTTGTTGCGACATATGACACTTTTCGCCCTTTATTGACTGGGCTAAATCGAGATCCGGTCCCAATTTTTCGATATCTCAAATACTTTTCGAAATATTCGATTTTAAAGTCGAAATTTCGAAATTATCAAATTTTGTCTTTTTGATAAGGCCAGATTTTTTATACTTTCGTTACTGCGGTATTTGAAGTTCGTTCTGTAATACAGGGATTTCAAATAGTTATTTATTAAGTATTATATTGATGTAAGGGTACATAAATATCTCAGCTCTCAGCTCAGCAATAATAAGGTGACGAATTTCATTCCCACAAGTTTTCTACCGTATAAATCCCCCAGTTTAAGTTTAAACGTTCTTTTGAAACAATAAATGGCGCACCGTTTTTAGGGTACAAAATTGTGCATTTTTTAATTTATTAATCGATTTTTACTTTCCTGTGCATATACACACGTGTACATTACACATAGGGAAAAGTAATGTAATCGAAAAAAAAATCAATCTCGTGGTTTTGATGAATCTCAACGTTTTGGATCTTCCTGAATCCAAAACCACCATCTTTGAAAAATGTTTGTCTGTGGGTGCTTATACGTTATGGCTGTGGGCTGTGGAGCCTAAACTACTACCACATCTGTGCTACTACTATCGGAGTAAAAATAAAGGCCCCTGACTTTGACTCGTCATACTGAAAAAACTGGGGGTTGAATTTTTTCATTTTTGGGCAGTACATTAATCATTTATATATGTTTAACATGTGTAAAAATTAAAATTGGAGAATCACTTGTTTAACTGTTATTTTAATTAACAGCAATAAAAACACTGTATTTAGCATTTTCCTGGCTAACGTAAAATTGTTATTGTTCCATAAATTGTTACCGAATTTCAAAATGTTGTAACACACATACTTCTCAAAAGTCGAAAGCCCATAAATGTTGATTATTGATATAATTAACTGGTTTTATGAGCTATAACCGAAAATTGACTATTTTCCAATATACGGAAACTAAAGAAAAAATTCTTGTTTTAAATGCTAAATTTGTATTACTGAATCAAGCTGCATTATTCCTTTATTGAAAACAAAAGTTGTTTTCTTGTACTTAATTCAAAGTAAATGTTATGATTATCCCGGAGAGGTAATCTACCACGTGCTAAATAGCGGTCGGAAAACCACAACAAAGTGATTATTCTTTTGCATTGTACAAAACCATGCGCTTATATAGCAATAGTGTACGACAACAGCTTCCCCGCGTACTGCACTTCACCGCGCGGCCCAAAGCATCCATCCTTTTTTCCAAATTTCTTTTTTAAAAAACCATCTATAATGACATTTTTTTGAATCGTGTTACTGTTAATTTATATTAATATCGAACTATCAGGTACTCTGTTACACAAGATGTTTTTTATTATAGCTTTAAGTTAGCGCTTTTTGCACATACACTGATACATAAAATTAACAGATTATTGCACAAATCTAAACCTGTACACCTTTTTGTAGGAATAAATAATCTTTTAAATTATGATTACTAATTACTGAGATACAAGCTTCTAAAGTCAGGGGCCTTGCATTTTTACTCCGATAGTAGACCGATTTTCATGAAATTTAAAACTAAGGCCTATAAAATAATTTCATCGGTAAAACAAGTTTCTCTTCAAAATCGGCCCAAATGGGCTCAAATTAAGGGCGTTATTTTGGGAACAAACATTCAAATTTTAACCCAATCTAATTTCCCTTGGTGAAAAGTTAGTAGACATGGTTATAAGTAAAACGCCGTTTTTCGTTTGTTTCTAAATTCAAAATGGCGGCCAATATAGCAATTCTCTAAGTTTTTACTTTTTAGGGTGTAGTTGAAGAACCGTTTAACTTGATTAAAATTTGAAAATTGGAAATTATAGCCAAAAGATGGCTAGAACTTTTACTTGTAATTGGTAGAGAACAAAAATGTAACGTGGCCAATTTATTGGTGCCCAAAATTGGTGAAAAATTAAAAAGCGATTTTCTCAAAATCTGCTCCAAGCATTTTTTTTATTTTTTGAAATATACATTATTTTATATTTTATACCTATAGTTCATGAAACACTACTGGGACTACATTTATTTCTTTATAAACGGGGGTAACGCGATTCTCGCGTTTTGCGTGGTTTGGGGGGGGGGGGGGTATCTGTGATTGTAGGTTGTAATAGCTTTTGTTTTAAAATATCACACCTTGCTGAGCTGGCCGAGCCACTTAAAAAAAGAAAAAAAATTATATTTTTGTACCTTTTCAGATTTTTGACCCAGTAGGTATCTGTAATTTAGCAAGTTATTAACGTAACTAAAATAAAGGATTACATTTACTTACATT
Organism: Pyrocoelia pectoralis; assembly: GCA_036250285.1. Lineage (NCBI taxonomy): Eukaryota > Metazoa > Arthropoda > Insecta > Coleoptera > Lampyridae > Pyrocoelia > Pyrocoelia pectoralis. The sequence goes on from CM070074.1 coordinate 43,488,920, forward strand.
TGACGTAAAAATCACAAAAATCGGTTGATATTTGATAAATATATACGAATTCGTTCAACTCTATACCTACTACCTATAGTAAATTTTTACCAATTATTTAAAAAAAATGTAAAATGCAAACTTTTTGGAATAGATTTGAGACCAAAAATACATAATGGCCCTTTCACAATGTTAATTACGTCTTTCCACATAGCCTTTACCCAAAAATTAACGAAAATATAACAAATTCCGTGTGAACTTCATAAGGATAGTTTACAATGAATTTTGAATGTAAAAGAACTCAATTTGGACACTGGCAGCTTCTTGGGAATACGAATGCCCTTAGGGAGAACGTTTTAACATTCATCTTTAACTATAGTAAAACTAAAAATACCATAAAACATAAAATGTACAAATAGAGGCTGGTCTAACGTTGCATAATACCTACTTATCTGTTTTATAGAAAGACCTTCTCCTACCTTAAACAGTTTCAAATTTTTGTTTATTTCACTAACTAAAGGCGTCATTTATACGTATATGTGCAGCATTAAATATGGATTTTACTTCCTCTTAATTACAATATAAGTTGTAGGTATATTTAGAAGTGTAGTGTAACGTAACCATACACTTGCCACCTACTTTCATCAATATGTAGACAAAAACATTTTTCTCGGTGAAAACATTCGACTATAATATGTTACTGACGACATCGTCCATCGTTCAAAATCTCTACATTCGAAATAAGCACACAAACATGTACATTTCGAAAGTTACCGAAAGAAGGTATCGGGACATATAAATTACTCTACGATGAATGCTGTTGCTACTTTTTACATCATTTTAACGATGAAAATGTTAACGCGAGGCATAATAGAATCATTTTTCATCATTTGGATAACTTTTCAACTTGAAATAATTAAATTTCCATGTTACCGAGAAAAAGTTTCCGATACTTGTCATTTTGAAAATTTTCGCGAAAATACTTTCTGGCATTGTTTTAATGTTCAAAATGGGTTAATGACCTCGGACAGACAAACTTTGCATGTTTACACAAAATTTTTACCCAAAAATAAGCACAAATAGCGAATTCTATTTTACACGTACCTACCTAATCTCCATAAGCAAACTTTGAACGTATTTTCTAAATAAAGAAAATATATTTGGGCACAAATACCGCTTGAATAAGATGACGGACTTTTATACTAAATGTTTAAAACTTACTTCGAAAAAAATTAGTGCAGATATTTACGTGGTTTGCGGGGTATCTATAATCGTAGATTTGTAGCATTAATTTGTAGGTTATAATAGCTTTGGTTTTAAAATATCACACCCGCTCGCATTCGTCAGGACTCGACGACTGTCGGAAAAGTGCACAGCAACACACACATATACACATGTCTCCGTTATTATACAGGGTGAGTTTTTTTTCATTATTTGTATGGGGATCTCGGAAACCATAAGAGTTACACATTTGCTTAAATGGGGAAAGATTTGCTTCTTTGGAAGACTAATCCAGATATGCTTTTGTTGATTTAAGAAAATGCATGGCTTACTAGATATTTGTAAAAAAGTAAAATTCTCCAAAATCGTTTCAGCCCTTTAATTCGTTTATTTCTAAAGATAGATCAAAATTGTTTAAATACAATTTGTAGATAATTTTGTGCCGAATAACGTCACCGTACTAGTTTTTTAATTTTGCTTAGCATTTTGAGGTTATGAAGCAAAGTTGAATTTTTTAAATGGAAACAATAGTTGGCTATGAGGTATTTTAATAGTGCATTTTTTTCTGATTGTAATGATGTAAGGGTTGTATCACTTATTTTAATAAATAAAGGCACAATACACGTTTTCCTATTATTAGGTCTACCAAAAATCACATCCTGCCATGGAAAACAAAAGAAATTTACAGTAAGTGTTCGAAATGTACACAATTATTATCGACACACCTTTAGACTTTTTTGTATTTGGAGGAATAAAAGATGCAGGAGCCGCAGGAAGTGTTTATTAATGCGTTTAGCAGATTAGATGTAAATGGGCGTAAAATTGGGAAAGCTGTTAACTCCGTGTTGAAAAGGTGTCACAATGTGTGTCGATAATAAGTTCTTTTGTTTTTCATGGCAGGATATGATTTTTTGTAAACCCAATAATAGAAAAACGTGTATTGTGCCTTTATTTATTAAACTAAGTGATACAACCCTTACATCATGACAATCAGACAAAAATGCACTATTAAAATGCGTCATAGCCAACCATGGTTTCCATTAAAAAAAATTCAACTTTGCTTCATAACCTCAAAATGCTAAGCAAAATTAAAAAACTAGTACGGTGACGTTATTCGGGCACAAAATTATCTACAAATTGTGTTTGAACAATTTTTATCTATCTTTAGAAATAAACGAATTAAAGGGCTGAAACGATTTTGGAGAATTTTACTTTTTTACAAATATCTAGTAAGCCATGCATTTTCTTAAATCAACAAAAGCGTATCTGGATTAGTCTTCCAAAGAAGCAAATCTTTCCCCATTTAAGCAAATGTGTAACTCTTATGGTTTCCGAGATCCCCATACAAATAATGAAAAAAAACTCACCCTGTATAGTGTATAGTGATTATTTCTCAAGGGGGTGGGGGGGGGGATAAACGTATGAAGTTGAAAATTTTAAAAATTCATAACTTTTTGTCTAATTGAACAATTGAACAATATTAGAGGGGGGGGGGGGGGGGGGCAGTTGAACGGCCGCCACCTTGAAAATGCCCGCGAACCTATTTTTGGCTATATCTTAGTAAGTGTACATCCAAATCGAACATACGTAGACTCTAATTGCGCAGTTTTTTATTCCTAAGATAAATTGTTATATAACCGAAATTGATCATCCTAGCGCAGGGGTCGGCAGTCTTTGAAGTGTAAAGAGCCAATTATCCCAATAAACAGATTGAACCAGATTCAAAGAGCCACACATATATGGTGGTGGTGCGGCCGTGCGCCGTTACTCTTCCAAACTCCCCGTACTCTGAGTACGTCGCACAATCTCGACGCACATCGGGAGCGGATTCAATTGAAACATGTGAACCATTGTGCACCAAAAGCGCGTGTAAATGAAAATGAACTAAAAATAAACTGTTTAATGGGGATTCTTAGCGACTTAGCATTTTCCTTTAACAAGCCACAGATACTTGTTCAAATATGGAGCATTTCGAATTTGTTCGAAGGAGCCACAATTTTGGACGCAAAGAGCCACATGTGGCTCGCGAGCCACGGTCTGCCGACCCCTGTCCTAGCGGATATAATGTTTTTGGGCTTTTAAAATCTTAAATTATGGAATATGTAAAAAAAACGCTAAAAAACATATCACTTTTTATTTTATTATTATCAATCTTTTAGATCTCGCTTTTAGGAATAAAATGAAAAAACAATCAACGAAATCCGAGCACTGGTTACGAAAATATACAAGATTTAGGAATAGGTACCGCACCTTTGCTGAGGACATAATTGGTAGTTACAGGTCAAATTGAAAATTTCATAAGTTTGTTCTCTACAAAATATGCGAATTACTACTAAATACATACGTTAATTAAGTGTAATCAATTTTTGAAGGCTTATGCCCCATTCGCGATTCCCTCGCCCTCATAAGAGTAATGATCGCTATGACATGAATCAGATCGGAAAAACCGTACCGGTGAAGAAATCGAAAATATCCGAAGTAATACAAATTTTATAAATTAATATTTTTTTATCTTTTTAAAAAGTTTTATGCATTTCGCACCTTCTCCTTCTTTTAAATAATTAATTTAATTTAGGACTTCCGGAATTGTTATACACACGGCGACACGGGAAGGAATCTGTGATCGAGTTTCTTCCACCCATGTTGAATTGGATGTGGGGCTTGAAGCTCAGCCTTATGTGCCAAGTGCCCTGCTCCAAATGGTAGTTTGGTAAGCCGCTCTCTTGCAGTGTAATAGGAGAGCGTCTTGTGTCGGGGGCATCATTTCTAAATTTTGGTTTGGGTGACAAAATATTAACTTTCGTTGTTGATTAATGGATTCTGCACCGCCTCCATAAACTTGAATAAAGAAAGACTTCAAAGCTTTGAACTTTGTAGACTCCAAATTTCATCACTGCGAATGGATTTTCCATGAATTGGACCATGACCTGAATTACAGTTTCTGGGTTCCTTTTCCAGGCACTGAATTCCGTCCTTTTAGACTTTTAGACCGTACTCTCTGAGAGGAAGTGGAGTCACAACCCGTAAGTATGACAAACAATTGACGTGCAAACTACACTGCTCTTTGCAAATAAATGTCCTCGTGTAAATTAATCCGTATTATAATAATTGTCATTTGATGTTCACCTCTTCTTCCTAAAAGCCTAAATTAATCAGTATATAATAACCGAGACGTGTGTACAGCTCACGCAAAGAAAGATGATTTGGAGGTCAGATGCGCATTCGTCCGTTTTCAAATATTCTACTCGCGGCAATTCCAGAATTGGGTTAATTCACATAATTTTTTTATACGCTTAATAAATGCAAAGATGTCAGATGTCTTCGATATTGCAGAAATAAGGGGCGTTAGATTAATTTAAACAGCTTTTTTTTAATTTTAAATCGCCAAACGTCGAAACTGCACGACAACTCAGCGACAGGTGCCGACTACGGCATGACGTCATATACTGGCGTTTCAGCTAAACTGGTATTTACGAATGATTGTTTCGCGATCATGGAGCCGTCGAAAAGGCGTTACAAGTGGTGTTTTGTGCCTATACTCCATACGCTCGGCAGTGTCCCTTTTCTCATTAAGTCGTAAATCAAATCTCATTTATAACGCGATCGATAGTTTCATTCAATATGCACCTCTAATGCAAGTAAAAACCAGTTCCATACTGGCGAAAGTTGTTCAAAACAAATCTTATGGAAACTGGAATACAATAGAACAATAGATTTGAACTACCTAACTGGCAGCGGTTCTCAATAGAAGATACACTAGTTTCATTATGAAATTGTGATGTTTGTATTAATAATTGATATATTACTTTGTAATGAAACTATTAACAACCGCTGACTAGGCAGGTAGTTGAAAGCTATTGTTCTATTGAATTCAAGTTTCCATAAGATTTGTTTTGAACAACTTTCGCCCGTATGGAACTGGTTTTTACTTTGCATTAGAGGTGCATATTGAATGAAACTATCGATCTCGTTATAAATGAGATTTGATTTACGGCTTAATGAGAAAAGTGACATTGCCGAGCGTATGGACTATATGTGCACTAATAAGACTTTTACAACACCTGAAAAGACATTTGTGACAATGCCTCGAGACGTAAAAATTCGAAAAATGTGGTTCGAAGCAGCTAGAAGAGATTATTCTAAAATAACTTCTTCGGATTTCTACTGCTGCGAGGATCACTTTGATGTAAGATGTAGTTACTTACTAAGCAAACCTAAATGTTTAAGTAATTGACAAAAATAAATATAGGTACATTAGACGTGGTAAACGAGTAAAGTAATGCAAACAGCGCCGCCGGAAGGGTAAGGCAACTAAGGCAAGGAACTTAGGCCCCGCGCTTGTGTCCAAAATACTATTGTGTAGGTGTAATAACACCCATAAATTACAAATTCTGGAAAAAAATGTAAATTTAGGAACTAGATATTTGAAATTTACCTTTACGTTATCAAATCTGTACAAAGATTCTACTTCTACAACACTTTTTCCCGAGAACCACAATTGAACTATATTTTAGATTTTAGAGGACCAACTATACCCTACCTAACTTACTATTATAGGTCTCCTCGACGGGTCTATATCACAACGGCCACTGATCATAACGGCCACCCCGGTTTTTGCTATTTCATAACGGCCACCTTGATCAGAACGGCCACTTATATTATTTAATCATAACGTGAACAAGGTGGCCGTTATGATCAAATAGTATTAGAGGCCGTATGTGATCAAAGTGGCTGTTATTAAATAACAATAACCTAGGTGGCCGTTATGATCATTGGCCGTTGTGATCAGGTCCCTCCTCGACGCATTATGCCTTCGGCCTCCTAAAGTCTGGCGACGGCGCTGAATGCAAAATATCTGCGTAGTAAGGGTCTGTCAAGCAAACGAATTTCACTTTGTTAGGTTTTATTCAAGCTTGTGCTCCACGAATTTCTGCAGCATTAAATCGATCATCCTTCTTTAAGAACTCGGCCAACATAAAAACATCTACTCGAGGAAGATTATCCAACATAGCTTTCAAATAACCTGCATCCACCATAGTAAGAATCAGTTTCACAAACTTTCAACAAACGCAACGGTAGCCGACTGACAGTGGGCGTTTCCCAGTACGTGACGTCACTATCTGTTTAAAACTACAGTGACTTTATTACAAACAGTGACGACAAGCGGCGATTATCCGCCATTAAGAGGCAAAATTGTGGGCGGGTTTATATGAACTCAACGGTGGTATCCTAGCAACGTTCTAAATCAAAATAAAAATCACACGCTGATCAAAGGTAAACACAGTCAGGCCGCCATTAAGATGCAAAATATACCACGGCCAATCAAAATCGATACCACGCTTGTCGTCACTGTTCGTAATACAGTCACTGTATTTAAAACTGATTTAGCGCGAACGCTCATGCTTGAACACTTCAATTCTTTTTTTCTCGGAAATGGTACGTTTTATTTATCTTTTTTGAACTGCAATAGTATACACACACGATTCCAAAGCAGAATCTTATGTTTATTTTGAAATTTATTTTTATGAACTAACCCAATTTCAGTAGCGTCGCAGGTAAATTGTTTCAAGTGTATATTACGTTATTGTACCTATACAAACATAATTATTATTAACACCTTTTCTTAATATTGAAATTTTACATTTAACTTTCTTTAATCAATTAATGAAATTAGGATGTTTTTAAATAGAGTAGGAAATTGTTCTTTATTATACAAACATCATTGCGCGATTACGTGAAAGTGGACCTTTCTACTAATTTGTTTTTATTACTTATGGATTCTTAATTACCCTAATTATGGGTGTAATCAGTTTCAATTGTCAACGCAAAACTGCGGTCATTCTCGTTTTAAATTTGAACAAGAGTAATTGTGTAATACGATATCATGATTATGAGCTCTACACCTACCTTAGGTCAGCACGGAAAAGTGATACGCAATGTATATTATATAAATTATTAAATTAATAAAATAACATAAAACTTTAAATGTAATTTTGTACATGTACCAACGATTAATTACGCCACCACTGGTAAGTGATTTTAAGCTGTTACACTTAGGCCGGGCGCAAAATGAGACGCAGCTTGGTGAGGTGACGCGGCGTGAGTCACGGCAAGTGATTCACGGGAGGTAACTGCGAACGCGGTTACCGCGCAAATACGATAGCAGTTTTCACTTCGCAGTAGGCTGCACGACAGTACTGAAAAATGGCAGCGGTTACTGCACGTACGATTGACTTTAGTTCTGAATCTGATTCAGAAGACGAGCTAATAAAAAGTCAGGAAGAAGCTTGTATATACATGAAAAGAAGAAAAACTCATGGAGAATTTGCTTCAACTACTCTACATGACTCGTCTCGCACAAAACTTGTCGAATCCGAACAGCCTCAATTAGTTTTTCTTCCATGCTCTTAACACTCGCCGTGATTTTAGAACGAAAACTGCGGCAACTACACTGAGTTCCGCAGGATCACGTTAAGTCAAAACTGCGTCACGTCACACTGCGAAGTAATATGCGCATTGACTATTTTTATTTAGGTTCACAAAAACTCACCGTAACTCACGCTGCGTCACCTCACCAAGCTGCGTCTCATTTTGCGCCCGGCCTAGACGCAGCTTGGTGAGGTAATGCAGCGTGAGTCACGGCAAGTGAGTCACGAGAGACTACTGCAAACGCAATTACCGCGCAAATACAGTAGCAGTTTTCACTTCGTAGTAGCACAGGTAACTTATCTGTGGTAGTAGGCTATTTACACCACAGCACTGAAAAATGGCAGCCGTTACTGCTCTTGCCCTTACGATTGACTTTAGTTCTGAATCTGATTCAGAACACGAGTTCGAGTCCGAAATAGTACCTATCTTGTATCTACCAGACCGGCTAATAAAAAGTCAAGGAGAACCTTGTACATGAAAAGAAGAAAAACTCATGGAGAATTTGCTTGCTTTAACTAAAGAATTTCGTGACGAAAAGTTCACCAATTATTTTCGGCCAATTATTTTGTCCACATGTCTCATCTTGTACAAAACTTGTCGAATCCGAACCGCCTCAATCAGTTTTCCTTTCATCTTTCTTAACACTCACGGTGATTTTAGAACAAAAACTGCGGCAACTACACTGCGTTCCGCAGGATCACGTTAAGCCAAAACTGCGCCACACCACGCTGCGAAGTAATATGCGCATTGACTATATTTATTTAGGTTCACAAAAACTCACCGTGACTCACGCTGCGTCGCCTCACCAAGCTGCGTCTCATTTTGCGCCCGGCCTTAACGATTGTTCCCGAACGCAATGACGCATCTGCGCCACCCGTATCATCTTTGGTTGTGCGACCTGTATATGTTTGTGTTGCTGTGCACTTTTCCAACAGTCGCCGAATCCTGACGAATGCGGATGTGATATTTTAAAACCAAAGCTATTATCTATAAATTTATAACCTACAAATTAATGCTACAATTTAGATAACCCCGCAACCCACGTAAATATCTGCACTAATTTTTTTCAAAGTAAGTTTTAAACATTTTAGTATAAAAGTCCGTTCAAGCGGTATTTGTGTCTAAATATATTTTCTTTACTTTGAAAATACGTTCAAAGTTTCCTTATGGAGATTACGTGTAAAATAGAATTCGCTATTTGTGTTTATTTTTGGGTGAAAATTTTGTGTAAACATGCAAAGTTTGTCTGTCCGAGGTCCTTAACCCATTTCGAACATTAAAACAATGGCAGAAAGTGTTTTCGCGAAATTTTTCAAAATGACAAGTATCGGAAACTTTTTCTCGATAACATGGAAATTTAATTATTTCAAGTTGAAAAGTTATTTAAATGATGAAAAATGATTCTATTATGCCTCGCGTTAACATTTTCATGGTTAAAATGATGTAAAAAGTAGTAACAGCATTCATCGTAGACTAATTTATGTGTCCCGATACCTTCTTTCGGTAACTTTCGAAATGTACATGTTTGTGTGCTTATTTCGAATTTAGAGATTTTGAACGATGGACGATGTCGTCGGTAACATATATACCTAGTCGAATGTTTTCACCGAGAAAAATGTTTTTGTCTAGATATTTAACTTAATATCTATTGATGAAAGTAGGTGGCAAGTGTATTGTTACGTTATACTATACCAAAGAGAATACCTATACCTACTTTGACTATACTTCTAAATATACAACTTATATTGTAATTAAGAGGAAGTAAAATCCATATTTACTGCTGTACATATACGTGTAAATGAAGCCTTTAGTTAGTGAAATAAACAAAAATTTGAAACTGTTTAAGGTAGAGAAGGTCTTTCTATAAAACAGATGTTATGCAACGTTAGACCAGCTTCTATTTGTACATTTTATGTTTTATGGTATTTTTAGTTTTACTATACAGGGTGGGCCATTGAAAAGGTAACACGCCTGTTTTGGGACACTTAGACCAGTTTTTTAAAAAAACGCTCGGACACGTCGATTTTCTATTTTTGGGGGACAACTTTCGATGTCAAACTTGACTTTGTCAGGTCAACCCCCTAGCCCCAGCAACCCCTAACTCGAGAATTTAAATAGGGAAAAAGAGTCGAGCGACCCCTCATGTGAAACGTCTTTTAATTCTCTATTCGACAGTATGAATGAAAATTAGTTTTATTCAATTTTTTTTTCGCCCCGATGAAAAGCACCCTCCAGATTAACTAAGGTGGGGGTGTTGTTTAGGAAAAATCCTGAAACATGTCACTTTTGACCTTTTGAACGGCACATTTTGATGTCAAATTTGACCTTGTCAGGTCATCCCCCTAGCCCCAGCAACCCCTAAGTCAAGAATTTAAATAGAGAAAGGGTGTCGAGCGACCCCTCATTTGAAGCGTCTTTTGATTGTTCAATGGGGCATTGATAACAATCCTGGAGGGGGGGACAAACTTTTACACGCTTGGTAACTCCCAACATTAGATTGTTACGTACTAAAAGCCTAATGATTGGTTCTAGCACTACATACCTCCGACCGGTTAAAGTTTGTTGAAGTGGTAACAATGGAGTTTTTGCTCCCAACATAATAACCCCCCCCCCCCCCAGAACATTATAGTTCCTCCTTTATATTTTGGGACAGATCTGGCAGCCTGGAGTCTTGCTCGTCTTCCTGGAGCTCTGAGAACCCGAATTCGATGGTCATCTGATCTTAGGCCAATTCTGGTCTCATCCGAAAAAAGAACATTTTGCCAATTCTCAATTGTCCAGTTTTGGTGTTGAAGGCACCAATTTAGCCGGTTAATTTTATCTAGCCTAGATAACTGTGGGAACCGTAAATCTCTCCTACTGTACACTAGGGGTGAGTCGGACAGCCATTTTTCGTATCCGAATGCGTCCACCGTCCGAAAAATGTTGGACTTAAACTGTCCGAATCCGTCCGAAGTTTGTCCGCATCGAATCTTTTGTGTCCGTGCCCGAACGTGTCCGAACAAATTTTCAAAAAGTACATCCGAAACTGTCCGAATTATTTTTTGTTGTTTGAGTCCGAGTCCGTCCGAAAAATGTTAAAAGAAATTCGAATTCGGTAACGTAGGATAAATTAAATATACACAATTACACATGCAACAAACGGCGTAATTTATTTTTCCATTTTCTTCTTCTCATCGTTGGACCAGGTGGACCTGAGATGAGAAGATTCTTTTCTTCTTCCAGGGAAGGTTCCATTAATTTTACATCATTGCATTCCAATGTTTCTCTGTATTATCATATAGCACGTATAATAGCACACAAAATAAATTGAGCACATCACAATTTTTTGGACAGTTTCGGACAATTTCGGACAATGGAATTGTCTGAAAAATTGTTCGGACATGTCCCTGTCCGAATGTACCGGACAAAATATTGTCTCGGACAGTTCACGTCCGTCGGAAAATATGATTTGCCTGTCCGTCCGACCGATAATCTCGGACACTTCGGACGGACAAGTGTCCGTTCGGAAATCTCGGACAGACCGCTCACCACTACTGTACATGTACACCCCTCGAACGCAAAGTCTTTTTCTTATGGTTTCAACTGAAACGTTAACACCTGTAGCTTCTACAGTTGTACAAAATAGTTATTTATGATATGTGTTAAAAGTTACTTTTAACACAAATATTATGCAAAGTTTTTTGTACAACTGTTCTATTTTGATAATAAAATAGAAAAATTAATACATATTTCCATAAACTGTCATTTTGATGTCTCTTGTCAGTTAAATATTTTTTGACGTTTCAACAATTATTACCGCATTTTGAGGTTAAGTGGGCGTGTTATGTGACGCCGTATTACCTTAGTTACAAAGAAAACAAATATTGGTTACAGCTCTACAATAGCTATTTTTGCAATTCAGTTACGAAATGTCATAATTTTATCACCCATTTCAGTGATAATTAACCTCATAGTGTTGTAGACCAATCAGACATTAAGAACAGTGTCACATGCACCAATCACAAGTTTTTTTAACTGAAAAGAATGTATGCTACTTTTCTTGCCGCTACCTCATTGTTTTAGCAACCTATATTTAAAAAAATCAAATGTCATTTTGACAAAAGTAAAAAATTTGACGTATTTAACGCTTCATTCAGTTAATTCTCCAACCGAAGATCATTCGTTCTCAACTCTTGTCAGGCAAGATTTTTTTGTATGAGCATTGATTGCTAAAAGGTAATTAAACTCGATCAAATTCTTGGGAAAAGAACCCTCGCGCTTCGCGCTCGGGTCTTTTCGTCAATTTGATCTCGTTTAATTGCCAAGCAACCAGTGCTCATACAAAAAAATCTTGCCGACAATAGTTGAGCACTTATGATCTTACTGTTGACAAAATGTTCTTCATTTTGTCACTCATGTTGTGATGGTTTATTTCCATAGCAACAAACAAGGATTGCTTTGAAAATATCCGACGTCAAATAATTACCAAGTCAAATAAATTCACATGATGTGTTGAATCACGAGCGTATCACATCTAGTGCAAAAAAGACGGAGTTTTGCAACGTGTTTATATACAAGATTTTTGCAGTTCAGTAAAATCATTGACTTTAGTCAATGGTAAAATTCATCTTCATTTTGAATTTATTTGATTTGCCAATTATTTGACGTCGGATATTTTCAAAGCAATCCTTGTTTGTTGCTATGGAAATAAACCATTACAACAATGAAATCTCATTTTGTCAACATTTTGTCACTGAAATGGGCGACAAAATTATGACATTTCGTAAATGAATTGCAAAAATATTTTTAACACTAGTGTTAATAGTTATTTATGTATCAAGGGAATTATAAGGGTCTTAATTACCGAGGGTAGAGTTTGCGTCCCGAGGGTCTTGCGCCCGAGGGACAGCAATTACCCGAGGTAATTGAGACCTATTAATTCCCGTGATACATAGATAATTTTATTTCTGACCGAGTTTAATAAAATTTGTTCATTTCCGGTATATTTGATTCAGGTATCGTCGATTGCAGTTTTGGTTGTTGCTAGGTTACTGGTTCATAAAAGAGCCGTAGAGGGAATTATAGCGTCTTTATATCCCAAGGGAGTTATGACACTCTTTATTGGTATCGTAACTATGACAATATAAGCTTATAATATCACTGTCAGAAATAATAGTTATTTATGTATCAAGGGAATTATAAGGGTCTTAATTACCGAGGGTAAAGTTTGCGTCCCGAGGGACAGCAATTACCCGAGGTAATTGAGACCTATTAATTCCCGTGATACATAGATAATTTTATTTCTGACCGAGTTTAATAAAATTTGTTCATTTCCGGTATATTTGATTCAGGTATCGTCGATTGCAGTTTTGGTTGTTGCTAGGTTACTGGTTCATAAAAGAGCCGTAGAGGGAATTATAGCGTCTTTATATCCCAAGGGAGTTATGACACTCTTTATTGGTATCGTAACTATGACAATATAAGCTTATAATATCACTGTCAGAAATAATAGTTATTTATGTATCAAGGGAATTATAAGGGTCTTAATTACCGAGGGTAAAGTTTGCGTCCCGAGGGACAGCAATTACCCGAGGTAATTGAGACCTATTAATTCCCGTGATACATAGATAATTTTATTTCTGACCGAGTTTAATAAAATTTGTTCATTTCCGGTATATTTGATTCAGGTATCGTCGATTGCAGTTTTGGTTGTTGCTAGGTTACTGGTTCATAAAAGAGCCGTAGAGGGAATTATAGCGTTTTTATATCCCAAGGGAGTTATGACACTCTTTATTGGTATCGTAACTATGACAATATAAGCTTATAATATCACTGTCAGAAATAATAGTTATTTATGTATCAAGGGAATTATAAGGGTCTTAATTACCGAGGGTAAAGTTTGCGTCCCGAGGGCCTTGCGCCCGAGGGACAGCAATTACCCGAGGTAATTGAGACCTATTAATTCCCGTGATACATAGATAATTTTATTTCTGACCGAGTTTAATAAAATTTGTTCATTTCCGGTATATTTGATTCAGGTATCGTCGATTGCAGTTTTGGTTGTTGCTAGGTTACTGGTTCATAAAAGAGCCGTAGAGGGAATTATAGCGTCTTTATATCCCAAGGGAGTTATGACACTCTTTATTGGTATCGTAACTATGACAATATAAGCTTATAATATCACTGTCAGAAATAATAGTTATTTATGTATCAAGGGAATTATAAGGGTCTTAATTACCGAGGGTAAAGTTTGCGTCCCGAGGGACAGCAATTACCCGAGGTAATTGAGACCTATTAATTCCCGTGATACATAGATAATTTTATTTCTGACCGAGTTTAATAAAATTTGTTCATTTCCGGTATATTTGATTCAGGTATCGTCGATTGCAGTTTTGGTTGTTGCTAGGTTACTGGTTCATAAAAGAGCCGTAGAGGGAATTATAGCGTCTTTATATCCCAAGGGAGTTATGACACTCTTTATTGGTATCGTAACTATGACAATATAAGCTTATAATATCACTGTCAGAAATAATAGTTATTTATGTATCAAGGGAATTATAAGGGTCTTAATTACCGAGGGTAAAGTTTGCGTCCCGAGGGACAGCAATTACCCGAGGTAATTGAGACCTATTAATTCCCGTGATACATAGATAATTTTATTTCTGACCGAGTTTAATAAAATTTGTTCATTTCCGGTATATTTGATTCAGGTATCGTCGATTGCAGTTTTGGTTGTTGCTAGGTTACTGGTTCATAAAAGAGCCGTAGAGGGAATTATAGCGTTTTTATATCCCAAGGGAGTTATGACACTCTTTATTGGTATCGTAACTATGACAATATAAGCTTATAATATCACTGTCAGAAATAATAGTTATTTATGTATCAAGGGAATTATAAGGGTCTTAATTACCGAGGGTAAAGTTTGCGTCCCGAGGGCCTTGCGCCCGAGGGACAGCAATTACCCGAGGTAATTGAGACCTATTAATTCCCGTGATACATAGATAATTTTATTTCTGACCGAGTTTAATAAAATTTGTTCATTTCCGGTATATTTGATTCAGGTATCGTCGATTGCAGTTTTGGTTGTTGCTAGGTTACTGGTTCATAAAAGAGCCGTAGAGGGAATTATAGCGTCTTTATATCCCAAGGGAGTTATGACACTCTTTATTGGTATCGTAACTATGACAATATAAGCTTATAATATCACTGTCAGAAATAAAAGTATTTTTAACACGCTACTCTGTAAACGTCATCTTTTAACACTCTTGACAGCCGTTAAAAATGTCACTTTTAATTTTAATGACAGTTGTACAAAAAAGTACCTACCTGATTTTATAAAGTGATATTTTGTTACCTGGCAACAGAGATAAAATGTCAAACTTTTTCCGCGTGACTATTCAACATTTCATTTTTTCTGGGCTGGTCTGTTGTGATCAGTCTGTTTATCAGGGAATAAATTAGGAATAGGAATACATAATTAGCTTTATATTAAATTATTTTGTTGTTGTGCCTGCATAGATATAACAAGACAAAAAATATTGAATTTGAACTGTACCAGAAATATGAACGTCATCAATACAGATTTTTAAGACGTTCTAATTTCACTTTGATTACGTTTCCAAAACTAAAAATAAGCCAGTAACTTGTCACAAAAATAACATTCAACTTCATACATATAGATTGCAAAAGCGGTGATCTTGATCAAATAAAAACAGTAAGTAGGTAATCAAAACTATGACCCTTACAGTTTTATTTCTCTAATTCACTAGATTTTTCAATTTAAATAACAAATTCGACTAACTTTGCATTTAATGCTCTTTGCCTAGATACTATTTTTATCAGTCGCGGTAGTACCTACCTGCTATTATTTATTCAAAAAAATATTCACTAATTCCTTTTTTAAATCAACACTTGGTTTTTGTTCTGTGAAGTTTATACGAAATGTTTCTTTACAGCTGGAAGGGGAGGACGAAAATTAGACGAAGTTAGAGATAAATACCAAAAAGCATGTAGGAAATTGCACTTGACACACAACGAATACGTTCTATTATTATGCGAAGCCGCTGAATTTGAAAAAGATTTTCGAACTGTTCTCTTACCTGGTCTTTTAGAATATCAACAATCTGTTCAAGAAGGGTTTGTGGTAGCTTGGTAAGGTCATTTATATCACTTACATAGATAACGAATTTTTTCCATTACAGGAGACAACTTTTACAAGATCTAGCACAGCATTCTGATTTTACATCAGAGAAATATAAAGATATTCATAAAAGAATTGATAGTAGTTTAGATTCCATTAAACATACAGAAGAATATAACGACTTTACTGAGAAATATAAGTAAGCATTTTCTGAAATAATTAAATTATTTTTGTAATATTGCCAGTGATGATGCTAGAGAGTGTTAGCGTTGAGTGAAAAGTATACTCAACGGTGTTAGTTTTAATTTAATTTAAAATATCGCCTCTCCCCCGCGCCGCGATTTTAGTTCTTTTGTAATGAGAACGTTACTTTCTTCATGCATAGCTACAAGTTGAAGGTCTATCATTATCATTCATTTCCCTTTTTAGAGGTTTTACCTATTAAGTACTCTGTACAGGGTTCTCATTTCTCCGACATTGTGATGGCTCATTATTTAATTTTGAACTTGATTTTTTTATGATATCCATGTGGCTATAAGTTTTTATTCCATTCACATTTAATTTATTTGAAGTAAGTATATACCTATCACGAATAGCCTTCTGTTTACAACTGAAATGATGATGATGGAACTGCAAATCATTTCAAATGGTCGATAGTTGTAGATGGATGTGTTGTGTTTTTTTGAGTTTGACTTACATAAATGTGCAGTAGTTTCGCATATTAAAATTTATTGAAATTAAAGGATACCTTTTTCATTAATATAATTATTATAACATTTTTTATGCAGAACAAATCCAACTGAAGCTGTAAAATTTAGTTTTGATGAAAGTTTAACAGAAGAAAATGCAGGAAAGTTATTACCAAATCAATTAACAGTGGATAATCTTACAGTGGAATGGTTACGAACAAAACTATCTGATTTAGAGACAAATATTAAGGACATTCAAGAAAAGAAGAGCACGTTTCCACCTCTAAGTCAAGAAATTTTGCATAATGGAAAAAGTAGTACTAATGATATAAGTGCAAGGTATACAGATAGGTCAGTGAAGTTCGCGGCACAAATGATAATTTTGTCACAAGTATTTATTTTGGTTACTTTGTGCTTGCAAAGAAAACATGATACCCCTGCTTCTGTATTATTATTATTAAACAAGGTGGTGTATGAACTTTGCACTTAGTACTCCATTTGAGGGCACAAATGGAAAGAGAGCAGTAACCCATCACTAAAAGTTTGTGCGGATAAAGTATAATCAACAACACCTACAGTTAAGGAGATGTTCAACATACCAGGTGATGTGTCAACGTAACATTTAGTACACCAAGTAGAACCACAAACAGAATAATGTTTACTATTCTTTAGTGCCCTATTCATACAGATTATTGAACAGTAGTTATTGGTAATAGAATTACCGAACTATTAATGTAAAAGTGGTATGCCGAGTTTGAAGTTGGTACATCGTTTTGTTTGTGCAGAAGTAGGCGGTGTTTTTCATTTTTTTTATAAAATTGTTATTTGTGAAATTAATTGCTCGCCAACTTCACATACCCTTAAAGAGATTATATACGGAATTTGTATATCTAATAATTGATATTGTAGTAAATCATCCTTAGGAGATGCTAGTAAAAAAGAATTTAATGAATTGAAATGTCAAGAACGTAAAATGTTGAGGCAAACCGAATTAATCAAAAGTGCCTTGAACGAGTTGGGATGTGAAGAAGTGCCATCTGGTTGTGATCTTTCAATTGACAATCAACCTTTTATTAACAATTCTAACGAACAGGTACACATTTTTTTATATAAATTCCTAATGCTGCTACTTATACTACATTCATTTTATACAACGTGCCCAAGATAAGGATGAACAGCATGGAGATCTTTAAAACGATAAGTGCTACGAAGGCGGTTAAATTAGAGGAAAGTTGTATAATTTCGGGCATGTTCACATGTAGTTTGCAAAAGTTTATCGTTTCCAAGATTTAAAACAAAATGCGATTTTTGGGTTTTTCTTTTTTCATAATTCCTCCGTTTACTTTAAAAGATTTTTAAAAACCGAAGATACTTCTTCATTGTCACTTGTTGAATTCTATTATACGGCGTTTTCAAATTTTTTATTCGACGTTTCGTCTCGGAGGAACCATCAACTTTATTTTTTTATTTTGCCGCAACCAACAAAACACTATTCAATAGTATTTTTTATTACGAATTTAACGATGTATTAGACATTATGGTTTTGAAGCTAATTTTTAAGAAAAATTTCAGTAAACATAGTAAACCTGTGTCGAGAAAATAACGGCAACCTATTTTAACAGTTATTGTAATTATTTAACTTTAATTAAATAGGTTTAAAAGATTGGAGTTGATAAATTTATACATACAAAAATATTATCAAATACTAAAATTAATCCGAATATTTCTTATAAGTTAGCTTCAAAACCATAATGTGTAAATACATCGTTAAATTCGTAATGAAAAATACTGTCGAATACAGTGTTTCGTTGGTTGCGGCGATATAAAAAAATAAAGTTGATGATGGTTTCTCGAAGACGAAACGTCGAATAAAACATTTGAAAACGCCATCTAATAGAATTCGACAAGTGACATGAAGAAGTACCTTTGGTTTTTAAAAATCTTTTAAAATAAACGAAGGAATTACGAGAAAAGAAAAACCCAAAAATCGCATTTTGTTTTAAATCTCGGAATCTCGGAAACGATAAACAGTAATGAACTTTTACAAACTACATGTGAACATGCTCTAAATTATAAAACTTTTCTCTAATTTAACCGCCTTCGTATCTCTTATCATTTTCAAGATCCCCATGCCGTTCATCCTTATCTTGGGTACGTTGTATACATTGGAACATCAATCAGTGGTCTGTACAGGATTATTCACATATTAGACATGGAATACTACTTAATATTAAAAAGGTTTTATTTTGGAAGTAGATAGGGGTCGATTAGATATCTCTAAAAAACGTATCAAAGATCTGTATAATATATATCATTTTCCGTTCCTGCACATAAAATAAATGCGAGTTTCTTATGGTTTTGCTCACTTGTGCCTTACAGTTTTTGAAATATTCTGTATTTTGTAAAAATGTAATAACAATTTCAATTGCTAAGTGCTGACATGTATTTTCTTTTTTTAAACGATATATTTAAGGTGGAGTGTAATAATTGTTTGAATTTTGTCACATTTTTGAATGATGTACTAGTTGATACAGTTTATTAAAAATGATATAATATACGGAGCGTCCAATTTAAAAAATACAACTTTGAACATTTTTCCTTGATGCATTATGAAAACAATTTTGAAATATATGTCTAATCGCTCCCTATACTTCCAAAATAAAACCTTCTTAAAGTTGAGCAGTTTAGACGTGAATAACGATGTATAGAGCTGCGAAACATGTATACAAAAATATTCTTATAGTTAAAAATGATTTTAAGCAACTGTACGCTTTCCACTGCTACCAAATCATGTTTATATTCTTAATATGGCAATAATATGTTTTATCCAACCTTGTTGCTTGAGATTGTATTGCAAGAGTTACAGCAATTTTTAATTAAAACTAATTATGTAAATGTATTAGCATTGACTTTCTACACTATAGACAAACGGTGAGATAGGGAAAAGTGAAAGCTACTATTTAGTGAATTTTTGCGTTAAATAGGCAACTTGTTATACACACTGGAATGCAAATTTTATTGATTTTGTCAGTATGGAACGTCATTACATAAAGGCACCATCAGTTTAATGACGTTTCATTCACACTTGTTATGATGGTGACGATGTCACATACCTATTCCCACCTACATAGTTTATTCGAAAAATTTGTTTGAGTTATATTACCTTGTGTTTTTGTTTTTTTATGAGTCTATACAGTATATTTTTGATTCATTTTTCCTGTTACATGTTTCTATCTCCTGCATTTTTTCGTCGTCCATTTGTTCTTTTTGCTCTTGTACATCTTATCCCCTTCTCTAAAGCATTTTTTGTAGTCTTCCAAATCTTCTTTCCGCCCCGTCTTTAGCCTAAATCCCCCCCCCCCCCCCCACTCCTTCCTTCCTTACTCTCAAATTGAGAGCGTGATAGACAATTTTTAGAACCAACATCACTCCGTTTTTCATGAATCCTGGGTGCAAATCTCAACAAAAATTCCCCGAAAATATCTGGAAAAATCCGGGGCGAAATACTCTAGCGGGAAAAGTTCGCGAGAACATCTTATTTTCTTCTTCTTCTTTTTTTTTAATTAAAATCTCGATAATAAAAAATACTTTAAAAACACTCTGACTTAGAGGACTTGGCTTAATTCAAGAGGTGCAAAACGCAAAGGAGGAATTTTCTCATGGACTTTCCCCGCTAGAGCATTTCCTCCCGGATTTTTGAAGACATTTCGGGAGAATTTTTATTGAGATTTGCGCCCACGATTCAAAAACAACGGAGGAGTATTTTTACATGTTGAAAAGTCCTCTAAAAAATCTAAGGTTATCCTTAAGTAAAGACGGTAGTGAAATTTATGCGGTTTGAAATGGAAATACATATGTACAAAAATAATAATAATAATAACGAGGAGGTAGAGGCTTAACAGACATAGCCCTGTTACACCAAACACAAATACACAAACTACGAGAATACTTTTATAACAAATCACACATTTCAGCGCTACACAAAACAGTCACACTTGCAGACAAATCTTACACACCCTTAAATATGAGTAATAGAAACATCACACCACCAATGAGTAGAGATACGTACATCACACATAACATACAAACTTGGACACAAAAGACTTTACATGGACGATATCCACAGGAGATTAACGAAGACTGTGTTGATATTATAGCAACGCATGCTTGGTTAACCAAATGTGATATTTTCCCAGAGTCAGAGGGTTTCATGTTTGCCATACAAGATCAGGTCATTTACACACGAAATTACAGAAAACACATAATTAAAGATAGGACAATTACACATGATCTTTGTAGACAATGCTCGCAAAGACCAGAAACAATACAACACATTATATCAGCATGTACAAGTCTAGCACAAACGGAATACAAACACAGACACGATCAGGTAGCTAAGATAATACACCAAAAACTCGCCACAAAACATAACCTTTCTACTGATAACACACCCTATTACAAATATACACCGCAAGTTGTACTTGAAAACACCACACACAAACTATATTGGGATAGGACACTACTCACAGATAAAACTGTATATAACAATAGGCCAGATATAACACTTATAGATAAAACACAAAAAATCATATACATAATAGATATTGCAGTTCCCAACACAAACAATTTAGCCAATACACACGCAGAGAAACATCGGAAATACACTGATATATCTCAGGAACTTAAAGCGCAATGGAGAATGGGAACTGCTCTTACAGTACCCATTGTTCTTAGTGCAACCGGAGTTATACCAAAAACAATACATCACAGTTTGCACATTTTAGGGTTAGATAAGAACATATACATACAATTACAAAAGGCAGTCATTATCAACACTTGTCACATAGTTAGAAAATTTCTAAACATAACGGAAGATACCGCACATCACTCAGAACCACATCACACACTTTCAACTAATACCATTCAAACACAAAATGAAACACAACACTCAATCCTCCCTTCACAAATTGAAACTCTGTTGCATACACAACATAACATTATAGAAAGTCCATTACCAACACACAACACTTCAACAATCACTCATGTAACACCTCTGACTCGTTCTCATGCACTCAAACGTAAACACACAATATACTCACAGTATCAGAATTCGCAATTAACACAAAACACAAACAACACATTACCCACTCGAGTGCAACCTATGCGTCGAGCTAAACAACAAAAAACGCTTACACAATAATCATAACACTTTTTCAAAACATACATATTATGTTCATTTTTTTCTTTTCTATAAAAAGTCACTAAGTCACGAATAAGTGACGCCAACGGAGAAGCCTAGGAATATAGGGTCTCTTTTTGTTATTGATGCGCGACGCTGCGTTCATGTTAATGCCTTCGCGGAAAGAGGGTCGACGGGACGTGGCTTTTACAAATTGGGATCAAATACACCGAGGCTTCTCAAACAAATACATTATCTAAAATGTGATCAGCGTTGGTTTTATCAACGTCATTTAATTTAATGAACATAATATGTGTATAGTATTTAGTATGTTCACTTTTTAACAGCAACTTCAAATTTGTATTGTATAGATATATGTATTAGTAGGACTAATCGTAACTTGATTTCGATCCGTGCGATTAGTTAACCAGGCTTGGCCTGAGTATCGATAACAATCGAAGTACATATAATAATCATTTATTGCCATTAAATTACAGAACATTCTGAACCTTGGCATTGTCAATGTAATGAACAATAGCAAATAAAAATGAAGGTAACTTAAACTAATATCAATGATAATAAAACAGATGTTTTGTCAACTATTCGAAGTAGTGATTGGTTTTATAAAGATGAAGGCTTATTAAATGCTGTTTGAGGGTACGTTTAAATCTGTGGAGTGCTTCTATGGATTTTATTTGTGGCGGTAGTGCATTATACGCTTTAATAGCGGAGTAGTAAGGCCCTTTTATATCGGACAGGACACCAACAAATAAAACTACAGCAGAAAATGTTTCAAAGCAAATTCATGAAAGAAGCGTAAATAAAGAGATTGAATTGCAGGTGTTGTTTTGTAACAGCACTGCAATTTCCATTGATGTTATCCTAGTACTCAAGGAACGTAATGTACGTTCTGTGATCGTAGTAAGTAACTGTATTTCTTGTAACGTTATCAGAATATAGGACGGGCGCTAACGTAAACATGACGTACATTTATGACGTATATTTATATAACGAGAGTGGCGCTGTGAAGATTTGGTGGCACAGCTCAGAACTAACACTTTCACAGCTCCAATATTTGTCGGGAATTTATAACATTGCACCGTTTGTCTATAGTGTAGAAAGTCAATGGTATTAGTAGTCACTATTTTGTATATTTAACTGTGCATTATTCTAATCTAATGTAATACTGTTAGTGCATTTGGGAAGGTGTTGGTATATATTTTAGGGTGATGGGCCAGAACCTTCATTGATAAAAAGAGCTTTGGGACATCAGAAGATAGTTAATTTACTTAAGAAACCATTCCGTAGAAAATCTGAGCCATCATCGCCTGTGGCGCCTCCTCGTACAAAGGGGCGGCGTGAATCTACACCTCATAGTGATGGGTCAGATCCAGTATGTGCTTTTTATTTTATTTTTAACCTTGCTTAGTACATAATATTAATTATGTTGTCGCTGCTTATAACAAATACCTGCATGGATGATAGTAAGCACAAGATAATGTAAGCTTCATTATGTACAGTTGTCTAACACAAGTAGATGCTATTGTGCTGCCTACCCTTTTCATTACGCTTTTACTATACTTTTAATAGTGAACGGGTAATTAATTTTAAGAATATCTTCCCCTCTGAAAGAATTTGTAGAAGTATCTAATGCAAATTTTTGTACACCAAGACTTATTCATTGTTGTATGCTATTGGGTGATTAAAATTTTTGAAATAGGTAGCTCTAAGTAGTAATAAAACCCTTATGGATGAAGAATGGTTTCACGGAGTTTTACCAAGAGAAGAAGTTGTAAGGTTGTTAACTCAAGATGGTGACTTCCTTGTTAGAGAAACTACAAGAAATGATGAATGTCAAACCGTCTTATCTGTATGTTGGGGAGGACACAAACATTTTATTGTTCAAACAACTGCTGAAGTAATATAAACTTAGTAATTTTTTATATAACATCTCATTAAAAATTGTAGGGTCTTTATCGTTTTGAGGGACCTGCTTTTCCAAGTATTAGAGAATTAATTTTATATCAGTTTAATAGTGGCTTAGCCGTCACTGGTAGATCTGGTGCCATTCTGCATAAACCCATTCCAAGGGAAAGATGGGAATTAAATAATGATGATGTAATTTTACTAGACAAAATTGGAAGGGTATGTTAATATTTACACACAAACGTTTTACATTTATTTAAATTTAGGGAAACTTTGGGGATGTCTACAAAGCACAGTTAAAAAGTAGCAATCAGGATGTAGCTGTAAAAACTTGCAGAGTAACATTACCGGAAGACCATAAAAAGAAATTTCTACAAGAAGGCAGAATTTTAAAACAATATGATCATCCAAATATTGTAAAACTTATAGGAATATGTGTACAGAAACAACCTATCATGATCGTTATGGAACTCGTTCCAGGTAGGTGATATCGGGAGGATTTATGAAATAGGATTGGTTTTATTATTACCTATCTTAAAAAACATAACCATTTGTATTGGTCTGAGAAGGTATCTGAAATTCGTGAGAATAATGTATTAATTATTAGGTATCTTGCTTTAAATATACATGAATAAACATTTTTTACTCCATTCAAAATAAAAGTTATAAATTGTAAAATGTTCAACCATCACTTTTTTATATGTAGTTTGTACCTACATTTTTAATAGAAGTTGCTCTTCATTCAACAACATGATTCGTTTATAGGAGGATCACTTTTGACTTACTTGAGAAAAAATTCAGCAATTCTTACAGAATCTCAATTAATGAACATGTGTCTGGATGCATCTGCGGGTATGAGATATTTAGAATCAAAAAATTGCATTCATCGTGACTTGGCTGCTCGTAATTGTCTTGTAGGTAAGTGTAATATTAGCAGTTGTATAATCTTTATGCTTTTTTCCACTACTAGCTGTGAAGTTGACAATTATTGCGTATCCTAGACAACTGAGAAGTTTAATTTCTCTACCTAGTGGTCAATAATCTATTATATTATTCACCTAGGTTAATAATATACTATTATTGTTTTGTTCCCCATTAAATAAATGTGTGGAACTTCTATGGCACGCCGTTTTACTTTTTATTAGTAAAATGCAATTTGAACAACAAATTTAATCCTTAGATAAATTTTAATGTTTCTTCTAAATGTCTTATGAAATTTAAATGTTGCTTTTTAAAGAATTAAAATTTATAACAGCAAATTAAAAAGCACACACATTTTAAATAAACTGAATTAAAATGTAAGAATAGAAGTGGTTACTTAACATTATCATCACACATTTTAATGTAGCTATTTAAAATGTCGTTTTGATAATAATATATAATAAATAATATCAAACTAAAAAGGGTTTTATCCAAATATCTAAAAACATACTCGTTATACTCGATAGAGGAATTCTTACATGCCGACCTACAAGACTTAATAATTTGACTATGATGATGTTGATGACGCATTGCTATGCACCTTACTATAGATGATTTCATTTATTCCCTATGTACTCGTGTTTTTTACTATTGAGGTAGCTTATTATATCAATTTTATCCATGTTTTTCTCTTTATATAATATATTCTATGACAAATCTAATATAGCTGTAGCTATGATGGATGATTAATAAATATTATTATTATTATTATTATTATTATTTAATTAGTCGCTGCCATCGGTGGTGAGTTTTAAAACTGTGTAATATAGGAAATAGAATGTAAATTTAGTTCTATAATGCACCACCGACCGCAGCGACTAAATAAAATTATCAAAACGACATTTTAAATAGCTACATAAAAATGTTTGTTGGTATTTTTAAGTGATCGCTTTCAGTTTTTAAATTTTAATTCAGTCTATTTTAAATGTTGGTTGATTTGTTATTCCACTTTTTAATTCTTAATACACGTGAATGAAACTTACATATTAAATAACTACGTATTGAAAAGCAACATTTAAATTGCCGCAAAATTTTTCAGTGTACATACAAATAGAAACAACATTTAGAACAAAATATAAGAGACAAAATAATTATAAATGGTTTTAAGTAACAGTCATATTTATTCAAACAATTTTAATGTGGGTTGAAAATGGTAGATATAATTTAAATGTTGCTTTTCAATATGTACTTATTTAATATGTAAGTTTAAAAATTTGTAATACCAAATCAAAAGGAACATGTGAAATAGACTGAATTAAAATGTAAGAATAAAAGTGGTTACTTAACATTATCATCCCACATTTTAATGTAGCTATTTAAAATGTCGTTTTGATAATTTTATTTAGTCGCTACGGTCGGTGGTGCATTATAGAACTAAATTTACATTCTATTTCCTATATTACACAGTTTTAAAACTCACCACCGATCGCAACGACTAATTAAAATTATCAAAACGACATTTTAAATAGCTACATTAAAATGTGGGATCATAATGTTAAGTAACCACTTCTATTCTTACATTTTAATTCAGTTTATTTAAAATATGGATTTTAATTTGCTGTTATTAATTTTAATTCTTAATACACGTGAATGAAACTTACATATTAAATAAGTACCTACATATTAAAAAGCAACATTTAGAAGAAACACTATTTATCTAAGGATTATATTTGTTGTTCAAATTGCATTTTACTAATAAAAAGTAAAACGGCGTGCCA
This sequence comes from Pyrocoelia pectoralis, assembly GCA_036250285.1. NCBI lineage: Eukaryota > Metazoa > Arthropoda > Insecta > Coleoptera > Lampyridae > Pyrocoelia > Pyrocoelia pectoralis. The sequence continues at coordinate 43,515,164 of CM070074.1, forward strand.
TAAACTTCGATCGCCATTTCAAAAGCTGCAATCAATACATATAAAATCATTGGAATATTTTTTTGAATAAAAAAAAACTACTGTTGGCACAAAATGTAAACGTTGAGTTTTAAACTTATAAAAATTATCTCTGCGTGGATTTTAATGGCAGTGACATCTAATTGAAACCTGATTAATTATAAGTTGTTCAGATGCAGAAACTGTCGAATATCTCAGTGTAAAGCGAATTTTTTTAATGTGCTGTGTTATAGGGTGCACCATGCACCATAGGGATTTCAATGTAAAAATCTTAATATTCGATTACTTGGTTCCCTAATTATTTTAGACACGCTGGCTATTTAACTTTTTCGTAGATTAAAAAATCTACATCCGTACATGTTGTTTGATTTTATTTTACTTAATATAGAATGAAGAAAACTTGAAAATTAGAAGTGACACTGGCAAAAAATAGTGGTGCCATGGAATGGTTGACGTAAAAACGTTGTTTGTCTGTCAATGAGCATGTAGTGCATTTTTATGTAATTTGAGCATCGTTGCAGCAATATTCAGACATGTTTAAAATGAAGTTATTTTATTTATTTAGTATTATTAATTAAACGATTGTAGTTGCATTCTGTAAGCGTATTTTTTTATTAAGTTATACCTGTCGACAGTTTCAAGGCATGACCGATTTTTGAGAACGTGGAAATTTTTATTTGCCTAAATATGTGCTTTCTGAAAAATTCAAAGTAAAAATAAGTAAATCAGTCAATTCAGAATTTTATCTCTACCAAAATTAAATAGACCTTTTGTCTAAAATAATTGGGGAAGCAAATAACCGAATATTAAGATTTTTACATTGAAATCCCTATGGTGCATCGCAAGCGCGTATTTAAGGAGAGGACAATGAGGTAAATATTACCCCCCCCCCCCCCTACAGTTACGTTAGTACAATAAATATTACCTATTATAATCAGACAAAGAACGCGCCCCCCCGAAACAAAATTTCTAATAGATAGCCGTATTCTACACCCTGTATACAGTAAAAAGCAAAGAATTTTTTACTAATTATAATACCAATTGTTGTTTGTTTACTTCCTGTTTAGCTGGGAATGCCATCAATTTATTTTTGTTTTAAATGAGTGCCCTATGTACAGGGTGATTCGGGAGGAAATGGAAGTATTTCAAAGACATGTCCAGGAAGCTAAAATAAGCTCATATGTTCAAATCCGATTTTCATTTGTTTCAGAGATAAGTAGATTTTTCTTTTTAAAAATTTAATCAAGTTAAATTTGACAAGGTTGTCCTATTTGCCAATTTGAAACAAAATAATTAGGTTAATGTCATAAAAAGTGACAGTTGTAGTTGTTTTACAAGATTACAAAAATGTCTCATATTTTCAGTGATAGAGAATATGCAGATATGATGCTTGTCTATGGATTTTGTAATACCAATTCTGTTCATTCAGTAGAAGAGTATCGACCTCGTTTTCCGAATATAAGAATTCCTAATAGGCAAGTGTTTCAAAATGTTTTTAGACGTGCTAGCGAAACTGGAATGTTGCCAAGTGCACGTATTGGTTCTGAAAAACTTGATTAACTTTATAAAAAGAAAAACCTAATTATCTCTGAAACAAATGAAAATCGGATTTGAACATATGAGCTTATTTTGCTTATTTTAGCTTCCTGGACATGTCTATGAAATACTTCCATTTCCTCCCGAATCACCCTGTATATTTATTATTTTTGAATGCCCAATACAAAAGTGTGTTCAAAAATACCAACAATGAAGCTTTGGTTTCTTTTAAGCACTAAATTAATGAAAGGGGAAGAATCTGTTTATCATTACTAATGGTAGCTTTTTACCTTTTTTCTCGTTTTGCAAAATTCAATTTTATACAACCCTGAAAAAAAGTGAAAATTGCTAAACAAGCAATTATGATTTAAGAACTTGTTTATAACATCATCGGACATAGCGTCAACTCAGGTATAACGTCATGATAGTTGTGGTCCCTAGAACTTCCTATAGTTTACGGTTTACAACGTAAAAAACATTTCATTTAACGACCAAATATTCGCACTATACTCGGTTTTAACGTCACTTTAAATAAAGGTTTGGGAACTTTTGACCATATTCTTAGAATGTACAGGGTCCGACAGTGAAACGGAAAGATTTGAGGTACGGTTTGCAGAGCGCCGCGCCGCGAAGTGGTGGGGAAGAAAGTAACCGACTTGCCAAGACCTGCATGATTTGCCATTTAGTTTACAATGGGGAGTTGGACGGGTGAGCATGTATTTTTTTGAGAATGAGGTTGAAAATGCCGTTACCGTTAATTCTGTGCGATACGTTGCCATGATTCAGAATTTTCTCACACCACAACTTGAAGGCCTTCCAGTGAATGAAAACACACTTTTCATCAAGTGACACTGCACGAATTTCAATGATTGCTGTAAATGCATTGTTCCCAGGGGGTATCGTTTCTCGAAACGGGGATATCAGTTGGCTCCCTCGGTCTCCCGATCTAACCGCCTGCGACTTCCTTCTTTGGGGATACCTAAAGACGAATGTGTTTGCAAATGATCCACCCAGGACAATCCCAGCTCTCAAACAACGGATGCGTGACGACATACGAGCAATACCTTTCGATATGCTGCGCAGTGTTATACAAAACTTTCAGGAACGACTCCAAAATGCATAAATTGTAACGGAGGACATTTGGCGGATCTAGTATTCAAAAAATAATTTTTTCGACATTGTAAACCAAATGGCTACTCTCTTATTTTCCATTAATGTATTAAAAATTATTTAAAAACATATTCTTTAACAATAAAATTATTTACGAAATCTTTCCGTTTCACTGCCGGACCCTGTATAATAAGCTGGGGATGCCCAAATCTTATGCTTTCTCTTTTTGTCTTTACTATTCTCATTTTCAATTAAAACAGACATAATTATGAAAGCCGCGGCCTACGTTTTCTTATCGGAGCCATGTCGACACGCGGAACACGAACAAATGATGGCAAACGTACAGCTGTTTGCGAATATTTTGCTTGTGGAGACACATTTTAATTTTAAATTGCAAGCATTGACAAACGTTTACAAACGTTTGCTAAAAATGATTTGTTGGTGGATACGCACCATAATTTATACGCATTTTTATTACCCATCTGTAGTATTTTACTAATCTACTTACTTACTAATCAAAGTGTTTTATTACAATAGGTTACGCAAATATAGTTAAAATATCAGATTTTGGTATGTCACGGGAAGAGGAAGAATATATTGTATCCGATGGTATGAAACAAATTCCTATCAAGTGGACAGCACCCGAAGCACTTAATTTTGGTATAAGATGTTTTAAACACATACATAATAAAGAGATTATTATTTTAGGAAAGTATACTTCGCTTTGTGATGTTTGGAGTTATGGAATTTTATGTTGGGAAATATTTTCAAGAGGAAGTACCCCTTATAGCGGTTTAAGTAACTCTAAAGCAAGAGAAAAAATAGATTCAGGTGTGTAAAATTTATAGCTTCTATTAAAGATATAAAGTCATTTTTTAATTAAAGGGTACAGAATGCCTGCTCCTGAAAATATTCCGGATGAAATGTATAGACTTATGTTACGATGTTGGGAATATCAACCTGAAAATCGACCCAATTTTGAACAAATTTTTACTGTTGTAGACACATTATGTCAAGCTTATAAAGTATCATTTTTGTAAAGTTTTAATAGTGGTAACAAATAATGTATAGTCCATTTTCTTTATTTATAAAGTAAAATTTTACTGTGATGTGATATACTTATATATTTTTATGCATATTTGCATGCCATATTGTATGTAATGACCTTTTTTATTTGTATGTAGTCAATTCAGCTAATATTTTTTATAATTGTACCTATTGTCATAGTGTAAAGTAAACACTGTGCTATTGTGTAAATTAGTAAACACTAACTTCCACATTTTTAAATAACAATAAAAAAAATTACAAATAAAACAATCAGCTGTTTTTCTCATAATGTTCAATGTTAAGCTTCAAATAATTTCAATCTTGAGAAAGACACTCAAAATCTCGCCACAGATCACATTAATTAAAAGTTAATTATATCCTACACTTGGCACAACATACGAACCTCTCAACTACTATCGGAGTAAAAATGCAAGGCCTCTGACTTTAGAAGCTTGTATCTTAGTAATTAGCAATCATAATTTAATGAAATAAAGCGCATTTAAAAGATCATTTATTCCTACAAAAAGGCTACAATTTAATTTTAGCATCCATATTGCTTTAAAAACCGAAGATAGCCGATCAGAATCGCATGCGCGAAAAACCTTCAAAATTTCAAATGCCTGTAATTAATTTATTAATTATCAAATTGTAATCAAAAATTGTTTTTAGAAACGTTTTAAGTGCCACTTTAAATCTGCGTCAAAATTTTTGTGATTTTTTAATTTGGGAAGCAGGAAAAAAATAATTTCAATTTTCCCATGTTAAATCCCATGGGGTACCCCTAGCGTGGGACACAAGGTATAAATGAGTAATGTACTGCCCAAAAATTAAGAAATTTGATCCCTCAGTTTTTTCGTTATGACCACTTAAAATCAGAGGCCTTGCACTTTTACTCCGATAGTAGTAATCCATCATTTGCAACAAATCTTAGAAGTCAGTTGGTCCACACAAAATTTAGTTTCATTAATCTTATTTATAATTGTTTTTAATACCTTTTCAGTCATAACAAAAATAAATTCTTGTTATTAATGATATTTATATATTTTTTTATTTTATACCATACCCACATTTTAATAAAATAGTAATGATCTAAGTATGGGGATCAAAATTCTAGAATCCTAAAGAAATTTAACAAATTGTGAAAATAAGACATTCCTCAGTAATACCTATGCAGCAATAATAAGAGGCTTTGGTTTACATTTTGTATTGCATTTGAATCTAGTTGTTATTCCATTTTCTTTGTATGTATTTTGATTCATAAATATAAGATAAAATGGAACAACACATCTGTAAATCTTAAAAAAAGGGTATATAATAGAAACAAACATTTAAAGATTCGATTTATAAATACAATTTAATAAGCTCGTCACTTACAGCTGAAGGTGTTAATATTCCTAAATCAGTAAACAAAAGAGTAATATAAGATGGTGGCGTATAATCCACTAGAGGATCTTCCTTACTCAAATCACCACTACGTGCAGTTGGTAAGTACTAAAATATATAAATTCTTTAGAAAAGTTCATCGTTCTTCTTTTCACTTACTTTATATTCGTCTGGTAAATCACTTTGATTCAATGGAAATAACCTGGAAAATTTCACACTTTCTGTTAGTACATAAAATGGTTTGTTCATTGCTTTTGCAGATAGTGCCATTGTATAGCTTCCTATCTGTAATGGTCAGTTGCATGAGAAGTGTCTTTATTTTCGATGTGCATTACCTTATTCACTATACCACCACTTTCAACAACAGCTTCTGCACCTACCATTACAAAATCAACAGATTCCATTATGTATCCAATTGCAGCATCCATTATTAGGGTGCATGGAATTTTGAGTTCTCTTAAATCATTATACATCCTTTCTCTAAAAATGTATATGTCATTGATAAAAATTCAACCAAAATATACTGGGTGAATATTCCGACACCGAACATAGGCCATTAACATGGGAAGAAGGTTTTTCGCAGATTGCTTTTAACTTAGAGGGTTTATAATGACACCAATCGAAAGAAGATTTTTTTTGTCATCTAATGATATGGGAATTAGTTAATTTTCAGTTGTATTTCTCATTATTTTGCCAAAAATTCGCAATAAATTCAATTCGGAAAATCATGTTGGGCCATGACTCGTAAGACAATAAATAGATTCAAAAGCCATTCAAGTGACAGATTCATTAGGATTAGAGGGTTTATCAGTATTAATTAATTAATGTATTAATGTTATTGTTGTGCCTCAAATCTTCTTTCGATTGGTCATTATAAACCCTCTAAGTTAAAAGGGGGAGCATCAATCTGCGAAAAACCTTTTTCCCATGTTAATGGCCTATGTTCGGTTTCGTAATATTCACTCGGTATATTTTTTTGTGTTTATGTAGGTACACATATTACACGGTAATACATCATTTATGCATTTTAAACTATAATACACAACTATAAAACTAGAATACGTAAATAAGGTATGTACCTATAAAAAATTTGCAATTGCAATGAATTGTGTCCTTAAAAGATCCCTATGTAGTTGAGTTTGAAATATTTTATAGACTACTGATGTATTAACAGAACTTGTAAGAATATTAAAAAGTAGTACATACAGTTCAGCCGCTGGATCTTTACCGATTTATATGTTCACATACAACAATGTGCGTATCTGTCATTCGACTACTTTATTACTAAAAATAAAAAAAGACAAACTGCAAATCTCAGTCAGTTTGTCCTTGTTTGTTTTTAGTAATGAAGTAGTCGAATGACAGATACGCACGTCGTTGTATGTGAACATACATCGGTAAAGATCCAGCGGCCGAACTATAGTTCCTAACACATTTACATTTTAAAAATACAAACTGTTGAAGTTAGACCAAAAATTATAATAAATTATACACATCTGGAAGTTATCTTTAAAGAAAAGAGGGCAGAGAAACATTACGCCGAATTTTGAAATATAGTGCCTGGTCAATATAAGACTGTACAAAAACGTGCACTAATATTTCTTACATTATTCGCATCAACATATCTTTGTGAATCGTCGTACTCAAAAATGAAATATGCCAAAAATGTTTATAGAAACCGGCTAACTGATTCTCACCTGGATAACGTTTTACGAGTAGCATGCAGTAACCGCAAGCCTGATCTAGACAAGATTATTCAAAAGTGTACACAATTTCAACGATCTCCTTAGTTTTTGTTTGATAAATACATATACTAAATTCGTATAATGTTACTTTTTTTTATTAGATATAGGTAGCTCGCTTGAAATAGCTAATATAAATATGTGGCCCGACAAAAAAAAAGGTTGAGTATGGCTGCAGTCTACTAGGTCGTAGGGCGTTGATTGTTACAACATTGTGACCGACGGTGGCGCCATACATAGTCCGCACACCACCACAATAGCCAAAAAAATGAATACATTGGTCAGACGTATATGTATTTGTAATATTCATCTATGCTTAGTCCAAATAAAGCACATAATATGAACATTGAAAAACAGTCATTATAATAGTAGATTATTTTATGTGGCGGAGAAGTACAACTTTTCATGGCGCACCTGTGTTTAGTCCTTAGAATATAAATGAACTACAGAAACGTTTGTTTACATTGGTTTGTGAAGCCAGGACAAGGATAGCCTAATTCAGTTTTATTTATTGTTCTTTGCAATGCAATGTTGTCCAATTACCAACATCACAACTAAAATAGCAATTAATAGTATATTACGTAACAAGAGTTGTAAGTAACCCATTACGCACGAAATGAAACGTTTGAGCACGAAGCCGCGTAGCGGCAAGTGCTTAAATTTCATGAGTGCGTAATGGGCTTACAACTCGTGTAACGTACTATACTTTTTCTACGCAGGAGAAAATGTTCGGATACAATAATATTTTGTTAAAGAAATTGACAAAATGACATGACATTTAGTTCCATAGCATGCTAGTACGTGCTAGTACTTAAAGATATTGCATAATGTGCTGCCTACATTTAGGGGCATCACTCTTATAATCCAAAATACATATATCTCGCAAATGCTAAAAGTTTTTATGTTTTTCAATTGACTAAATTTGTGTAAATAGACCAAATAAAGTGTTACATAGGTAAAAATTTGATTGCAATTTGATTAAACCAAGAAATTTAAGTTTTCTTCTCAAAACGCACGTGTGTGTTATGAGGTCTCATTACGTGCATGTGATTGTAAACTGTCATTTACAAGGAATCTTGATTGTGCGATTTTTGACGTTTACAGACATGGGCGTAGAAAAAATCTATAAATATCTATGTGTTATTCAAAATGATAAACTAAAACATTAAGCGACTATTAAATGTGTACAACCTTTTTTAATTTACGTTCTTAAATAAAAGGTAAATAAAAAGGTACAAAGGGGATCCGATTTGACAACAGCAGTAATTACACAATTTGGATTGTTCCAAAAATTGTTCAATTTCTTGTTCAAGAAATTGTCTAATGTAAAACGTCTATAAGGTAGAGCCGCGCTCACTTCGTTCGGCGGCTAATAGAAGGCAAGCCATGAAAAGTTACTTCTCCTCATTGAACTGCACGCTATACGCAACTGGAAGGGATACGACCTATTCCATTGTATTGTAGGCGTTGAAGGCAGAAGATAGATGCGGAGTAGGTACTTCTGTCGCTTTCTAGCTTGTTGTGGTAGTACAGCAGACGTAACTGCCAACGTATTTTATTTTATTTCTCGTGTTACGGCGTTGAGTATGACTTTGCGTGCGAAAGAAAGAGATAGAGATACCCATTCGTTGAGGGTTGCCTAACTTCACTGTGGCTTCTGTGTTACTTATTTATTAGCGTTACCTTTCCAGTTGCGTATAGCATACAGTTCAATTCTTCTCCTCCAAATACAATATAATATGCTATTGGGATATTATTAGCGGTTAAATTAAACGGCATTTTTTCATCCGCCGGTGAAAATGTAAAACGAAACAGCTATTTATGATATGAGTGTTAAAAGTACTGTTTTATTTTGTGAATGAAACAACAATGAACACGAACAAAATAAAAGTTACTTTTAACACAAATATTATGCCACGTTTTCTGTATAAAGTCTGTCCCACGAGAGCTCGAGTGTGACTCATACCTAAAAACTATCCGAACGATATAAATTAAAACGTTTGTCTTAGCTATCTTCTATAGGGCATTTTAATCTTGTAACCTCAAATGTACCAAAATATAAATTGAGTGTATTCTTATTTACCTGAACTATTCATGTTAACGGTAAATTTGATCCACCGCGATCGCGTTCGTTCTCAAAATATTTGAGTACGTTCATTAGCATATTCTGCGATTGACTTTTTAACGATTTATTGGTAAGCGACATTATAAAGCAAATGTAGGTTAACAATAACAATCAATTTGACAGCTAACGGCTGACACTACGATACAAACTCAACGTACATTTACGTAATTTACAATGCCAATGTTAGAAGATATATTTTTTATATTCGCTCTCTTTTCCATTAGGTTCTTTTTGTAAGTATGACAAAGATAACCTAATAATTTGCCTTAATTCACACACCAATAACTAATGAGTCACACTCGACCTCTCGTGGGACAAACTACAACTGTTCTATTTTTCTTTCTATTTCTCTTGGCAGTTAATTATATTTTTTGACGTTTCAACAATTATTACCGCATTTGCTGTGAAGGTGTGTTAGGTGACCCCGTATTACCGTAGTTACCAACAAACAATATTGGTTACAGCTCTATTATTGGCCAGTGTTAAGAATATTTTTAACACTAGCAAAGACTATCCTTCCCCCCATAGACAGCTACATAATGTATACCAGCAAAAGTGTAGTTTTTGATGTATCCGATAGGGTTCAGTAGCATCGCTCGTTTTGTTGAAGGTATGTTTCAAACTCAAAAAGACGTCCTAACTTTCACTGCCCTTACTAAGAATTCCACAGTACCTATGTCTATTCTTAACCCACAGCAAATAGTAAGCAAGTATGTAGGTAGGGAAGTAGGTGTTGCTTCCTTGGTAACGCAGTAAATTACCTTATTATTGAGTGTGTTTCCATTCATTGAACTATACGCTATACGCAACTGAAAAGGTAACGCTAATAAGTAACACTGAAGCCACGGCCAAGTTATGCAACCCTCAACGAAAGGGTACCTCTATCTTTTTCTTTCGCACGCAAAGTCATACTCAACGCCATAGCACGAGAAATAAAATAAAATACCTTGGCAGTTACGTCTGCTGTACTACCACAACAAGCTAGAAAGCGACAGAAATACCTACTCCGCATCTCTTCTGAATTCAACGCCTACAATGCATTGGAATAGGTCGTATCCCTTCCAGTTGCGTATAACGTGCAGTTCAATCACGATACACTTACAGACGGTATGCTGATACGCACCGGCTGACGTCATCTGGGATGCAAACTCACGTATACTATTTATAAAGCATGCAAATTGTGTACGTAAAGTGGGAATTTGTGAAGATTTAGCTTGAGCAATTACATTTATTTCTACATCCATATACCTACCGAATTATATAACAATAATGTCACTGTAGTAAAATATAGACAGTTTCTGGTTTTTTCGATATATCACGTTAAGGGTTGACTTTTGAGAAATTTTCATACCGACATAAAATGCTCAAAAGATAATTTTCTATAATATTTATTCACATGTTTTTCCTCATAAGTTACAAATAAAAAAGATACGAGCGATTTCATACTTAAGGGTTGCTTACTTTCAGAAATATCGATATAACTTGTTAAGGGTTGCTTTCTGTGAAAATATTATATATATATCTAAAATATTGATCATATTAATATCTACATCTTTTACTTGAATAATTTTTCTGAGAAACGATAAACAAGAAAACTATAACCGATTTTGTAATGAAACTGCAAAAATCAGTTTTTTCGATATATCTCGATAAGGGTTGATATTTGTGAAAATTTTATTCTTATATAAAATGTTCCTTATAAGAATTCCTAAAACTTTTATTAATAAATTTTTTTCGAAAAGTTCTAAACAAAGGAGTTATCGTTAGGGGATGGAAAAAATTAAATAGGGGCACTTTTGAAAACTAAGGGTTGGAAATAAGGGTGCTGCGGGTCAAATCGTTTATTTTGATCTAATTAATAAGTGTACCTAATTTTACACTTCCCGCACAATTTGACAGACATTTAGATGTACCGCTACGACTACATCGAACGCAGTTGCATCTCAGGTGACGTCATGCGCTAAGCGAACGCCTTTGAGACATATAATAATCATACCGTCTGTAAATGTATCGTGAGTTCAATGGTTTCCATAACACATACAAAAAAACAAAAAAAGCGCGAACTGACAAACGACCGAATTTGTTGGCCAAACGAATAACACAATGTATTGACACTTTGTAAATTATCTTGGGCGATTGTAGTCAACTGCAGATCCCTCTAGTGGGCACGTCAAAAACGAAAAATTTGAAATCAAGGTATGTATTCGCTTTTGATGAGCTGTCTAAGGGGAAGGATAGTCTTTGACACTAGTGTCAAAAGTATTTTTAACATGCTACTCTGTAAACGTCATCTTTTAACACTCTTGACAGCTGTTAAAAATGTCACTTTTAATGACAGTTGTACAAAAAAATATTTTACTTAAACTGAAACAATTGATGTCAGCATGACACTTACCCGCTATCATCAGGTGCAGATTTTGTAACAAATACCTCAAAATACCTATTTTGTTCTGCAGCTTCTTTTAATGCGTGCAACACAACACGAGATCTTGAATGTGTTAAAATTCTCTATAAATGCAAAAAATATTAAGCATATAAAATATTCACAATACATACTGAACCATCTACAATAAACTGACAAGCCAACTTCTTGATTTTATTCCTGGACGCATTTAATTTATTTAGAAACAAGTTACCTCTATCTAACATAACATTTTGGCATTCTGCAAAGGTCTGTTAAAAATACATTATTTCTGAAAATGGACAGTATGTATATAGTAATATTATTTACATAGGTATCTTTAATGGCCAATGTGATAAATCTTCTGAAAAGTCCACAACCCGATGTTATTGCTGCCGAAGGATAATTGGTATTTTTCATTATTTCCATACCAAGTTTTAAATCTTCCAGTAATCCTTGTATTGTACCAGCTGTATAGAAGATAACACTAGTTATTTGATTTTATATACTTTTTTTTATAGACTTAATTTTTATATAGGTACAAGCAAAGACTATCCTTCCCCCTTAGACAGCTACATAATGTATACCAGTAAAAGTGTATTTTTTGATGTATCCGATACGGTTCAGTTGCAAAAACACAAATTACACCCTCCCGCGGACTGTTTTGTAGTAAATTTTGTGCATTACAAAATTGATTCAGTTCATTTTTTCTCTGTCTAAAATATATAATGGTTTTCGCAGCGTTCGAGGAGAAAGCGTTAGGAGATCTGGGTGATTTCATTGATGGATTCAAGACAATTTCGCACTTAACTCTATTTTTTTAACACCTTGTGGTAATTTACATTTAAAAAAAAATGGCCTGTTGATCTGCACAAACATGAACATCATAACACAAGGTGGAAAAATGTACCGTTTATTTATTTATTGAACATAACTTAAATCGAGGCGTGGTTTAAAAACGTGAAATAAAAAAGGTAACGTAGGGCACCAATAAAAAAAGGTAAAGTAGGGAACCAATAAAAAAAATATAATAAAATTAAGATAAAATTCATTTTGTGTCTTTTATATCTTAAAAATAATAGGGTAGCTCAATCTCTCTGAGTTAACCCGAAAAATACTTGTACCTATAAAGTATCATAATTACATCTGGTGGTGTTTGCGCCGCGACGACACCAAAACGGCGCTAGATAGAGGAAAATTGCATATGAACAAATTTGTAGAGCACAAAATTTACTAAAGAAAAGTCCGCGGGAGGGTGTAATTATCTCCATTAGTTTGGGAAAAAGCGGTGTGGACAGTTGCGCGAATAACGTTTGCATCATTTTGGACACCTGTAACTCTTTAACTATTGAAGATCGTGACACCCTACCGCGGACTTTTCTTTAGTAAATTTTGTGCTCTACAAATTTGTTCATATGCAATTTTCCTCTATCTAGCACCGTTTTTGTGTCGTCGCGGCGCAAACACCATCAGATGTAATTATGCTACTTAATACAAGTATTTTTCAGGTTAACTGAGAGAGATTGAGTTACCCTATTATTTTTAACATATAAAAGACATCATAAGGAGCATATTTGATCTTATGAAATTTTTTGTATCTCGAAAAATAAACTCTGTACAGACGAAAAACACAACAAATGAGTATTCCTCAAATGTAATTCACTCTACAAGTGACGTCACGCGTCATATTTGCGGACCGCCCACCATGCGCAACATCCTATCTTTAGTATTTATATCGTGGTGCATATACAATGATAATATGTACTTATACAGAATTGGTGAAATTAATGCAATGCCAATTTTTTTCGAAAACTTGCCACACAAATCGTACTACAATATTTAAAAACTAATAATCAAATGAAATTTCAGTAAATGCTAAACATTCTTACAATTACCCTTGTTTATACAATATTACTACAGTTATAGTGGGGTTGTAAAGTTGTAGACAGTGGTAGAATATTTCAGTTGTTGCGGAGAACATGCCACTTGGGGTGGTGATAGTATATCAATCCCTGAATGTAAAACGGCCGAGACCCCAAATTTTAAGGGTCCCGGTCGTCTGTAATGACGGCATCAAGATGGCGCCTATGAAAACATACGATTGTTTTAACCTGTTGTTTCTTAATAACGGTTTATATTTTATCGCAGCTTATTTCATACCCGTTAAAGTTTAAAACACTGTTGTGGTGAATAACAAAGCCCAATTTATCGTATAAGGTCAAATATAGCGGCCAGAGGGGAAGAAACGTATAATAGGGTATAGTCGGAAAGGAAGCCTATCAGATCTGTAAATAGTAATGTGTGGTATCAAATCGTATGGTTTTGAGATTACATAATTTATTGGTATAATAGTGGCAGATAATAGTTGTCACCCGCCAGTCAAGAGGAACAGGGACTCAGATCAGGATCAGAGTAACATCATCCACTGCAATCCCGAGAAATTTTAATGAGTTTCTGCGAGTAGATGTGAACAAGGCACAGCTATTTCACTTCTTGTCACCACAACTTACAAGTGGACAATGCGAAGGAAAGACGATCGTGTGCACACTTGAAAAAAACGTTACTGCATCTGAGGCAGAGTTTGATGTATCTGGGATATCACCCTCATGAAATGAAGAAGTAGATGGCCGCCATCTCCTTCACGTGAAACATGCATCTGATAATGGTCATGACTAGATCACCATACGTACTGTGCATTCAGATGTCGTCGTGGGGCTGTAGGTATCCGTATTTAAAGAAATTTTAAATCTAAAAGAACTTTGGATTGACTTTGGTAGCGGGAAACACCGAAGTATGATTTCTGTTCATGATCTGTGTTCTCGATTGTCTCCTGAGATCTGCAACAATCTGCCCATTTTTCATTCAATCACAGGTTGGGATACCATCTCTGCATTCCGTGCAGCTTGGAAAGTGTGGATGACTTTCCCTTTTGAACAGTTGTTGGCAGGCAGGAATACAGATCCACCACCTGCACACTGGGGATGGGAAAAATCTGACGACGGTTATTTGCCGGTGTGGTCAACCATTCCTGACGTCGCTAAAAGTTGTGAAGAATTTTACTCATGTGTCTGCAAGAAACGGTGCTCTTCGTGCATATGTGTATCAAAAGGACTACTGTGTACCCTGTCATGCTTATGTGAGGGTCACCGTTTACGAAATGATGTGTGAGAAAGGATTTGATTACATTACCGTACTCAGAAGTGTTAGCACTGATATTTTGCAATATTCGTAGAAGCGGAATTTGGAGAAACTTAGTATATTCACAACTCATCTCCCGAAAATAGGTATATTATTTGGAAATATTCTTAGTACCTATTTGTGAAAAAAAGTAAAAATATATTGTTGGCACGTCCCCCTTATGAATCGCGCAACATATATCTTTCACAAAAATGGTTTTTACTTTTTTGTTCTACTGACACTGATTTCCGAAACCTCTAAATACCAGGTTGATTTTGTACATTTTACTCCCACCGAAAGGTATACGTTTCTTCCCCTGGCGGCCATAACAGCCGCTATATTTGACATTATACGATAAATTGGGCTTTGCTATTTACCACAACAGAGTTTTAAACTTCAACAGGTGTGAAATAAGCTGCTATAAAAATAATATAAACCGTTATTAAGAAGCAACAGGTTAAAACAATCGTATGTTTTCATGGCCGCCATCTTGATGACGTCATTACAGACGACCGGGACCCTTAAAATTTGGGGTCTCGGCTGTTTTACATTCAGGGATTGATATACTATCACCAACCCAAGTGGCATGTTCTTCGCCACAACTGAAATATTTTCCTGCTTCCCAACCCCACTATTAAAGGAATTTGTAGTTTGAAATAATTATCTTAGGTGCTGGTGCCAATAATTAGTCATTTTTGGAGCCAATAATTAGCTAAGGAATAGGAATCATCAGCAAAATGAGAAATTCTGTTAAATTTTCATAAATTTGTTTTAACCAAATTGTATTATAAACACTTTTTTCATGTTACAAAATATTGAAAATATGATTACGTAATTTGGAAAAGAATAATATGTACTATAAAAATAATTTCTGTCTTGTTAGAAAAATACAAGGAGTCAGCTCTTTTATGCATTGGCATTGTAGACTGTGGTTGCTATTAATTCTTGCAACTGAAAATAAGCAAAAGGGGATAGTTAATTTATTGACGGATGACGAATGAGAAAGTCACACAACAGCATCTGCGACTGTGATAAACTCGTGCAGATTCTTTTAATTTTAAATAAAGAATCATGTAATTAAATTATTATTATGTATTTACTGTGATAAGGTTTGTTAATCCACATTTTAATTTTTTCTCCCACCCAACATCACACTTTTAATTATTAACATTGTACCATAATTTTAACGAATATTAGACTTGAAGACTAGAATGTGTAAAATTTGAATTTGAAGGTAAGGCAAACAACATGAACCTTTCAATCTGCACCCCTGTATTGTATATTTGCAACTGTCCAATTCGCTACCGCTATATATACAGGGTGTAGAATTGGCAAATGCACCATAGGGATTTCAATGTAAAAATCTTAAAATTCGATTATTTGCTACCTAATTATTTTAGACAAAAAGATTATTTACCTTTTTTGTAGAGACAAAAATTCGGAATCGACTGATGTTACTTATTTTTCCTTTACAATTTTTTGTAAATGTACCTAATTTTTTAGTAAAATAAGAATCTTTTGTTTAAAATGTGAATATATGGCAAAATGAAGAGATAAAAATAAAATACAAAATACATTAAAATTTTCAGAAAGCAAAGATTTAGGCAAATAAAAATTTCCACTTTCTCATAAATGGGCGATGCCTTGAAATTGTCATTACTCACGGCTATTACTCATGGGTTGAAAGGTTGCTAGGCGATTTTAAAAAGGTGTGGTTTATCTGACAGAACAATTATCGGTTGACTTTGTTGACAACTGGTTGACGTTTGTTGAGAGCTAACGGTATTTTAATTACTATATATTTCGGTCTAGCCTCTAGCAAGTCTTAGAAAAAGTATAGTATTCTACTCACATGTAATAGCTATTACCAAAGAGAATATAATACTCTTTGCTATTACTCACTCCGATGTTTTGCCACACTCGGCTGGCGGCTTGTGTAGCAAATTACATCTTCGTGAGTAATGTAATGTATCTTGTACACGTCCTAGTTGGGAGCTGGCGGCACTGGAATAACTCAATGGACTGTCCTAACTCCGGGATATAGTTGTTGGGGGTTGAAGATTAGTGTCTGGACGGTAGTCTGGGCGAATTGACGTTGATTTTGTACAGATGCAGCCTCCTTAACAAGCTAATTCGTCATAGTTAAGTGGCCTATTTTGGAAGCCCTCGTAATTTTATAGCGATGACTTTTCCAATAATGTCAAACCGGCAAAATACATCACTCACGGATACTCAATTGAAATGTCGTAATGTTGAACTTTAATAATATATGAATAGTAGATAAACACGTTTAGTATACTTTGTTCAAAGCTGGGGCAGGAAAACCAGAAGATATACAGTATCACTAATTTTCCTTCATGCTATACTAAGTAAAATTTAAAAACAAAAACAACATCTATCTACGGATGTGAATTTTTTTAATCTACCAAAAAGTTAAATAGGTAGCCTTTTTGTCTAAAATAATTAGGGAAGCAAATAACCAAATATTAAGATTTTTATATTGAAATCCCTAATTCTACACCCTATATTACATACATTTAAGTATGCACTCTGTGTTAAACCTTACGATACCACCACACACGCCGAGTTTGGCCTGTACAGGCAGGCCTGCGCAGTTATTCACAATGGTTTTTCGAATAGGATTTTGTGGACTGTACAGTTCACCGGCAGCCTCAAGGTCTTCACCACACACGTTGAGAGGAAAATCTCAAGGTTTGGACTGTGCCGTTCGCGCCTTGAGGAAAAACTGTATGTGTGTGGCTACCTTTAAGTAAAATAAAACAAACAAGATGTACGGATGTAGAGTTTTTTTAATGTACCTACAAAAAAGAGAAATAGCGTTTTTGTCTAAAATAATTAGGGAAGTAAATAATCGAACATTAAGATTTTTACATTGAAATCCCCATGATGCATCGGCCAATTCTACACCCTGTATAGGTATTACAATATGGTTGCACTATTAAAAAGTTGACAAATAAAAAATAAATATGGGGGAGGTTTGGTGTATTTTTTACTTTTACTCGAAAGTGATGCTTGCAAAATACCTAAAAAAGTGGAATGATGTTCCAAAGGAATAGGATGTCTATCTGCATATTAAAACTAGCATAAGTACGAAAGGTTAAGAGTGCCTACTTACACTAGTTAATAAATTAGATACTTACAATCATGGTATTTTATAATTTTCATAAGAGTTCTAATAGCAGCAACACCAGCCGAAACATCATTTTCTTCATTCAGTATGTTCAAAAAGTATGACTTAATATCTGAAAAGAATTACACTATTCAATTATCTATAAACAACTCGAAAAAGAATAGCAAATCATTTACTTACCTGTTTCGTTTAGCATTGTTACAATTAAACTGTAAGTATTATAAAGGATGTGCCTGTAGATCCTGTAGTCAAAAATGAAAAATGAGACATTTGAGCAGAGAATATTCTCTGATTTGAGGTTAAAATTCTTTGAAGTACAGAAGGGCAGGAGCCACAGAACATCCCCACTTAGAAGGGAAACTTAAATGATGACAAGCGGCAGTAAGTTTTAGTTGACCTTCCAGTTACTAGATGGCGTTTCGTCTGATTTCGACTACAGTGACTTTATTACAAACAGTGACGACAAGCGGCGATTATCCGCCATTAAGAGGCAAAATTGTGGGCGGGTTTATATGAACTCAACGGTGGTATCCTAGCAACTTGCTAAATCAAAATAAAAATCACACGGTGATCAAAGGTAAACACAGTCAGGCCGCCATTAAGATGCAAAATATACCACGGCCAATCAAAATCGATACCACGCTTGTCGTCACTGTTTGTAATACAGTCACTGTAATTTCGACTGCAAAAAAGAGCGCGTTAACGGTTGTAACAAAATAATAAATATGTATTGTCATTAATGTCATTGTGACAGTACCTTATTCCGTGCAATAATGTTTGTTTGTTAAAGGTGGCCAGTCAATATGAAATATTGTGGTCCTAATTGTAATGAAAAGTACAACAGCTGCATTCGGTTTCCAAAAGATGAGTATTGTATTTTCAACGAACTTCGTTCGTTACTGGAATCAATATTCCGTCCGTGCGTCCGTGCGTTGCAAGAGATGCGTATTGTCCACAAATCATATTTGTAAGTGGTTTGTGGTATTGTCTACAACCGAGTAAAGATATGGATCTTATGTGAAATTTTATGCTGATTCAAGATCCGGTCCTAATTTTTCGATATCTCAAATACGTTTCGAAATATTCGACTTTAAAGTCGGAATTTCGAAATTATCAAATTTTGTCTTTTTGATAGGGCCAAATTTTTTTTATACTTTCGTTACTGCGGTATTCGAAGTTCGTTTTGTAATCCAGGGATTTCAACTAGTTTAAGTTGAATTGTATAAAATTCTTAATTAAGAGTTACAATATTTAAGTTTTGTTTTACTACTGTTAGCAATTATGTATCATAGGTACAGTTTTGTCATAATAAAAATAATTTACTGTTACTTTAGAATTGCACTTGTGTTTTAAAAAAAGACTGTTGAAGTTATTATTATTGATTATACACACGTATGTATAATAATTAATAGTTATTTTACTATTATCTTCGAACATACAGGGTGGGGCACCACATACGGCACGGAAGTTGGTGCCTAAACTATAACCATTTTTAAAAATCTTTTTATATGCATACATGTAGGTCAATAAGAGCTACATTTTAAAAATATTTATAAATATACAGGGTGGTTCAAAAAAATGTGGCGTATCAAAGTTATATTTTTTTAAATGGAACACCCTATATATCATCACATTTTCGTATTTTACGTTAAAAAATAATGTCTCTTTCTTAACAATTCCCTATACCTATCTTTTATGGTTTTCGAGATATCTCGGTTTTTCTCGAAATACAGTAGGTCACAGAAAAAAGAATAACGGCAGAATGGGTAGGCGTAAAAAAAATTCCTTTGGATCAGTTGATTTGAAGCCTTTTGGCAACTATTTGCAATATTTACTATCATGTAGAAATGTACAGGGTGTTCCAGAACGTGCGAAATATCATTGACTCCTGCTAACTTAAATAACTTGCTTATTTTAAATAGAACACCCTGTATTTTTTTACCCTATTCGATAGAGTAAAATATTGTCTTTCAAACGATATTAGGGTTCCCTATAGCTAAGTATAGTATTTTTCACGTAACCAATGGATAACGTGTTTGAAGGTCAGCTCTATGTCATTCTCTTAGGAGTAGTAGGCTGGGTATTATTGTAAACAATACCTGAAATTATTAAATTTACTTTTATTACACGTTTCCTACAGCCAAGTTGTTGATTTGTGCTTTACCTACATTACTTCAGTCAGTTCAATATTAAAATAGTTGAAACCAAAAAAATTACAATGAATTAACTGTAAACATTGAATAATCACTCAACGCTGTAAATAATTTATTGTAATATTTAATAATTAGCGAAGCTTATAAAAAATATCAACAACTAAACATAACATTGCCAGTAATTGTAAGAATTTGAGGTATCGTTCAGGTATACTCCTAAGAGAAAGACATCGAGCTGACTTTAAACACGTTATCCATTGGTTACGTGAAGAATACTATACTTAGCTATAGGGAACCCTAATATCGTTTGAAAGACAATATTTTACTGTATCGAATAGGGTAAAAAAATACAGGGTGTTCTATTTAAAATAAGCAAGTTATTGAAGTTAGTAGGAGTCAATGATATTTCGCACGTTCTGGAACACTCTGTACATTTCTACATAATAGTAAATATTGCAAATAGTTGCCAAAAGGCTTCAAATCAACTGATCCAAAGTAATTTCTTTTACACCTACCCATTTTCCCGTTATTCTTTTTTCTGTGACCTACTGTATTTCGAGAAAAACCGAGATATCTCGAAACCCATAAAAGATAGGTATAGGAAATTGTTAAGAAAGAGACATTCTTTTTTAACGTAAAATACGAAAATGTGATGATATATAGGGTGTTCCATTTAAAAAAATATAACTTTGATACGCCACATTTTTTTGAACCACCCTGTATATTTATAAATATTTTTAAAATGTAGCTCTTATCGACCTACATGTATGCATATATAAAGATTTTTAAAAATGGTTATAGTTTAGGCACCAACTTCCGTGCCGTATGTGGTGCCCCACCCTGTATAACAAAAGTCTCATTTAGCAAAATTAGAGTCCCTATTTTAGGCTATTTATAGCAATATCAGACAAAGCGCCATCTAGTAACTGGAAGGTCAACTAAAACTTACTGCCGCTTGTAATCATTTAAGTTTCCGTTCTAAGTGGGGATGTTCTGTGGCAGGAGCATAGAGGAGTTGTCAAATAGAAACTTTTTGGTACATAATATGCAGGTGGCGACCTGCTGGAGGACTGTGTGTACTATGCCTAATTGAGTAGGTAATACAGAAACATGTAATAATAATTAAACCAGATAGTTAGACAACCGGAGGTGTTTCTGAACCACAACTGATAGATGGCGATTGCCACGTACTATTTAAAAGCGATGCTAAGGCACGCACCATCTATCAGTCGTGGTTCAGAAACAACCTCCGGTTGACTAACTATCTTATAAAACCTACGTCTAATGGCATGTTTGTTTGTAACTGCAGGATTTAATGTCATTAAATTTATTAAGTAGAGTTGGTGCCATGTAGGCAAATGCATTTTCGTAAATTGACGTCTGGTGTGAAGAAATGTTATATTTATTCTTAAACGTAATATTTACATCATGCAAATTACACCTTTGTTGCAGTTCATTATACAAATACACAGGTATGCGGTTTCTGATCACATTGTATACAGTTATTGCATAATGAGTAGGTACAGAAATTTTCATTCATGTTTAGGATCACAGAAGACATAATACAGAAGCGACACTCGTTTGATGTTCGTTTGACAAATCCTGGTGACCTTCGCCATTTTGTTGTTAGTACTTTACGTGGGAAATTTAAAAACACTTTAGTTTTCAGCAATCAACTTCTCTGGATGGCAACGATATTTCGCAAATAATGTTAACTTAATTTTTAATAATTTACATTTGCGAAATATCGTTGCCATCCAGAGAAGTAGATTAATGCTGAAAACTAAAGTGTTTTTAAATTTCCCACGTAAAGTACTAACAACAAAATGGCGAAGGTCACCAGGATTTGCCAAACGAACATCAAACGAGTGTCGCTTCTGTATTATGTCTTCTGTGTTTAGGATATAGGTGTTTTCTTTTTGCACGTTGTGGTCTTAGATCATATATACTCTATGATCTAAGGTTGTGGTAGACCTAAGTCAGCTCTGTCAATAACACACCATTCGTTTTATAAAAATAATTTGACTCAGTTCTCAATAATCCTATTCGTTTTAAAAGCTTTATGTAAGTTTTGTATTAACTTGGGGCAGAATTGTCTACATGACGCAAGGCGCTTTAATCACGTGATGATTGTAACTTTACCTAACCCTGTGGCGATGCAAAAAGAAAACACCTATTGTTTATCTTGTAATAGGGTGTGACATGATCTCTGTAATTTACATCAAACGAAAAACGTAAACAACGGTTTTGCATCTTTTGAATCTTGTTTCTTAAGTAGATCGTTAGAAAGCTATAGGGACCGGGCAGATGACGTCATTAACCTATTTTTTTACAGCTCTGAGGGCAACATTTTTTCTATTCGTAATAGCACAGTCTACACTGTTCACATGTACAGGTTGCGCGCGTTAAGAGAATGTGAGAGTTGCATTCACAATTGTAATTTTAGCCCGCGTAAACTGAAAATACGTGTTTTAAGTTAGCGTTTTTTGCCCTCAGAGCTGTCAAAGTCAGCTGCTGCCCGGACTCTAGTATACAGTGCAACAGTAGTCAAAATTACTTAGAATTATACTCCTACACAAATCCCATTTAATTTTCGAAGGTAATATTTGTTTAAATTTACTTATAGACTGATTTAAGTTTAATATAGGCAGTTTATAATAACTTTGTGACATGAGGCTCAAAGGACCAGGTTTTCATCAAACAGAAGGGCATATGACACTACGCCGAATGCCCATAACGCCGACACGATTTTTTTATGGCCCATATCGCCGACTAGGGACACTACGCCGACGGACACTACGCCGACTGTGCCCACATCGTCGATAACTGTACAAGGGACACAACGCCGACCATGCCCACATCGCCGACGGACACTACGCCGACAGTGCCCACATCGTCGTCAAGTGTGCAAGGGACACTTCGCCGAATTTTTATTTTTATTGCAGACCCCCGGAAGAAATGTTGCACTTGAGTATCAATTGGAAAAAAAAATACTAAACCTGCAAATAACCTAGGCGCTTTAGTGGCAATCTACGTTTCAGTTTTGCATTTTGCATCCTGAAATTAAAATAAAAATTCGGCGTTGTGTCCCTTGTAAACTTGTCGACGATGTGGGCACTGTTGGCGTAGTGTCCCTCGGCGATGTGGGCATGATCGGCGTTGTGTCCCTTGTACACTTTTCGACGATGTGGGCGCTGTCGGCGTAGTGTCCCTATTAATTTTTTTTCTAATAGTCGGCGTTGTGGTCACGTTCGGCTTAGTGTCCCTTGTACAGTTTTCGGCGATGTGGGCACAGTCGGCGTAGTGTCCGTCGGCGTAGTGTCCCTAGTCGGCGATATGGGCCATCAAAAAATCGTGTCGGCGTTGTGGGCATTCGGCGTAGTGTCCCAGCCCCAAACAAAATACCCAAATTTCTTGCACTATGGGAGAAGTTAATCACTGAGTTATTAACCGTTATATTAGTTGTAGGTTGTAGGTAATTAATTGACGCACACGTTCACAAGAAGCACTAGAACATTTGCGGTTTAAGCCAAAGCTTTTATGAACCGAGTATAAATTTGAACTCCGGTTTAAGTGTGGTAAAGTCTTCATCATCAGTAAGTAATTCCATTTTAAATAATTATCAAGTTGCTGCCACAAATAACAAATTTAGGTTAGAATATTAATTGAACTTGGTTTAAACCGCCAAATTCGGCTGCTTAAATAAATAATATAAGCCAAACTTAAACTAAGCTCAGCAAATGAACCATTAATATTGTACAACACTGAAATCTCCAGAACTCGGTTCACGTCTTGAGCTGCCCTTAAACCGTGAATGTACAATCGGCCCTAAGTCAGTGAACTCTGGTCAATGAACTGTTATACAGTTCATTGACTCTGGTTAAATAGCGTACAGTTCATGGCATCATAGAAAATATAACCTGTATGCATTGAACTCTATAGCTCGTATAGCCTTCTCTATATCCCTATGCTAGGAATAAAGATGGATATAGAGTTCGTAACCTAACCACATTAAATGCTTGTATCCGCCCCGAACTCTATATCCATCTTTATTCCTAGCATAGAGATATAACGATATAAGAGAAGGTCTAGAGTCTAGAGGGCGGATACAAGCATTTAATGTGGTTACGAACTCTATATCCATCTTTATTCCTAGCATAGAGATATAGAGAAGGTCAATCAATTGGTGATTAACAGTGGACAGTTACACGATTTCGCCCCGGATTTTTTTTAAGTGAAACGAGCTTTAGTTAGTATATAGAGTTCAATGATACCTAGTATGCATTGATGATTGAACAGTTGAGTGAAATTTTTCACTCAACGCTTGTACGGAATGATTTTTAAAAGTAACCCGATTTCATTTTAAATGACATTTTATTCAATTAAAATTACTTATTTATTATAAACTACACGTCGAATAATAGAAAAATTAAATTTTTTACATTGTTAATTGTTGCGCTCATCATGGCGGACGCTGTAAGGTGTCATTTCGAATCATTGAACTATACGCTATCACTGACCTGTTATGATACAGTCCACGGGCGTAGCCAGGATTTAGTTTTGGGGGGGGGGGGGGGGGGGTTGGTTTGAAGTAAATAAGACAACAAAAATATACTTACATGAAATTTAGTATCTAAATATGTGCGCACGGTAATATTTTGCTTATTTCGGGGAGGGTTTGAACCCCCAAAACCCCCCCCCCTTGGCTACGCCCGTGTACAGGTCAGTGATACGCTATACGCAACTGGAAGGGATACGGCCTATTCCAATGCATTGTAGGCGTTGAAGCCATGCTTGGTTGACAAGCACAGATGCGGAATGGGTATTTTTGTCGCTTTCTAACCTGTTGCGTTAGTAGGGCAGAGGCAGACGTCTTTTAACCGCGTATTTTTCATATCAAAACACAATGGTGAATTGTTGTGTTGCATACGGATGTCCTAATTTAGCCGATAAACGCAGTATTAAACAATTTCATGGGTGAATTCTTGTTAATACAAATTTTATCTAACATTATTTGCTATCGTTGTCAACGCAACTTATACGTTTTGTTTTTAATAAATAACGTAACGTGTAATTTTTCCGTGCCCAATAAAAGGCCCAGGAATGAAGTGAAGAGAAATATAATCGTGCGCGTGTTTTTAGTTCTGTTCAGAATAGGCGGATTTTCGGAATAGCGGGGTTCTACTGTATTTTCGAAGACAAGCAATGTAGTTTGTCTGGTGAACTCTTAGATCATATATACCTACTCCAATGATTTAAGGGTGAATTACTCAATTTAACAATTTAGTAGTTCATAACAATTAGGTAGTAGAAAATAGCACCAAATTTTATATACCTAACTTTTTTTTACTACAAACGAAATAACTGAATTAATTTTGTAATGTTCTCTAAACGCGTCTGTATGTGTATTCTCAATATGTATGTGCAGCGTCACAAAAATTGTAGGTATATATCTCTTAATAAAAAACATCGATTTATTTAATTGTAAACGTTTTATTGACTTGGATCACAATGGATGTATGACTGGTGAAAGAGATAACCATCAACGTATTTTTACCTGACTTACTTACATTTTATTCCCCGTGTTATCGTTTATAGATATGATGACGTTGCGTGCGAAAGAAAGAGACAGAAATGCCCAGTCGTTGAGGGTTGCCTAACTTTGCTGTGGCTTCAGTAGGTGTTTTCTTTTTGCACCGCTACAGGGTTATGTAAAGGCACAATAATCACGTAATTGAAGTGCCTTGCGTCAGAAGCCATTTCTGCCTCAGGAATATAAAACTTAAATAAAGCTTTTAAAACGAATAGGTTTATTGAGAACTGAGTCAAAGTACTTTTATAAAACGAATGGTGTGTTATTGACAGAGCTGACTTAAGTCTACCACAACGTGCAAAAAGAAAACACCTAGTGTCACTTATGGACGTTTCTTTTCCAGTTGCGTATAGCGTACAGTTCAATGTTTCGAATACATGTGATTATTAGTCCATTTTTATTTATGAAGTTCGTGGTCGTACCACTGAACTCTAATTATACTGGAACGCGCAATCCGTTCACCACCCCGATCCGAGAGAGAGAGAGAGAGAGAGAGAGAGAGAGAGAGAGAGAGAGAGAGAGAGAGAGAGAGAGAGAGAGAGAGAGAGAGAGAGAGAGAGAGAGAGAGAGAGAGAGAGAGAGAGAGAGAGAGAGAGAGAGAGAGAGAGAGAGAGAGAGAGAGAGAGAGAGAGAGAGAGAGAGAGAGAGATAGAGAGAGAGAGAGAGAGAGAGAGAGAGAGAGAGAGAGAGAGAGAGAGAGAGAGAGAGAGAGAGGGCCCGCAAGGGTCATCCCTGTCCGTCTCTCGAGTACATTTTGGTTAGTGTGTGTTAGTTTAACGCTGCCTGCTCTCTCACTCACGGTGCATGTGTAAAGCGTTACGAAAAGGACAGGAATGACCCTTGCGCGATATCTCTCTCGGCTCGTGACGTTTCTATGGCAGAGACCGCCAGTGAGCGTTCCAGTATAATTAGAGTTCAGTGAGTCGTACCCAAACGAAACGTTAAAAGTAAAGCGTAGTTTACATTTGGATAGTTTACTGGCGGAAAGTACTTGTCGCCACTAAACTTGCCGATAGCAAAATGTACCTAGTATTGGAGTTGGAGAGAGTATGTACTGAAAAATGGTCCCCAGTGTGTAAGCAGTTTTTATTGATTTTAGTTTTGTTTTTAATATTACAATATCAACACCTTCAAAATCGGGAAGTTGCAATAATTCTCGCAGCAAATTGCCGAATGCAATATTTCTTTTTAATTTATTTATATGATCCTTATTTCTAATGTCCCATAATAGGTAAGTACATCATAACTTTTATAAATATCTAGAAACTTAATAATTTGTTCACTATTCCACTTCATCTCTATTTTTTCATCCGAAAATAATAACCTTTTGCAGGTTTTCAATGAAAATAAACACTTCATACGCCACTAAACTTGCCAGTGCCTCAACTTGACTTTCTGCTTGCCATCAAGTGGTTAATTGACTTGATTAGAAGTTTACACATGGCAAGTTTTTAGTGGCGACAAGTACCTACTTTCCGCCAGTAAACTATCCAAATGTAAACTACGCTTTATGTTCATTTTTAAAGCGATTTACAGCACCAGGACCAGGGGCAGCGCCGAAAATACATTTGCCTTGAATCAAAGAGTATATTAGAAAAGGGTGTTCCATCTTAACAGGTGAATTACTCAAAATGAGTGCATCTGACAAAAAAAGTTGCCGAATAAAAGTTTGACGGTTTGGAGGGGCACGTGCAATTCTGTAACAAAATACACCCACCGACACCCAAGGGGGGATAACTAAAAACTATGAACGTTTTTATTTGGGAACTTTTTTTTATTTACAACAGGTGTCGCTGCAAACGAATAAGCACTACAGTGACTCTATTACAAACAGTGGCGATAAGCGATGTATCGATTTGTATTGGCCGTGGCATATTTTGCCTCTTAATGGCGGTCTGATTGTGTTTACTTTTGATCAGCGCGTGATTTTTATTTGGATTTAGCACGTTGCTAGTATACCATCGTTGAGTTCGTAGAAACACGCCCAAAATTTTGCCTCCTAATGGCGGATGGGTGGAGCTAATCGCTGCTTGTCGTCACTGTTTGTAATAAAGTCACTGTAATAAACACGTGTAATCGTTGATTTTCAATCAACGGTGTAATGAAAAGAGAGAAATTTATGTTTCACGAATTGTCTCATTACTGATTCATATTTATTTGTCAGCACAAAAAAAGTCCTGCTTCAAATGAAAATTTCCCTTTTTTCACTCCGCCTCTCTTTTTCTTTTTTTTCTCATCACTCTTCCCCTCTCTACCCCCCTCCTTCCCTATAACATTGTCTAACGTTAATTTACTATGTGAATCATCAATAAAAATATCACCCCAAAGGGGTTTGTTTGGGAGTATTACATTTTGCTGTGCACTCTTCCTTGCCTTCGTGCGGCTTCACACACACCGATATTATCGTTGTCGGTGTCGGTATCGGTATCGTGCCGCATCAATAATGCATTGTTTTTAATGGTACTGCTTCACACAGCCAACGATCCGGTAAAAATGTCTGTTGTGGTATCCGACATTATGTGTATGTCGGATGGTTCTGTGATATCGGATCGCTCATTAAATTATCGTTCAGTTTTAGTACCTACGCAATGCAAACCAAATACACTGATTCAACACAGACCAGTCCCAGCACATTGGTATCGTTGTGCTGGCTTTTGCATTTCACTGAATTCAATATCGTCTCAGTACAAATGTACCTAATCAACTATGAGTACTGTTAAATTTAATTACCATCTCTCAGTTTCTTCTTTCGTAAATATAATAAATTAACGACAAGGTTCTTTTCTTCATATTAAGGCATTCTAGTACAACTGAATTCCAAAATTTTTACGTATGGAATATTCACAAGGCGCAGCGACACTGGTGATGCTAACAAAGATCCAATTTCGACATACTGTTTATCAGTGTGTGTGAAAAGTATGTCCGATACCGATATCGACACGACAACGATAATATCGGTGTGTGTGAAGCCGCCCTTCAGCGGAGTTGAAATGTGTTCATTTTGAACAGCTATCTATAATAATACTCATAATACTTTTGAAAGATAAAATGTCACCCAAATACAAAATAAATTATAAAAAAACCGATTTTAACGATTGCAGCGCCACCTGTTGCAAATAAAAAAAAAGTTCCCAAATAAAACTTTCATAGTTTTTATGCTCTTCCTGAATATGAAATAGAAAATAGGGGTTTCCATTTAAGATTTTAAAGTCACTTCCCTTATCCACCCCCGTGGGTCTCGAGGGGTGAAGTTTGTTACAGAATCCACAGATCTATTTTATCTGCGCAGAATGGGACGTCCTCCACCAAACCATCAAATTTGTATTCTGAGTTATGGCCGGCTTCCATTTTTAGTTGTACATGATATAGTCTTTGGTTGTACCATATTGTAGAGATCACGTGACAGGTTCTTTACATCTCAATCGGCTTATACTACCGAGATAATTACATTTTTTTTAATTTTCCATATTTTTCGTGTCTTTTCTTTTAAATTCACCTATGATTTGAATTGAATTAGATTGGTTAGGTGGTTAAGCAAGGTGCATAAATAAAAATTATAACTGGTGACAAAATGTGCAATCATGCGCCGGATGTAATAACTTAAAACATACGTATTATTGCAGATAAATTATTTGTGGTATTATAAAAATAAAATCTTTCATTACCGCAAACAATGCATTCATTACGTCAAGGCAAAAGCCGTTACGTTTACAAAATTACGCTACTCTCCTCCATTTACATTACGCTACTCTCCTCCAACGGCAGCACATTCTGTACATTATTTTCACTGGCAAAAAAATTGGCGCGAATAGGTTGTTCTACTATCCCTCTTCTATTATGGTTGTACTTACACCCTGTATATTAATTAGCTATTGAAAGTTGGTAATTCAAATATTTGTTAATTTACAAAAATACTACTAGAGGGAGACACAAAAAGTATATTAGAATTTCAAGCAAATCAGTAGCGAATGAAAATTGTCCGTTCAGTCACGTGCACTAAATCCTGAGTTTTGTCAATTTGTGTGGTTGCAGTGGATGCCCTGTCATCGCTTTGCAATTTGGATGGTTTTACTCTAAATTTTATTTTTGTTGTAAGTAGCCTTCAACAGCTTTAGTAAATCTCTTATAACCTTATAACCAACATTAATACTCGGACGTTTTACATTTATGTATTAAATGAAAATGATTGTGCAACAAATTTCTGTAGTCGCCATTTTATAGTGTTAGCTGCTATAGTGGTGTGTTTTTATTGTGAATTTTAAAACGGATTCGTTGTGCCTTTATTGATCGTCTAAATCGGTTGCTACACATGAAATCGCCAACATAGTTTTTTAAATAATTTGCTACTTTTAACAGTTCTTATGCAACTATTGAAATTTGCTAATTTATAAACATTACCATATTTACCATCATGATATTTCTTTCTTTTCGTTCACATTCTTACAATAAAAGAGTAGCTATTCTAGAAAGTGTTTTTAATTTCTCGATGGTAGATCATTTTTATTTTCCATTATTAAACCAATCAATTTCTAGTGGTAATTTTTTCCATAAACTAATTACTTATTTGTGAGTCATGTCCTGTGACAGTTTGAAATTAGAGAAGCTGTTTTGAAATGGTTTTATAGTTTTCGTTCTCTAGTAGAATGTTTGTTAAGTAAATTATTTATTGGCAAGTGGGTACCTGTTAGATTGGACTATAAGATATTTATTGTGTAGGTGCAGTGTCTTGTCAGTGCTGTTTAGATGTCTTCGAGAAGTGCCATGTTTTGTTAACACTCTTCGTTTAAACATAATATCATCCCTAAGGAACTACATTAGGCATGGTAAGTGTTTCTTATAATACCAACATTAAGTAATGCAAATTATAAGCAATCTTTTTTGGTTCCTGTTAATGTTTTA
Organism: Pyrocoelia pectoralis; assembly: GCA_036250285.1. Classification (NCBI taxonomy): domain Eukaryota; kingdom Metazoa; phylum Arthropoda; class Insecta; order Coleoptera; family Lampyridae; genus Pyrocoelia; species Pyrocoelia pectoralis. Next base: position 43,545,499 of record CM070074.1, read on the forward strand.
TAATGCAGATCTTACATTTAAAGAATTTCTCATTTCTACGAAAAATATGGCCCATACTGGAGCCTTAGGTATGTGGATTGTAGGACTTAACGACTTATTGTAATTTTCTGTAGCCAATAAATCTGTAGGGCTTTATAGTTAGTCTAAGGACAGTTCAGTAACTTCCTTTTATACATTTGTTAATACAATCATAACCGAGTTATTTTGTCTGCCGAATAATTTGGGAGATGAAAACTTTCATCTATCAAAACAAAGTAATACCTAATAACCTAATAAATAAGTACATAATACCTAACCAATTGGGATTCCGAGTTTGATATAGTTATGGAACTGTGCTACTTAATATTAATTACACAATATTAACCAAGATCTAGATATTTTATTAAAACTATCTACAGTACACTCTTTAAAGGTGAACTCACGAAAAAACAAAGGTGATGGATGCTTTTCAGTAACAAGAATTTGTATGATGAGCTACGTAAAAATGTAAACTTAATTTTAGAGAACTCGAGGCACAAGTGCAGCTTGTAGGAAAGAAACTTAGGTGTAATCACGTACAACAAATTAATATTGAAGTCGCATGTACATAAAAACAGGATTTTATAATCTTAGACTTCGATACCAAAACAGGGAAATGAAAAAAATGCTTTGCCATTGCCTAAGTTCTTTCACATTTTAATTATTGTGATTTGATCTATGGTCCATGTTTAGATAGTACTTATAGATATTAGACCGATACAGAGACTGCAAAACACTTATCTAAGGTTTATATTCGAGGTGGCACCAACGGTGCACAACATTTCCGAGAAATTAGGGGATGCAAAGTTATTCATATTCTAGTGTGTTTGTGTTCCTATCAAATAATTGATAAGAGAAACCCGAAGTTTGAGAAAAAATCACTTACCGTAGCAATTTCCATACCACCACATAGAACAAATCTATATAAGTTATTGTTCCAATTTAATATAGCTATTTATTGAAATAATGTATGTACCACAAGAATTGAGAGCTCTTGGAGACTTAATTATGCTACTAATATACAAGTATTTTTCACAGGGTTGGCAAAAAGCCGGCTTTTTCTCGTTTTAACCGTAATTCACTCTGTGCGTGACGTCACGCATCACATTTGCGGACCGCCCACCATCCTATCTAATAGTAGTATATTTATATCGTGTGAATACATACTGTCGTGCGTATAAAGTAATGATGATGTTTGATTACGATATTGATATTGACCACATACATACATACAGGGTAGACTATTTTAAGTGATACACGCGAATATCTCGAAAAGGAGAATTTTTTTCAAAAAATGTTTCAGATGAAAGTTTTGTGGCTTTGAGGGGGAAAGATGATGACATTATCAATTTAATTGTAGATGGCGCCACTTTAGAGGTTTCATCATGGCGACCATTTTTTTAAATGGGAGTTGATTTTTCTTTCCAAATGAAAGTTGTAGCTGGCAATAAGACGAATACAATAGTTTTTGGTTTTTTGTAATCGGATCATTTTTCACTGAGTTACGGTGTTCCAAAGTTTATAAATTAAGTAAAAGTTTCCACCTCCCATAGTGTACGTATTTTGTAACTCCACACCACTCTGCATTTCTCTCCCCTCTCTGTGTTGCTCCTATCCGTTATGTGGACCGATTCTGTTTGATAGTCAACCAGGTCCAGGCTGATTGACACGCATTTTCCCCTGCTTAGCATTACCCAGGATGAACGACGTGGACGTGACGGGGTTTTCATCCCTTTGGGGTGCTTGATTAGCGTGAGTCCCCTTGCCTCTCACGATTCGGAGTACTTGATTAGTGCGGGAGGTGCAGAATTACAAAATACGTATACTATGGGAGTGGAAACTTTACTTAATTTATACATTTTGGAACACCGTAACTCACTGAAAAATGATCCGATGAAAAAAACAAAAAACTGTTGTATTCGTCTTATTTCCAGCTACAACTTTCATTTGGAAACATTTTTTGAAAAAAAGTTCTTCTTTTCGAGATATTCGCGTGTATCACTTAAAATGGTCTACCCTGTATATGTCGACGTTCATTTTTCCAAAGTGAATAGACTTAATTGTTTGCTTGCTTGCACTTACTTATTCTTTTGCGATATCTGTTTTGAACGCAGTTCAGTTTGTTCATACATGTTCAACAATGTTACCTTCTTGGTAGTACGTAAAACAATTTTTTAGCAAATATAATATGAATAAAAGAAACGGGTCTAGGACACAACGTCCACTGGTCACAACGCCCACCGCCTTCTGAACCGCCATCTTGGTCACAACGTCCACTTTTAAATTTGGTCATAACGTCCACTTTGGTCATAACCCCCACCGCATATTCTGTCACTCTGGTCACAACGTCCACTTTTAAATTTGGTCATAACCTCCACTCTGGTCACAACCTCCACCGACGCCTTCTGGTCATATCGCCCACCGACGTTGGTCGTAACGTCCACTCTTCTTTTTCCGGTCACAACGCCCACCTTTCAATTTGGTCACAACGTCCACTCTGGTCACAACCCCCACCGACGTACGTCGTAACGTTCACTTTACTTTTTCTGGTCACAACGCCCACTTCTAGTATTGATTATAAGATCTACTTGGTCACAACGTCCACCAATGCACTCGGGCCACATCGGCCACCGTACAATATACAATGCAACTTTTGTCTTCTGATAGAGACATTTAACTTGTACATACATAACAAAGGATTGCTATGCTATGCGGAAAATAGGATTTAGGGCACTTAATCACGCGACACATAATCATGGGACATTTAAACACGGACAGTTAAACACGCCGACACTTAAACACGCGTGCATTTTAACACATAGACATTTAAACACTGAGACATATAATCACATGGGCATATAAACACATTTTCCGGATGCATTAAAACATTCTGACCCTTGATCTAGGCACTTGGCGGAGCTTTCCGACGTCGTTTTTAGTGTTAAACTCCCGTTTTTGTAAAAAAATATATTAAACCTGCAAATAACCTAAGCGCTTTTGTGACAAACTACGCTTAGGTTAGCATTTTTTTTAGTAAAAACTTCGTTTAGTGTTCGCCAAGTGGCTAGATCAGAGGTCAGAATGTTATGAACCAAACCGGATGCCTAACAGTAGCAGGTAACTACGTTACTTATCACGCTATTAATATTCCGAATGTACTTCAAGGGCAAGGTGATTATTTGTCCATGTGATTATATGTCTCGGTGTTTAAATGTCTATGTATTAAAATGTCCGCGTGTTTAAGTGTCGGCGTGTTTAACCGTCCGTGTTTAAATGTCCTATGATTATGTGTCGCGTGATTAAGTGTCCGGACCCGGGAAAATATACCTACCTTTAACAAATCTGTTCCCGAAAAAAATCCTCTTACACAGTTATTAATATATGCATTTAATCGTAATAGTGGAATAATGGCATGGTGGAAGAAAGAGATATGGTAGCCAAACTTTTTGGAACAACCTAACAGCTGGGAACGAGAAAAAGGTGTGGTTATTAAGAAAACCATCGAGATAAAAAGAGCATTTCCCAAACACTTACTTTTCTGTAATTTAGCCATTAAACATTCCAATTTGCAAGCGTCTACTTTCGTCTTACTTTTAAGGAATTGAAGGAAATGATTTATGAAGTGCCAATATAGATCTTCCAATAAAACCAAAAAAAAAACCGCAAAGATGGGATTCATTTATTTTTCTTGCATTTACTTCAGTTCCTGAATACATTTCTCATAACATTTTGCTTAATATGGTTTTCAACAAAAGAAATAAATTAGCGTCCTTCATTGGCATCTTTTACTGGCATAACAAAAAGATAAATCTCTTATTGTCCTACAGATACTTGAGTTGTCAAGTTACTGTTAAATTACCAATTAACGTTTAAGTCAAATTACCAGGTGAGCAAAGATAACCAAAACACACAGCGTTACTTTCAGTTCTGACGAATCTTTTTCCTGTTTGAGTCAGCTAAATGGGAAAGATAAAAGTTTCTAGAAAAAATTCGAAGCTGACTTGTAGCATTATGTATCACATGTTAAATGGAATATAATAATAAAGTTCGGTTGAAAGATTTGAGCAAATTCAAGAGGTCATACAAATAAACGTACACAATGCTCTCGGGCCACATCGTCCGCTGAACAATTGAAGATGTTCTAGATTTGGCGTAGATACTCATACAGAGTGCCGCGCCTAAGACGAATAAATTACTCTGCAGCTCTCTTATCTCAAAAAATCTAAAAATGATTCGAATGAAAGTTTCGCCGAACCAAATTGTTCATAATTTGAATTTACTTATTTCACCGTTTTGGTGCTATTTCATAATTTTCAAAAAAAGGCATTTTACTGCATAGCAACGATTTTGTCCTACCTTTCTTTTGGTTCCAAGGGAAGCAAACTGGAACAGGCCATTAGCAGCACTCAAAATATTCGCAGAGTTGCTTTTTTTCTTCTTGCAAATTCAGATTCATATGTTTCTAAATATGATTAAAAAAAATTTCTAAAGTGATTGTTAGTAAAATAGTAGGTTATATGATTTGATATATTTTTATTAAAACACCTCATATAATATATTACAGCTTTGCCTCTGAAATGGTTTTGGAATGAAATTTGCTTGACATTTTAATTTCTTCTAACGCAATGATATTCGCTTGGTGACATCCGATACCACGACATTGACATCTTTAATTTAAGTTCGACTGTCCAGTCCCACCCTGGTTTCGACGACTTTCCATTCGACATGACACAGTACGTCGCGTCGTTGCTTTTGGTAGGTACATATTATACGACATAGTGTGGCAGTGGAATTTCGTCCAAAATATACATTAAATCGGAACCAGCAACTCAGAAAACTGTACAATCGCAAATATCTCCTAAACTATAGTCACATAAGGACACATTAATAAAATTGAAAGAGAATGAAAATTTGCATCACATGATGGCAAAATTACTATAGGTACAGGTACCATTCCAGTAAAAAAATCAAATTATCCACAATTTAAATGTGTGCTTAACTGATGAGTTTTCACTCGAAATTATTTGGACTTCTAATAAAAGGTAACGCAATTAATTTCTTTCGATAAACCGGATCTCCGTGCGTTGTTTCATATCGCAGATATTAAAATTTCTGGTTTCTGGCTTCATTCGGAAATTTTTTTCAGATTTTTTGAGATAAGGGATATACATGGTGTAGAAGTGACCGATGCACCATTACAATGTCAAAATCTTACTATTCGATTATTTGCTTCCCTAATTATTTCATACAAAACGTCTATATAGCTTTTTTGTAGAGACAAAAATTCTGAATCGACTGATGTTACTTATTTTTACTTTGAATTTTTCAGAAAGCAAATATTTAGGCAAATAAAAATTTACACTTTCGTTTAATTAACAATACTAAATAAATAAAATAACTTCATTTAACGAATCTTAATGGTAGGTAACCAGAATAAACCCATTTCATCATTTCGACTTTTTCGTTTGTAGAATTAATAGGTATGATTGAATCTTGCTGCAACGACGCCGACGCTCAAATTTGATAAAATGCACTGCAATGATGCTCGTTGACAGACAAACAACTATTATTGTTAAGTATGTCAACGATTCCATGGCACCACTATTTTTTGCCAAAGTACCTATCACTTTTAATTTTCAATTTTTCTTCATACTATATTAAGTAAAATAAAAACAAACAACATGTACGGATGTAGATTTGCTTAATCTAAAAAAAAGTTAAATATAGTCTTTCTGGCTAGGGAAGCAAATAATCGAATATAATGATTTTTACATTGAAATCTCTATGGCGCATCGACGAATTCTACACCCTTTCGGCTGTCACTGACGTCACTGTATAGAGCAATCCTTCTTAGACAGGTAATTCCTAGACAGCTTACGAAAATTTCTTATTGTGAAAATCACGTTCACTGAAGCTGGCGCCAATTCTGCACATTTCTAAATCACTTGTAGGGTATCCCGACAAATGCGCGAAATTTTATATTATACCTCTAGGTACACCACCCTTCGCAAACGGATTTATTGTTTTATTTATGATTATTTATATTGAGCAGGTATTGTACATGTGAACCGTGAACGTGACCTTTATTGAAACATTTGCGTGTACCAAAACTCATCTCACTATCTACAACGGGTTTTCGATAAATGTAAAATAAATTAAGCTTAAGCACCCCGTACTATGAAAACGGATGAGCATTTCCGGACCCATGTTTATATGAACTTTTTTTCGTATTTTAAGATGTAGAATCTGTCCTTAAATTTTCCTCACAGCATTCTGTAACACCCTGTATAGGTAAGTATTATAGTAACTTAACAACTCAAGTACCTATCTGTAGGTGTAGGTCAATAATACTCTTATTGTTATATCAGTAAAAAATGGCAATAACCATTTTGTAAATCATTTCTTAGCCAAAAATTCCCTTAAAAGTAAGACGAAAGTAGACGCTTGCAAATTGGAATGTTTAATGGCTAAATTACAGAAAAGAAAGTGTTTGGGAAATGCTGTTTTTATCTCGATGGTTTTCTTAATAACCACACCTTTTTCTCTTTCCAAGCTGTTAGGTTGTTCCAAAAAGTTTGGCTACTACGTATATCTCTTTCTTCCACCATGCCATTATTCCACTATTACGATTAAATGCATATATTAATAACTGTGTAAGAGGATTTTTTTCGGGAACAGATTTGTTAAAAGGTAGGTATATTTTCCGCATAGCATAGCAATCCTTTGTTATGTATGTACAAGTTAAATGTCTCTATCAGAAGACAAAAGTTGCATTGTATATTGTACGGTGGCCGATGTGGCCCGAGTGCATTGGTGGACGTTGTGACCAAGTAGATCTTATAATCAATACTAGAAGTGGGCGTTGTGACCAGAAAAAGTAAAGTGAACGTTACGACGTACGTCGGTGGGGGTTGTGACCAGAGTGGACGTTGTGACCAAATTGAAAGGTGGGCGTTGTGACCGGAAAAAGAAGAGTGGACGTTACGACCAACGTCGGTGGGCGATATGACCAGAAGGCGTCGGTGGAGGTTGTGACCAGAGTGGAGGTTATGACCAAATTTAAAAGTGGACGTTGTGACCAGAGTGACAGAATATGCGGTGGGGGTTATGACCAAAGTGGACGTTATGACCAAATTTAAAAGTGGACGTTGTGACCAAGATGGCGGTTCAGAAGGCGGTGGGCGTTGTGACCAGTGGACGTTGTGTCCAGGACCCAAAGAAACAAACAGCATATTGTTTCAATTTAAGTCTACTGCTAATGTGTTGCTAATATTTAGAGAGTGTTTTCATTTTGTAAAATTGATCTTGATTGCTTGTAAAAACAGGTTAGAGTTATTAGAGGGGTACAGGCGATACACCACCTGTTGTTATCTCGAATGCAGTTTTCGCATTATCAAACAATTTTAACATTTGTTACCACTGCGAAACGTTGACCTAGTTGTACTTAATAGTTATTTCAATTTTATGTAGTTTATTCACACGTAAATCATGCTAAATGATTGATAAATTCACATTCTTTTATATGAGAGCATTACTTTTCTAGGAAGAACCAAATTTTATTTTTTTTTAATGATATGTAACTTAACTGTATTTTTGATTTGAATATGTACGATGTTTGTTAGTGCTTCAAAAGACCCAATATTTAAATCTTCTGTAAGAATTCAGGAAACAATATAGTTCACTGTCATCGGTTATAAAATTAAACGCTGTTCATTTTTGTCCTGAATTATTGTGCTTCTCTGCGGTACGTACCTACTACGTTTTAAATAAATTCCATAGGACATAGGATCTTTGATTCGGTTTAGATAGCAACGCGAGCAACGTTAACAGTTTTTAAGTAAACTGATTTCCATTCTTTTAGTAATTTGTTAACTTCCATTCTGCTTTTTTCTGCAGGAAATAATATGTTTAAATGATACGCGAAACAAATATCTGCTTAATTGTTTCCTCAAGATGTCGAAGTGGTTCTCAAACTGAAGCCCCTTGTGTAGGTGTAGGTATAGTGAATACCACAGTAGATATGTCTTTTCAAAAATTTGAACAGCACTGCAAATTAAATGTTACATAACCTATTTTATTGTCCGTTTATTAATAATTTTAGCGTTAAGTGAAAAGTTCACTCAACGATTATAGTATGTTCTTTTGATGTTCTTTTTGCTCTTTGAGTTTAGTAACCTGTAATGAAAATTGATTTTATTTCTATACATAACTATTTTTCTTTGGCCCTTCGTATATTTAATTAAAATATAACAATTGAAAAGCGAAATATTAGATAGTTGTGGTTTAGGGGGGCTTACAAGGTTGGAGATCTAAAATCAACGAGGGAGGGGCATCACCACGTGAGGGTCGGTCAGCGACCCGCACCCGACAGGGTGTACAGCCAGATTATGGAAGAGGTAGAATAAGGCGCTATATGGCGTGTTCTTGACAGACGTAGAAAAATTACACCAACAAAACCCGCATTCGATCTATTTTACGTATAACATTCACTTATAAAAACAGTAGTCGTGTGGCTGAAAAATGTCGCTAGGCACTCTAAGTAGGTTAAATATAATGTTAATAAAATATATTTTTCCGCGAATTTTCATGTATCTGACCTTTCAGGAACAAAGTATTGAGATATTTTTGTTTTGCTTTCTATAAACTTGACCTCTTGGCACGATGCAATTATTTGTGTGGGACTAGTAGACCCTTTTTGCTACAAAATCGATAACACAACGTGGAGTCTGTAGGAACAGGAACATCCCCTTTAATTCCGTCCCGACGTTATTTTGTTGTTATTATTATTCCCTTTTATGTTTTAGGTGTTTTGTTCGAATGACACTTATATTTTCTTCACTGTTCTGATCGTACGAAAATGTTATACCTATCTTAAAATCATAGATGTGAGTGACACAGTTCCGTATTGTGTTTTTCTTATATAAACTAACATGTTGATTGCTATGTATATAATTCGCTATTTTATTTACCATCAATGAAATGGTAAACCTCATCATTACTATCATTGGTAGTACGTTGCAAATTGAATTTAATTTAATATTCTTTAACTGATACCGTTGAGTGAATTTATTCAATGCTGATACATACACTTTAAGTTATTAATAGATAGATATTACCTACTTACATTATATTTAGGTTTTTAAGTTATAGGGGTGGTAAGTTTTAAAATGAACACACTGTATATGGGGACATTTTGAATATAATCATAACCGTGCATCGGTTGTGCGTACTTCCGGATAATTAAACAATAATTGTTTTTTTTTTGCTTTTGGCACAAGATTTATAGTCTGAGAAATTCGCTGTGAATCCATTGTAGATGTTTATTGTGTGTAATCGAATTAGAAATACAGTTTGTTGCCTGTTGTTGACATAAGAAAGCAGATACATACATGTTTTGTATACAATGTTTTTAAGTTAATAAACGAAGAAATTCACAGAAACATACGGAAATGCACGAAATATGATGAAACTGATGAAAACTGATCGGAAACACGCAAGAAGCGAGGTAGATTGTAAACAAAACACGGCTTTAGAATGTGGAAAAACAGAAAAAAAAATTTATAGAAAAGCTGTTAAACTATTTCATGCTTAATAATACTTCTTAAAGCCGTGTCCACATTATGCCGATCGACCCTGTCGCTCGACATGGTCGACTTTTGTTAACGTCCACATTGTCTCAGTATATGTGGCTAGTCGAGCGACACACAACTGAACAGTACATGTAAATATTTCGTAATTCTTTTAGTTTACGATTAGCAGAAATGTAGAGCAACGTGTTCGACACGTCCCCACTACAGTTGTCGATTCGACTTCCTTTGGTCCGTACCGACCTGATTCGGGTTGCGTTCGACTCGACAAGTATGGTTCAACATTGTCGATCGACACCATTCGGCATAATGTGGACGCGGCTTTAAGCTTGTTTCATAACATGAATAAATGCGTAACTATTGATAAAATAGAAAAGTGTTAAGCGCGCTCTCTCTAGCAGCTGAGAGCCGTGTTAGAGAAAGTGTGTAGTGTGTTGTGAATAGGTAGTTGGTAAGAAATTTTTTTTCAAACACCTTGCGCGGGTCGACCTAGGCGGCCTAGCGTCCAAAAGCTGTTTTCTGCGCTATTTTCTGACTTTCAATTTTAATTTTAATTTTTTCAAATTCAGCAACATTGATTTAGTAAAAACACAAGTGTTTTCAAAACACAATCAGCACACAGAAAATAGTGGTAAACAAGTTCTCACCCACTGGTCTGTTTTGGGCGAACTTGGTCTGGCGGCGCACATTTTGGGCTATCGGCCGGGTCTTGGTAGTCGAATCGAGGTGAAAATTGGTGTGTGTATTTCTGGAGCCTTGCTGTACATACAAAAGCAACACGAGGTCGTAATGATGCGCGAAACTTGTCTGTTTTCCGGCATGTCTAGCGCACATACAGGGTGATTCACGACTATTCCCTCGGTCTCTTGTGCCTAAAGGGTACAAGATATCAGCTTCATTTTTTGGTGACATATGTAAATTGAGAACGACTGTTTTTTAAAATTATTTTCAATTATACAGGATGCTTCACAAAATTGTAATATATCAAAGTTAGGTTTTTTTAAATGCAACCCCCTGAATTTTATTGCATTTTTAGATTATACGTTAAAAACTAAGGTAACTTTATTAAACGTTCCCTATACCTATCGCTTACCAATTTTGAGAAAATTGTGATTTTAAGGAAAATATTCAATTTAAACAACCCTTAATAACACGGAAACCGCTTACTTTCAGTAACACAAATTTTGTACAGGGTGTTTAAAAAAAGGATCCATATTTTATATTTTTCAAACATCAAAAACTCACTTAACTTAAATAGAACACCCTGTATGTTTTTATTCTATGTTGAATAACTTTTCATTTTCTATCAAAAACTATGAGCAATAAATATGTCTAAAATCAAAGATTAAAAAGTTATTAAGATTTTTCTCTAAAATTTGTATGGAAATGGTTTTTGTTTGCATTCTAGTAGGCCATGATTTTTTTTATTGTAGTTGATAATTAGATATGGGATCATAACTTAATTAAAAATGAAATTAATAACAAAAAGTAATCATTTATGGAAAAAAATGGTATAGTAAATGCTCAATATGATGAAAATTTTCTTCTATGCACAACCGCACTCATTTTTCAAAAGATCTAACGTTTCTCAGGATATCTGGTGTTATAGTAGCAAACGCATCCTTTATTGTAATCTTTATGTCATCACCATCAGCAGTGGTAGGTGGAGTGTTGTGGACCCCTCCTTCTAATCCATTTATTGAGGAATTGTCTATCTAAATATTTTTGAAAAAAAACAAACATCATTCTTATCACATTCAACTTCACGGCTTGGTAAACTGACATAACTTTCATTACTAAATCGTCACCTGTATCGCACTGTTGACCGCCAAAACCGGTAGAGCCTCAATGTATTTGGGAGAATTTTGATTTTTGATGGAAACTTGAACGGAGTAAAATTTTTACGGATTTTAGAACAACACTTTTTCGAGTCTTCTTGATGAAGTTTGTTTAGATATTATTATTATTATTATTATCATTAAAAATTTAGTTTACAACACTCCACCTACCACCGCTGATGACATGAAGATTGGAATAAAGGATGCGTTTGCTACTACAACACCATAACGTTAGAAGATCTCTTGAAAACGAGTGCGGTTATGCATAGGAAAAAATGGCATTTACCACAGTATTTTTTCCATTGCTTCAATTTCATTTTTAATTAAGTTTTGATCCCATATCTAATTATCAACTACAATAAAAAAAATCATGGCCTACTAGAATGCAAACAAAAACCATTTCCATACAAATTTTAGAGAAAAACCTTAATAACTTTTTAATCGTTGATTTTAGACATATCTATTACTCATAGTTTTTGATAGAAAATGAAGTTATTCAACATAGAATAAAAACATACAGGGTGTTCTATTTAAGTTAAGTGAGTTTTTGATGTTTGAAAAATATAAAATATGACTCCTTTTTCTAAACACCCTGTACAAAAAATCGAAATCCTACGTAGTGCAAATGAAAGCCTTAAAGATCAAGATAAATCGATATAAATTTGTGTTACTGAAAGTAAGTGGTTTCCGTGTTATTAGGGGTTGTTTAAATTGAATATTTTTCTTAAAATCACAATTTTCTCAAAATTGGTAAGCGATAGGTATAGGGAACGTTTAATAAAGTTACCTTAGTTTTTAACGTATAATCTAAAAATGTAATAAAATACAGGTGGTTGCATTTAAAAAAACCTAACTTTGATATATGTATTACAATTTTGTGAAGCATCCTGTATAATTGAAAATAATTTTAAAAAATAGTCGTTATCAATTTACATATGTCACCAATAAATGAAGCTGATATCTTGTACCCTTTAGGCACAAGAGACCGAGGGAATAGTCGTGAATCACCCTGTATTTGTGAAACAATCTGTATATTATGTACGTATAGAAAATCCACAGTGTTTTGGGCCCTTACTCATGTGTGGATAAATTATTAATTTAAAAATATACTTATTTACGGTTTGTAAGGTAATAATGTAATCTATGTATCTGAACATTTTAGTCTGAAAACGGGAATTAAGTTATAGTCCAGTCATTTTAAACATGAACATTGCAAAAAATCCTATATTAGGTTTGACTTTTTTATGTTGTTAGGTTCAGTCCCAGTAGTAAATACTCAATTTTGCAACTTCGAAAAACTTGTGGAAACTGGGGGGGGGGGGGGCGCCAAAAACCGCGATTTTTTCGGACTTTTTTCAGTTTTGGCCTCGTAGCTCAAAAACTACGAGTTATAGTGCGAAGAATATGATTATCTTTTTTAAACTAGACTAAATTTGCTACAATTTGAGCCTAACCGGAAGTCTGTAAGTATAATAGTTTCCGAGATAATTACAGCTCTTCAAAAATAGGCAATTTTTCCCAAAATCTTTTTTCAACGTATCATCCATGTTTCGAGCCAGATATTGCCATAACGACGTGCCCTACGACTCTTGTCACGGAGAAAAAAATTGTAGGACGTTTTATCACCTTTTATTTAAGCATAGATGCATTCCTGTGGCCCTAACGTTCTCGAGAAAAAGACGGGAAACCGGAAAACAGTGAAATCCTCCACATATATGTAATAGCATTAGTATGATTAGAAGACATTTTCTGATTATTCTTATTTAGCCTAGCGAACGAACGCTCAAAAAGGGCTTGTAGACAGACTTTTTGATCCTAATGATTTTATTTCTAAGATGTGTTTGGAGGTGTTTGGTGATAATTATACGAAAAGTCCCCGGCCCTACCGTATGAGCAAACTCCGTAGCGTAACAAAATTTGCGGATTTGTTAAGTTTTCCCTTTGTATCTCTTGAATAGACGATCGTAGTGGGAAATGGCCAATTATAAAATAAAAGCTGCCTTGAGAAAATACTTTTGTTCTTTTCGTCAAACATTAACCCTATCATAAATGTATTTAGAAAAGACTAGAGACCATTAAACATGGTGGCGCATAAGACTGAAATTGTTTGGCTAAGGATGCAGGTAATCTGTATTTAATACTCACATATCAGATTTAGCTCTAAACCTCCCACAAAATTAGTTGTTCTCTAGTGCCCTCTATTCCATCTTGAACTCAACGTTTTTTTTAAATAACTATAACATCTCATCGATTTGAGATAAAATATTAAACGGTATATGTATTTTATAGGAAATTTTATACTCTACAACTTTTATTTCAGCAGTTTTTGCTATAAACCCAATACTTTAGGAGCTAGGACACAACATTTACCGAAAAACGTCGTGTAAAAGCGATTTTCAAAAAAAATGTCAATTCTTGACAGCGAATATCTCTTCAACGGATAGAGATAGAGAAAAAACGCATAGAGGCAAACTTGTAGAAAATTTAATCAGCTTTTTTTATAATGGAGAAGTTTCATGATGTTAATAATACTATATTTAACCAATTAACATTAAAATATAGATCAAAACTAATATACCAGTACAAAAATTTTTAAAATCCGTCAATAAATGACTGAGAAATAAGTTATTAAAGTTTAAGTACTTAGCGCGGAACGACAGTAGTGTGACGTCATTTTACCTAATCGAGTTAATTAGAGGGAATACATTATTTGTATTGTAGGAGGATTTTTTAGCATCTGTCATCTTGTAATAAACAAAACACGTATGATAGGCGCAACTGAGTGCACCCCAATAACCGTACACGTATGTACTAAGCGAACACGAACAGGTAAAGTGACGTCACACGCTGGATCAAGATACAAAATTATTCTTCACTTTAAAGGCTCGTAACTTTTTCATTTGTAGAGATATTTTAATGATTCTTTCACATTTTTGTTTCATTTTACTTATATTTTCATAATTAATTTATAGCAAAAAATGGGAAACTTCTCCATTGGCCATTTCCCACTACGATGGCCTGTTCAAGAGATGTAAACGGAAAACCAAACAAATCCGCTCATTTTGTTACGCTACTTTTCGTATAATCATCACCAAACACATCCCAGAAATAAAATCTTTAGGATCAAAATGTCTGTCTACAAGCCCTTTTTGAGCGTTCGTTCGCTAGGCTAAATAAGAATAATCAGAAAATGTCTTCTAATCATATTAAGGCAATTACATATATGTGGAGTCGTAGCGATTTCACTGTTTTCCGGTTTTCCGTCTTTTTCTCGAGAACTGTTAGGCCTACAGGAATGCATCTATGCTTAAATAAAAGGTGATAAAATTTCCTACAATTTTTTCCACTATGACAACGGTCGTAGGGCACGTCGTTGTGACAATATCTGGCTCGAATCATGGATGATACGTTAAAAATAGATTTAGGGAAAATGCCTATTTTTGAAGAGCTGTATCTCGGAAACTATTATACGTACTTTCAGTTTATTAATAAGGATGACCTTTTCTTCCAGCCTTCTCTCCAAAACAACTGTTCACAGTTTGTCAGTTAGACAACCCCTTTCTCATTTAACTTATTCTCATTGGTAGATTAAAGTGAAGTAAATCAGCAAAATATTTAATAACGAAAAGTCGTTGGGAGATAAGTGATCCTTTCCTAATTCTAGGCAATTTGTTTACTTTTCGTTCATTTCAAGTAAACACGAGGTGTATGTTAATCTCAAACTGTCTCGGTCTGTTCAATTCGTAAGGTTATCAAAATCTTGTTTTTGTTGACGCACTGTAAGTTGTTATTATAAATACAGTCAGATGAAAGGTAATGTAAACATATTTCTTGAGCTCTTATTTTGCTCTCCTTTTTGTTTAAATTAATACCCACTTTACCACAACCTTCTAAATTTTTATTGTTTTTGAACATGTTTCCTTCCACTTTTGAGAAATGTGGTAGTAGAAATAAGACTATTCGTTAGATATCGATGCTTTCAATTTCATATAAGCGGCTCACGTGTGGAGGATGTGACACCAACACTATTCTCTCTTGTTGCACGTGACAAGATAACGGTCGTATAAAATGAATCAATTTTTTAGGTATGTATTTGCACCGATAAAAATATTATTGTTTCGTTTATTTATTTTTAAGTTGATGTGCACGTGTCTTACAAACAAAGCTCGTACAGTTACGGAATTTTTAAACTATTCGACCTCGCTGCGGCCTTTCGCAAAGCAGCTGACTACGTTCTTAACATTAGGAGAATTAATTGCAAATCGACATCGCGTGAACGCTTTTGACGTCATCTAAAGGTGTGTTTTGTACATTGTAATTGAAAAATATCTAAAATTGACAATATTCAGACTTTGAACTATTTTGCATTCATAATGTGCTTCAATAAAAATATTGCGTCTATTAAAAATGCTTCCTTTTTGGCTAACGTTCAAAGACCTTTATCTATAAATAGAGATACAAAGATGTTTATTTGCAATTTTAAAGTTTTGTTCCATTTCATTTAGTTATTCTTTATTCTCGTACATTTTGCCGTTTAACGTTTTTTCTTGTATGTAAAATGTCAAATTTAACGTTAATTACTAAGTATAATTTATTTCAAGCAAAACACGCTACGTCATTCTGCCTATGAGAGTATATATTTCATTTTATACAATGCCCGCCTGTATTACATCGTCCTTTTTCGTATGGACTGGACAGGCGCACAATTTTAGCCGTGTCACGATTCACGTTGCGTGGGGGATTCGTCGCTCGTGTCTACAAAATCTGCGAAGCTCTCATAAATGTAGTTACTTACTGCTATTGCAATACCTTACAATTTCACCTTTCCAAAGTGATTTTTATGCTTGCGAGACCTATTGCCTGATATTTAGATAAGTCGTATGTGAAGTGAACGTCGTTTTTATTTGTCTTAAACAGCTGTTGTCTAGTTAATGACACTTTGTGGTTGCTTTCTTTAAAAAAGAGTGTTAAAATATTTGTGAGGTGTTTGTTCCCATAATTTCACGTGTTTGTTTTGTGCTAATCCCAAATTACTTGGAAATATTGTAATACATTATTTAGAACTTTCAAAAATTAGGATTTTCATACATACACTTGAATGTAAGTGCAAGTTTTTGATGTTGTAATAGTGACGTTTTGAATGTTGCAAAAAATGTACCTACGTCATTTTCTCAACAATGAAACCTTTTTAAGGTCTTTGTACTGCATCGTTTTGTTTACACAAAGGTATTAATATGACGTATACCTAATTAATATAGAATATGGCGGGTAAGCTGGTCCGGAAATGCCTATGCTTAGTCATACTTCTTTGTGACTTTGTCTCGATTCAAATTCGTTTCATACACCTGAACTTGAGGTTGATAACCGTTCCTTCCTTCCAAAAAAATTTAATTTTGCGTTTGATTTATAGTGAGTCAGTTTCCCAGAATGGTCAGTTGTACTCCTCATATGTTTTTACGCTGTTACTCATGATTATTTCGTACGTCATCACTTTCTCTCGAATCGACGATTATAAATGTTTGTTTTCATGGGAATAAATTCTAATTTTCAATGTTGTAGAAGTAATTCGTTCAATCGTGTGCTGTTGATACTATATTTTTACATTATTAATTATTGGACGACGGTAACTTAAATGAGATTAATTCACCGCGGAAAACACTACTTTAAAAACAATTTAATAGTTTGCTCTCTGTCAACATGTTTTCCTTTTAAACGTTTTCCATTTTGTGATAATTACAATGATAAGTTGCAAGGTGCAATTGGACTACAAAGAAACCACAAAGGCAATAATACTTGGCAAGGTCGTTTGTTTCACAGTCACACTGTCGCGTGACCTCGTTC
Source organism: Pyrocoelia pectoralis (assembly GCA_036250285.1). Classification (NCBI taxonomy): domain Eukaryota; kingdom Metazoa; phylum Arthropoda; class Insecta; order Coleoptera; family Lampyridae; genus Pyrocoelia; species Pyrocoelia pectoralis. Next base: position 43,562,783 of record CM070074.1, read on the forward strand.
TCTTCATTTGCAATTAGTTTAGACAAACGTCATCATTTGAGGTTAAACGGAACTTAAACAAATAGGTAGGTACGTACTTTTTTGATCACAAGAGTATGTTTTTAATGCGTGTTTGTATCTAACGTCAAGTATTGTTCTGATGTAATTTTCCCTAAGTAAAACTATGAATGACTATAAAAATGGGAAAGAGTGCAAGGCTGAAAGGCTCCACGGCATGTAGGATTCATCACTTGATCAGTACTTTATCAAATTATACAAAATCGTGTAACATGTATTTGAATTTTATTATTCTATTTATAGTCTTTAAATTGATTGGCAAATTTCTTTAAATAAGATAAGCAAACACGTGTATTTCACTAAACTGGATTTCCTTTATCAGTTTGAGATTTTCACGAGTTCGTTCGTTACGGAAAGTTTTTAGTTTAGTTTTTATGTATTGTTCCTTAACCATAAGTATTTTGGCCACGTCACTATCACTTGCCCAGCGATTATTTTGTAAATGTAATTAATCAGTGTTAACGTGAATTTGAAACCACCTTCTTGTTATTTGAATAATACATTAGCCCCGATCTTAAACAATTGGCTAGTCTCTATCTATACCTTTAAAGGTTAAGAAAAGAGATAATACAACCTTAGGAATCGGTAGATGATATTCTTGTTTACTAGAACTGATTCTTTGGGAATTATTTTCAGATTAAACATTCTGTTAATACCATTTTAGTAAGGGTCAGTATGAATTATGATCCAAATATTAGCAATTCCATTCATGGAAAAATTTATTAAATTCAACAATTCAAAAATTGGTCAATCTACCTTTTTAACACTTTCGTAATGATGATAGCGTCAATGAAGGTACTAACTTGTGCCGTTGAGTGAAAAGTATTTTCACTCAACGCTTGTGCTTCCTTAGTATCTCTCTCCTTGATTTGTAGCTGGCACCGATACTATTTTATTTCCAATCCCTGTTGGTTACGTTGTCCTACCCGCATCGGAAACACTAAGAGCCGGTTGTATAAAAGTCTAGTTGAGTTCACCCGGCGGTTGGTGTAAAATTAAATCGCCCAAACTAGGCTTGACGTCCGGAGTAGGGTTGATCTGACGGTTTTACCACCAATTTACCAACCAATAAATCGTTAGATCAACCCTAGACAGACGACAACTTATGGTGCCGGTTTAGTATGCGGTCTACCTTGGGGTTAGCGATCTACACTTTGCTAATCTGATTTAGTATGCGGTCTACGCATTCCTCAAACATCGCAAATAAAATTAAAATAATGCAAAAGGCTACTATTAAGATGACTCGGTAGTCGGAAAAAAAACCCTGGAAAAAAAACCCAGAAAACAACCCCCAGGAAAGAAACCCCCGAAAAATAATTATAGATGGCTGTGAATAAATATATAAATATACAAAGTTTGGAAATAAAAGTAATGCCAAACTTAAACGTAGATTGCCACTAAAGCGCCTAGGTTATTTGCAGGTTTAGTATTATTTTTTTTTAATTGATACAAAATGGCAACATGACACTAAACAAAGTTTGGACGTAAAAAAAATGCTAAACTTAAACGTTGATATGATATCAAAATCAAAAACATAACAAGTTGATCAAAAACTTGCCATATATTAGTTCATAAGTTTGTTTGTTGTTCATATCACTGTCAGTCGACATGCTACTTCGTGAATTTTATGGTAGATCGCATACTACATTCAGTTTCTTAACGTAGACCGCCACCAAAATGGTAGACCGCATACTAAATTCAACATGAGTCGGTAGACCGCATACTAAACCGGCACCAACTTTAGTTTGTGCGATTCAATTTTACATTAACCGCCGGTTGAACTCAACTAGACTTTTATACAACTGCCCCTAAGTAACGTATCAAAGCCAAACGGTAAAGGTGATGTCGTTAGTGGTTTGTTAGCGCCATTTAGTGCTTTGTCCATTGTACCTGCAAGACTGTTGTTTTCAAGATGTACATATATTTACGATCGCAATGGTAGTTAGCACGAGGTGTTGGTTATTCACTTTCTGAAATGACATTTTCCTAGAATACGAGAATGGAAATATGTAGTTCGGAATACACAAGCATACCACGGAATACTATTAGTCCAGTCAAGTTAGGTTTTTACCTTGAACAAATTGTTATAAAGCTGACATTTGGCACAGAGTTAGTTTTTGGCCTAACAGTAACAATCAACATACTAAAATACTCGGGACCCATACCCCTTTGCGTCCTTGAATTTCAAGGTTATGACGTCATTCCGCGCGAAAAATGAGTAGCGCTCGCTACTTCTAGCGGCTCTAGGAGGTGTGGAATTGATCAGAAATGAAAGTTAAAATATTATTTTTGACAGTAGTAATTAAAAAATATTTCAACATTAAAACAAAGCTTAAAAATAAAAAATATGTGTTTTAGGGCAATAACATACCTTTTACCGCCTAATGCCCGTTATATTTGTCTATATGACACCTTCATAAGAACTAAATTATATCTATATATAAACGGGGGTTCACGCGATTCTCGCGTTTTGCGTCGTTTGGGGGAGGGGGAGTATGTATGTGATTGTAGGTTGTAATAGCTCTTGTTTTAAAATATCACGCCTTGTTGAGCTGGCTGAGCCGCTTAAAAAAGAAAAAAAAGTACATTTTTGAACCTTTTCAGGTTCAGGTTTTTGACCCAGTAGGTATCTGTAATTTAGCAAGTTATTAACGTAACTAAAATAAAGGATTACATTTACTTACATTTGACGTAAAAATCACAAAAATCGGTTGATATTTTTGATAAAGATATACGAATTCGTTCAACTCTATACCTACGTACCTATAGTAAATTTTTACCAATTATTAAAAAAAAAATGTAAAATGCAAACTTTTTGGAATAGATTTGAGACCAAAAATACATAATGGCCCTTTCACAATGTTAATTACGTCTTTGCACATAGTCTTTGGCCAAAAATTAACGAAAATATAACAAATTCCGTGTGAACTTCATAAGGATAGTTTACAATGAATTTTGAATGTAAAAGAACTCAATTTGGACACTGGCAACTTTTTGGGAATACGAATGGCCTTAGGGAGAACGTTTTAACATTCATCTTTAACTATAGTAAAACTAAAAATACCATAAAACATAAAATGTACAAATAGAAGCTGGTCTAACGTTGCATAACATCTGTTTTATAGAAAGACCTTCTCTACCTTAAACAGTTTCAAATTTTTGTTTATTTCACTAACTAAAGGGTAAAGGCCACCATTTACACGTATGTACAGCAGTAAATATGGATTTTACTTCCTCTTAATTACAATATAAGTTGTATATTTAGAAGTATAGTCAAAGTATAGGTATTCTCTTTGGTATAGTGTAACGTAACAATACACTTGCCACCTACTTTCATCAATAGATATTAAGTTAAATATGTAGACAAAAACATTTTTCTCGGTGAAAACATTCGACTATATATGTTACCTACGACATCGTTCATCGTTCAAAATCTCTAAATTCGAAATAAGCACACAAACATGTACATTTCGAAAGTTACCGAAAGAAGGTATCGGGACACATAAATTAGTCTACGATGAATGCTGTTACTACTTTTTACATCATTTTAACCATGAAAATGTTAACGCGAGGCATAATAGAATCATTTTTCATCATTTAAATAACTTTTCAACTTGAAATAATTAAATTTCCATGTTATCGAGAAAAAGTTTCCCATACTTGTCATTTTGAAAATTTTCGCGAAAATACTTTCTGGCATTGTTTTAATGTTCGAAATGGGTTAAGGACCTCGGACAGACAAACTTTGCATGTTTACACAAAATTTTCACCCAAAAATAAGCACAAATAGCGAATTCTATTTTACACGTAGTCTCCATAAGGAAACTTTGAACGTATTTTCTAAGTAAAGAAAGTATATTTAGACACAAATACCGCTTGAATAAGATGACGGACTTTTATACTAAAATGTTTAAAACTTACTTTGGAAAAAATTAGTACAGATATTTACGTAGTTTGCGGGGTATCTATAATTGTAGCTTGTAGCATTAATTTGTAGGTTATAAATTTATAATATAGCTTTGGTTTTAAAATATCACATCCGCATTCGTCAGGATTCGGCGACTGTCGGAAAAGTGCACAGCAACACAAACATATACACACGTCTCGGTTATTATATAGTGATTAAAAACTAGTTGAAATCCCTGGATTACAGAACGAGCTTCGAATACCGCAATAACGGAAGTATAAACAAAGATCTGCGTTATTTACTGGATAGCGTATGCGCTATCGTGTCGTACGACTCGAGAATAAGGGGCCTGGCCTTATTAAAAAGACAAAATTTAATAATTACGAAATTTCGACTTCATTTAAAGTCGAATATCTCGAAAAGTATTTGAGATGCCGAAAAATTGGCAGCGGATCTTGAATCAGCATAAAACTTCACATAAGATCCATATCTTAACTCGGTTGTAGACATACGCATCTCCTGCAACACACGCACCCACGGACGGAATATTGAATACAGTAACGTGAAAAATGGATCAGTTATATTATGTACTAACCTTCGAACATATAACAAATGTTCGAAGGTACTAACTGACCCGCCGATCTTCGTGAAGCTAATAAAAGTTGTCTAAACTTCCAAAGGTATCGCTACATTACATATTTTAAGTTTGACAGTAATATAATAACATTGCGCTTTTCTTTACAATGTTTACTTATAAAATCAAAACTCCATAACTTCAACTCTTATTTTGATCCACCTAGGGGATGAATATCGAAAATCGGCTTCTTAGTGGGTGCCTACATCATTAGGGGAAGGTTCACTGAAAATTTCAAGTTTCTAGATTCATTGGTTTGGCCTGGTCGTTGATAGATCAGTGACTAAGTCAGTGAGTCAGTCAGTCATCACTTTATCCACTTATGTAGAGATATAAAAATACAAAAATTGTTTAAACAAATAAAATAGGAAAAAAACTATGCTTCTTCCCAATCGTCATCAGCGTCATTGAAACAACCACCTATATTTTTTTATTTAATTAAACAAGAAGTTCTTCTACAGTTGGCACATAATTCTGTTTACACTTGGTGCAACGTGAACTCGAACAATCGTTTTTACAGGCACAAGACATAAGTTGTAAAAGCCTAAAATGCCTAGGATGCAGCATGTCAACTTTTGCTTGACCACTGAATCTTACAATAAAGATCTGTGTCTATTCCTACCAAAGTTACGTCTTTTCCTGTTTCGTCCACCTGCAGGACAGTATCCACAATTAAAACGTCCGCATCGTTTTGGACTGGCGAATAGAAATTTGTGAGTCTTCAAATTTTGCAACATAACGCTTTGTTTTATCCATTGCTTAAAAACCAATTTTGTGGATGAGTAGTTGTGCTAAGCTCAGTAAAGCACAAATCAGGACAGGTTCGTTTACTGGGTCTTCTACGTTGCTCCTCGCCTTCAGTACTATGTGTCCATCATAACCGTTAAAACCACTACACCAAAAGTAAAAATTTTGTTGATCAATTTGACATACATTTGGCAAATTTATGTCGCCAATTTGATTGCAGTTTTTTATTTTTATTTCCCGAGTACGAAGTAAAAGGTAACTATTGTATTAGTGTTCCAAAAAAATTGTCCTATGAAAATGTTTACATATCTTTGCGTTTCTGAATACGTAGATTCAAAATATGAAAAAAATTTCGCCTGTCTGTGGTCTGTCCGTACCAGTGAATTCTAGAGTTCACAGAGTTCACTGGTCCGTACACATTTAGTACACAAATGCGGTTTTCGCCAAACGATTGCATTCGGGCCAAGGACGAAAATTCTGATATTACCTTTGATGACGTCCCATTTCTCCCACAAAGTATGTTGCACCAAAAACGTAACGATTATGCAACAATATTACTTTTCTGTAAATAATAACAAACCTAAAGGAATAATTAGCAATTTCTATTGTTTTTTCCAATTATAAATCTTTAACGGTTTTAACGAAATCAAATTGAATTTTAAAATCTTGTCTTGGTATGTGAAAATTTGAAAATAGGTATTCCAAAAAATTAAAACTAGTTTTAGCGGAAGTTAAAGAAAAAAAATTTTGTTTCTGGTCTTGAGATTGTTCGGTAAGCTAAAACTGATAGACGATGAAAAAATCTCAGTAAAATGTTGCTTAATTTACGAAAAATAGCACACTTTGAATTTAGACAATTTCGAAAAACGGCATTTTCTAGCTAAGTGAAAATCACTCGGTATATCTGATAGGGGCTAAATAGGTTTTCAGACTAGCACAAGTTATTGCCGTAAAAAGTTTTTAAAAAAAATCAAAAATAAAAAAAATCCATTTGGTGCCGACTTGTTGGCGAGCACTGTGTAGTGTATAGATGATAGATATAACTGATTTTTGTTTCAGACCACCCGTACCGCCCAAATATCTCGCGAAATACAAAACGCATTGGAAAAAGAAAAAATACGTCAAAAAAATTTTTTAAGACTATTGTTTGATAGTAATGGGATGTCCCCTTCGTAATCTTAAATAACACCCCCCAGTTTATTATGCAGATTTGAATTCTGCGTTAACAAATAGGAACTTTTTGTTTGAAACATTTTTTGATGTTCGTGACAGATGGCGCTCTGATCTCCGAAAGAAGTTTTTCCGATTACCTATGCTAATTTGATGGCAGTTTTGTTAAGTGACAATCAAAAATGTTAATGCTTTGTAAAAGGGAAGAGGGGGAGCTTTATTAACCCCCCCCCCCCACACCGTCACTTCACCCCTAATTTTAGATTTAAACGTATCTCGAATGTCAATGTGTTCTTTACTCGTGAAATCAAAGTATTTCAATTTTTTTTCTATTTTCCATCAAAGACAAAAAAAATTTACAAAATTAAACTTCTTCAATCGTGGTATTGAACAGTTGTTTAAATCTAAAATGGTTGCGTTTTCCCATCCTAGCTTATGGGCCGTAGGGGTGAAGTGGCGGGGGGGGGGGGTGTAATAACGCCCCCCCCCCTCTTCCCTTTTACAAAGCATTAACATTTTTTATTGTCACGTAACAAAACTGACATCAAATTAGCATAGGTAATCGGAAAAACTTCTTTCGGCGATTATAGCGCCATTTGTCACGAACTTCAAAAAATGTTTCAAACAAAAAGTTCCTATTTGTTAACGTAGAATTCAAATCTGCATAATAAACTGGGGGGTGCTATTTAAGATTACGAAGTTACCACCCTCTCCACCCCCCGGGAGTGGGAGTGGGGACATCATATTACTATCAAACAATAGAGTCTTAAAAAATTGTTTAGACGTATTTTTTCTTTTTTCAATGCGTTTTGTATTTCGCGAGATAATTGGGCGGTACGGGTGGTCTGAAACACCCTGTATATTTACTAATATTAAGAAATGTGATTTTTGTTATACTTAATATTTAGTCAATCTCATAAATTAATTACGTAAAATAGTAGTGGCGTTTTTTAGGCAAAAAAATTTCACAAGAGCAAGAGCCCCAAACGCGTTGCGTTTGGTGGCGGTCCTTAGGGAGCACCCGTATTGTATAGGCCTCGAACACCTTGTTCCTCCACTGACTACGTATTCATAGAGGAAAATCTTTTAGTGTTGCCTTTAATGTTTCCCCAAAAATTACCTAACTTTCACAATTTAAGGTCCGTTAAGGTGGCACAACCCCTATAGCACAATCAGTTGAAACGTACCAGATAATTTAGTACTCATTTATTACTAATTGATTACCCAAAATCCAAATTTATTACTTTTGATTTAAAAAAAAAAGTGGTTGTGCCAGCTTAACCGTTAAGCTAGCACAACCCAAAAAAAAACCTACAATTAAAACCATACCATAACACCATACTAATAATTGATTACTAATTAATTACTCACTATTTACCAAGGACTTAACCATATTTAAGCTCTCAAGCCCCGCGCAGTCCAAAATTAGACCCGCACAGTAATGTGGTGTCACCCACCTCCGCCAAATCGTTATTCGTTATTTTAAACATTTTTTAAATGATATGTGAACGTACCCTAAGCCTAAGACAACTACCTAATTGTTTGTAATTTGTAAATGAATGAAGGTGCAGCCGGATATCGGATATTGTTTTTTATGCTATGAATGAATTATACCAACCCTACCAGATAAAAGGCAGCTTGCGATTCACCAATCAAAATACATCGACATTAATTGAAAATCAATCGTGACATAATGTTTGAACATAGGTTAGAAATTGATTACTCCAGCACAATCAGTTCAAATTAATTTTAACATGGATTAATCGATATATCAATGCTTTAATACTTATAGGTTAGGAATTGATTACTCCACCACAATCAGTACAAATTAATTTTTACATGCATTAATCGATGTATAAATGCTTTAATGTTAGGTTAATGCATTGATATATCGATTCATCCATGTAAAAATTAATTTGAACTGATTGTGCTGGAGTAATTAATTCCTAACCTATAAGTATTAAAGCATTGATATATCGATTAATCCGTGTAAAAATTCATTTGAACTGATTGTGCTGTAGTAATCAATTTCTAACCTATGTTCAAACATTATGTTACGATTGATTTTCAATTAATGTCGATGTGTTTTGATTGGTGGATCGCAAGCTGCCTTTTATCTGGTAGGGCTGGTATAATTCATTCATAGCATAAAAAACAATATCCGATATCCGGCTGCACCGGATTACAAATTACAAACACTTGGTTGTCTTAGGGTACGTTCACATATCATTGGAAAAATGTTTAAAATAACGAATAACGATTTGGCGGAGGTGGGTGACCCCACATTACTGTGCGGGTCTAATTTTGGACTGCGCGGTGCTTGAGAGCTTAAATATGGTTAAGTCCTTGGTAAATAGTGAGTAATTAATTAGTAATGAATTATTAGTGTGGTGCTAGCTATTTTAATAGTGTTTTGTTGGGTTGTGCTAGCTTAACGGTTAAGCTGGCACAACCACTTTTTTTTTAAATCAACAGTAATAAATTTGGCTTTTGAGTAATCAATTAGTAATAAATGAGTACGTACATACTAAATTATCTGGTACGTTTCAACTGATTGTGCTATAGGGGTTGTGCCACCTTAACGGACCTCACAATTTAGATACATCTAAGATGAGGAGTATAATAAATTGTGTTCGCCTTCCTGCATAATTTGTGTCAACAAAATTTATTTAGTACACATTTGATAAGAAATTAAGATCAAAAATATTGTGAAATATCTCAACGTGTTAGAAATTGGAAAAAAAGTTCTGTTTAATGAGTACATACAGTGTGTCCCCGGATAGGTGAAACGACTCTTGTGAAAGATAAAAAATTTTCGATATAAAATTTCATTGTTTGGGGTTCAGCCCTGCTTAGTTAAAGACTAATTTCTGGCATAATTTTAGTTTTCTAAAATCATGTATGCCTTGGATATTTTCAAAAATCTGATTTTTGGTTCTAGTAAACTACCTTTGTTAGTGAAGATATAACAAAATTTGATTAACAAAAGTTGTTTAGAATCATGAAAGAGTCCTACTTCTAGAATTTCAAGCACCTAGGCCAACGTTGATGTTTTGGCAATTTACAATAATTTTTATCTGATAGTTTAATATTGTTTATCCCCGGATAGGTGATATGACTGTTGTTAAAGCAATTCTTTTATTTATTTTGTTTATTTAGAATTTTATCGCTTTTACAAGAGTCATATCACCTAAATTATTGTAAATTGCCAAAACATCAACGCTTGAAATTCTAGAAGTAGGACTCTTTCATGATTCTAAACAACTTTTGTTAATCAAATTTTGTTATATCTTCACTAACAAAGGTAGTTTACTAGAACAAAAAATCAGATTTTTGAAAATATCCAAGGCATACATGATTTTAGAAAACTAAAATTATGCCAGAAATTAGTCTTTAACTAAGCAGGGCTGAACCCCAAACAATGAAATTTTATATCGAAAATTTTTTATTTTTCACAAGAGTCGTTTTTGCCAAAACATCAACGTTGGCCTAGGTGCTTGAAATTCTAGAAGTAGGACTCTTTCATGATTCTAAACAACTTTTGTTAATCAAATTTTGTTATATCTTCACTAACAAAGGTAGTTTACTAGAACAAAAAATCAGATTTTTGAAAATATCCAAGGCATACATGATTTTAGAAAACTAAAATTATGCCAGAAATTAGTCTTTAACGAAGCAGGGCTGAACCCCAAACAATGAAATTTTATATCGAAAATTTTTTATTTTTCACGAGTCGTTTTTGCCAAAACATCAACGTTGGCCTAGGTGCTTGAAATTCTAGAAGTAGGACTCTTTCATGATTCTAAACAACTTTTGTTAATCAAATTTTGTTATATCTTCACTAACAAAGGTAGTTTACTAGAACAAAAAATCAGATTTTTGAAAATATCCAAGGCATACATGATTTTAGAAAACTAAAACTATGCCAGAAATTAGTCTTTAACTAAGCAGGGCTGAACCCCAAACAATGAAATTTTATATCGAAAATTTTTTATCTTTCACAAGAGTCGTTTCACCTATCCGGGGACACACTGTATATCCATAGTACAGTTAAGATGTTTATTTCTGACAGTGATATTATAAGCTTATATTGTCATAGTTACGATACCAATAAAGAGTGTCATAACTCCCTTGGGATATAAAGACGCTATAATTCCCTCTACGGCTCTTTTATGAACCAGTAACCTAGCAACAACCAAAACTGCAATCGACGATATCTGAATAAATATACCCGAAATGAACAAATTTTTTTAAACTCGGTCAGAAATAAAATTATCTATGTATCACGGGAATTAATAGGTCTCAATTACCTCGGGTAATTGCTGTCCCTCGGGCGCAAGGCCCTCGGGACGCAAACTTTACCCTCGGTAATTAAGACCCTTATAATTCCCTTGATACATAAATAACTATATCGTTCTTTTAAGAAGTGAATTTTAATTTTTGTATCGCCAAAATGAAGAAATTTCAGCATTGGTCAATCACTCGAAGTCAATATCACGCAACCTTGCTTTATACACTGTGTCCCAATTTCGATGCTCACCATTCGTATTTCGGTTATTAGAAGATATAGGGCAACGGCTAAATGGGGAAAGTTTTGCAGAATTTAATACTCACGACAAATATCATTTCAAATTTGACCTAACTTTTTTAATTTTTGAAATATTTTGAAAAAAACAAAATTTGCCGATTTTAATTTTCCTCAATAACTCTTTAACGCTTAATCTGACCTCTTTTAAGGTTTTACATTATTCCGACACTTTTTTAAGACAAATTATTTGATATAAACAGAAGCCCACGATTGTCATTTGTTTTTAAGTTATTAGTGCTATCTTTTGTTTTTCATATGGCGGCCATATTGGATTTTTGGTTGGTTAGATAGTCTTTAAAAAGAGCTTTTCAACGATGTATAACATGCCTGAAAAATATTTAGCTATAGTTTGTCCCACAAGAGCTCGGGTGTGACTCATTAGTTATTGCTGTGTGAATATATTTTTAATATTCGCTCTCTTTTCCATTAGGTACTTTTTGTAAGTATGACAAAGACAAACTAATAATTTGCGTTAATTCAACAGCAATAAATAATGAGTCACGCCCGAGCTCTCGTGGGACAAACTACAACTAAATATTTTTCAGGCATGTTATACATCGTTGAAAAGCTCTTTTTAAAGACTATCTAACCAACCAAAAATCCACCGCTATATGAAAAACAAAAGATAGCACTAATAACTTAAAAACAAATGACAATCGTGGGCTTCTGTTTATATCAAATAATTTGTCTTAAAAAACTGTCTGAATAATGTAAAACTTTAAAAGAGGTCAGATTAAAGGAGCCCGCACATAGAGAACGGAACGGAACGGAACGGAACGGAACGGACCAGCACGGCACTGCAGATCGAGTTGCTTTACATTGAATCAAATGGAGAACCGCACATACAGAACAGCAGGGAGCGTAACAACAACGACCTGCAGCGAATGGCAACGGCAAATATTCTCGAGAGGGCAACTTTGCCGGTGTCGGATGGATTACAGATGACTCACTTTCATTTCAATACTAGGTGACAGGTATAACACGTGCAGAATGTGCTCAATAGACGAAACTATCATTGAATTAGTTTTTAGTTCGGAAATATCCCATAATCTACGATCCCTCTGATAAATAGTATCATGATAATCAACGTAAAGGAAATTCATGGGAAGACATTTCCGAAAAAGTAAAATTATCAGGTATTTTACATTACATTGTAAATTTAAAAACAACCAGTCCTTGCAACATTAAAAAATTGTAATGTATGCAATTTATTTTATGTATTAATTGAAGTTTAAAATTAATTATCCATTGTTATTATTTATTAAGAAATACACTGCTGAATGCCGTTGCCGTTCCCAGTGTGCGGGTGTGTTGTGACGTTCCGTGCTGGTACGTGCTGCGCTGGTACGTTCCGTTCTCTATGTGCTCTCGCTGCTTAAGCGTTAAAGAGTTATTGAGGAAAATTAAAATCGGCAAATTTTGGTTTTTTCTAAATATTTTAAAAATTAAAAAAGTTACGTCAAATTTGAAATGATATTTGTCGTGAGTATTAAATTCTGGAAAACTTTCCCCATTTAACCGTTGCCCTATATCTTCTAATAACCGAGATACCAATGGTGAGCATCGAAATTGGGACACAGTGTAGGTGTAGACAATAGAGAATCTACGTAAAGGCTACCTTTTACACGCCAACATGTTTGCGCAAACTAGTTTGTACATACCGCAACCTCAAACTTGTTGGAGCGACGTATTGTACTTTTAACGCTCAAACATTTAGCACAAATTAACAGTTTCGCAGAGTTAACAAGCCGGTTTGGTGGCCGTTCTAATACTCACGCATTTTTTCGTTCATAATTTCGTAAGCTTGTGGATTTCACATTACGGTCACTGTATTGTTTCGATTTTATTTTCCACAGGCACGGGAATGATCTGTACAACTCGATAAACTCAGTCAAGAACTGTTTTTCTTTCATCGACATCGTGGTACAGTGGATTAAAACTGATCGCTATTAACTGGAACACACTACACATTTTGAATTTAGATACAACAGCATGGAGCGCAGCAGACAAAACGTGGGCAACATGTGCAAATAGCGCCAATACGCAGGTGCTGCGTGTGAAAACTGCAGAAACCGGCTTGAATTGCGCTTTCACGCGCAAACAAACGCACCAACCTCAAACCAAAATTCAAAACCGAACAGATTTGCCCAAACCTATTATTTTCGTATGTACAAACAAAATGTTTGCTCTTTCACGCACAAATTATTGCGCAAATCGGTTTGTTCAACCTAGTTTGCGCAAACATGTTGGCGTGTGAAAGGGGCCCTTAAGAGTGAATTGTTTGGGTGGAATTATGCGTTTAGTAGACTGATGCGCAAACAAAAATATAGCACGAAGGTGACCTACATTAGTGAACAGTTGTATATACTATATATCGCAAGATTGTCATTATCTTGTCCGAAATTTGTTAAACTTGACTAACGTGATTTAAAATGTAATTTATAGATTATTAATAATGAGAATGTAGTCTTAAAATTGGAACTTGGATGGCAATTTCGAAAAAACTAAATTCTTATGTCTTTCGAATTTTCGATACACCTGTAATAAGTAAGTTTTGTTGTCTTGTTCTTTGTGACACAATATTGTCTTGTATTCATTTCACCATGTTCGATATCAAAGTATAAAATAGATTGTCTCCATTTCTCGTATTTTAATACGTTTATGATGTAGGTATATGTATAATTTATTATTATTACCTACGCAACCACGCTGTGAGGGAAATAGTTATCGCACACACTTCTTCTCTCATTGAAATTCCCTTTCTCTCTAACGTATGCTGAAACACTACACAAGACACAAGTATAAATAGAAATACATCTACCACGTTTGCACATTTAACTTTCCGTTTAATGGGTTAATCATTATTGATTTTAATTTAGAAACTGGATTTCCTAAATTAAACTTTTTAAATTAAGGTATTATAGCGGGCTGACTTTCTCCTTGTTGGGTACGTCATGTCCGAATGTAGCGCAAACGGAATCATTATTCAACACAGTCAAGTGGAATATTTTTCTTTTCGACCCACAATGAAAGGATATTGCATCTCCGTTTCAGATGGGAATTTATGCGACCGTTATGTAACTCCTACGATCTAGGTCGCGACGTGCATTTTCGACCTACTTCTACCTATTATTTCATTGTATTCATTTTAAAGCCATGCGCAATGTTCAACCGCAGTTCGTGTAGCTCTTTCATTCACCCAGGAATCCCTTTCAGTTGAATCGTTGAATGTTGAATGATAATATTGATAATAAATTTATCATTTATCATTCAATGGTTGAATTAATCGGCAACCGTTTTCATTCGTTTAAAAGTCTTGCCGATTTTTGTATAGGAAACGTTCATAGTTTTTTTTTATAAAAATTGTTACTGTGACAACCTAAGGATGTGCGGCGAAGGTATACAAAGATAAGGTCCATTATTTTATATCATCATAAATAGTTACTGCGTACAGCATATTCTGCTCCCTCATCTTTACACTTTTTCGGTGTGCCAATGCCAACCTATTTATCGATGGATCGATTTGAAATTTTAATAAGCCACGCGACGTTTCAAGAATCTAACCGATTTTTAGCATCATGTGACTACTAGCATTGTATTACTAGTCCTCCAATTTTAAGTACAGGAATATTGTGTTTCACTGAACAACTGACGACTTTCTTCGAAATTTTTCTGATTTTCGTTTTTTCGTTTCGTTAAATCTTACATCGCGGGTCCGCGACTCATAGATTTGTATTGAGTTTGTTTAGTTTTTCGCAATGCAACCTAATTTTAATTTTTTTTTATGGGAGGTTTTCCGAGAGTGTTATTTTCTCCGGAAGTGAAGCGAATAAAACATGAATAAAATGTAATGTTTTTATACTACACGGATTGACCTCGAAATATTTGTCTGGATTCTGTTGAAGAAAAAAATTGTTTTTCAACTTGGCGACAATATTTGTCGCAATTGGATAAATAATAATGGTCATTGGATAACGCGTTTTGCACAATATATCGTTTTTATTCTGAAATATTAAGTCTTTGTTGGGGCAGTTGGGACCAAATGAATTCGCGTGTGGTTTGTTCACATAAAAGTAATATATTGTAGTAAGTAATAACTTTTATTTTACATTTTTAGGTAGCTGTAAAATATAGACATTTTTAACTTAAATATAACGTAAGTCATAATAGTCTTAAGATACGTTATTAGAAATATATACCCTCATCTCATCTGTTATTTGACGATGACAAAGATTATAAGTTAGATAATATATAGGTCGATAAATTGCAAATGGGTTGAATTTATTTGCTCTCTTATTTTAGAAAAATAGAGAAGGGCAATTATCAATCAAATTCAAAAAGTCGAGTCGGCTACTAAATTCGTCCGGATGTCTGTGTGTGTGTGTGCGTTGGTCGATGTTACAGGGTTTAGAAAGCTGGAAGTGTCATCTTATATCAAATTCTTCACTGATTCCAAATCTCTGATAAATTTTTGTATCGGATCACCCGTTCGCGGTCGGGACGCCATTAAAGTCGAAATATACACCCTTGAATATCTCGAGAACAACACATCTAATTACAAAAAGGAAAAGACACGTTTCCTTTATTTTTTGAAACCTATTGAGTCGTGATGCGTAAACATCATTCTCACCCCCCTGTGGGGTGGAGCGGGGGTGAGTTTTGAAAATTTAAATGGTAACACCTATTTGGATTCTCCATAAAAAAACTATTCTCAAATTGCAAATTTCATCCCCAACTGCAACTCCTACTTTGGGGGTGGAAAGGGGGAGAAAAGCGATCTTTTTTTACTTTTTTTTCCTCCAACATTTTTTCGTAATTTACAAATTGTCCGTCACCCTCTCCGCTCCCATCTCCCTTAAGGTTGAAAAGAAAAACAATGACTCATTTGTGCAGAATCCGGGGTGCTTGTGTCTGAGGGGGGGGGGGGGGGGTAGTTATATACATATAGGTACAATGGTACATATACCGGGTGAGTCATTTAACCTGGAATTTGAAATATCTCGAAAAATAAGCATTGTATAGAAAAATTTGCCGAATCAAAATTTGAATATCTCCGAGGGGGAAATTCGTTAGTACTAAATTACACCCCACCCCCTGTAGGCGGGGCGGGCATAAAATTTGAAATCTTGAATAGGAACCCTTATTTTTTATCGCAAAATCGGATTCTACGTCGAAAGTTACGTACGATTTGTCCGAAAAATTTTTTTCCATTCGCGACAGAGGACGCTGTAATCGCAAAAAATGGAGCGGAAGTCAAAAACTGATAAACACGTATTTCGTAAGATTCGACAGGTTATTCAATGATGTTAGGCCCCCTCCCCACTCATGCGCGTGTGTGTGGGGGGGTGTTTGGTGAATAAACGGCTTTTAACGTAACCCAGGAAGAACGACGAGGACGTAATAGTTTTATGTTCCATTCGGAGTGCTTGATTAACGTGGATGCCCTTGCCTCTCACTAACCAAGTCCATGCTCGAAATGGTGACCTTGAACTTGAACCAACCTGGGGACAAGCGTTCGTCTGCCGAATCTTACTGAACTTGAAGAACCTGGGGACAAGCGTTCGTCTGCCGAATCTTACTATGACTTCTGCTCCATTTCTTGCGATTACAGCGCCCTTCGTCGCGAATCGAAAAAAATGTTTCGGACAAATCGTACGTAACTTTCGACGTAGAATCCGAATCTGCGATAAAAATAGGGGTTCCTATTTAAGATTTCCAATTTGCAACCCGCCTCGCCTACAGGGGGTCAGGTGGGGATCTAATTTAGTACTAACGAATTTCCCCCTCGGAGATATTCAATTTTTGATTCGGCAAATTTTTCTATATAATGCGTATTTTTCGAGATATTTCAAATTCCAGGTTAAATGACTCACCCGGTATATTGCATAATAGTATATGCCATAATTAGTTACAGATCTGAAGTTGGTTGAAATTAGAATTCTATGAGAATTCGCGCCTTTTAATACTTGCTTTGTTTTGAATTTGCTTGATAATACTTGCCAGCTGTCATATTTTTTTTACAAACTTAATTATTTTTGGTGAATTATAGTTATATTTAAATTATTCAACAAGAAAGTTGTTTGTCAATGCAAGACCGCAATGATCTTTTAATCATTCGATGATTCCAAAAACGACAAATTTAGCACGCGCCCCTTTTACCTTTAGATAAAACTGCATGTTATCCGAGATGTTATCTTTTTCGCTAAATCTTTATTAATGTGTACTTTTCAATTTAAAAAATTTAAAAAACAAAATTTTGGTTTACCACCCTGTATAGGAACATTCTTTATATAATCAAAATATTTTTATAATGTGCAGTATATGTGTGCTTACTTGGTGGTGAAAACCGCATGTCGATATCTTGAATAGCAAAAAAATTATGGACCAATCACACAGCCCTGGGTCACCCTGTATACACATTTATACGCTGTATCACATGATGTTCGTAAATCGTAAGGGTAAATTTCCATTGCGGTGGTGATTGTTATAGATGTGAAGTTTATAATAAGCAAGTTTTGTATTTAAGTACTGTTTATCTTTAACATCATCATCATCAACAGTTTTCAGTCTTTTGGCAGGTCCAAGTGAATAATAAATTAATCTTGGAGCTCTCCATTCTTCTATGCCTGCTGCTAGTAACTTTAATTCTTTATATCCTCTAACATCGCTTCGCTGGTTTCGCAAACTTTTCGCTCACAAAATAAAATAGTACTTTTAACAGTTTTAACACTCATATCATAAATAGCTATTATTATGTATTTTTATATATTAAAAATTTTAGAGTAAATTCATGCGAAATAGAAAACATAGTATGAAAAACACATGTCACAATTACTTTTTACCGCACTCATCCCTTTGCAGACCTCCTTTCACTCGGCCTGCAAAAACCTGGTCTTCGTGAGGCAAAAAGTCTCATTGCGACACTTGTTTTTCAATATACACTGTGGCCCGAAATAAAGGAGTACATTTTTTAATCTGAAATAACTTTTTTGTTTTTAGGGCGATTTATTTTCTTTTTACAGGGTTAATACCTCAGCATGTCCCCAATATGAGTGCAAATTTTGGTATAAATAAAATGTACAGGGTCGGACTTACAAATTTTTTGCTTTAATGGTGCATTTGTGATCGTTGCAAATGAAACATGTTTTAGCTAAATTTGAACTGATATGCTCTTTCGGTAAGGTAAGTACCCAGAACACTTCCGTACAAACGAAATTCTCCGAAATTGTAGGATTTGCGAAATATCATTTTTTTATTGAAATAAGGAAATAATGCATTTTATTAAATAACACAAATTATAACTAAGAAAATTAGCTACATAATTTATAACTTAAAGTAAAATATTATGAATGTGGCCACCATGATTGTTCACCACTTCTTGTAGCCTTCTGCGCCATAAATTGATGGCCCCATTTATTGTACGCTGTTCAAAGTTGTTCCATACAAACTGCATTCGTTCGAAGAAATGGCAGGAAAGATGTAATTTAGTGCTAAGGAGCTTCCGTTTTAGTGAAGATATTAAAAAAACATTTAAATTTACATAAATATTAAAATTCGATATTTTTCTTTAGTTTATGGCTAATGCGCGTACTTAGTACCATTTAAATAAAAAAATGATATTTCGCAAATCCTACAATTTCGGAGAATTTCGTTTGTACGGAAGTGTTCTGGGTACTTACCTTACCGAAAGAGCATATCAGTTCAAATTTAGCTAAAACATGTTTCATTTGCAACGATCACAAATGCACCATTAAAGAAAAAAATTTGTAAGTCCGACCCTGTACATTTTATTTATACCAAAATTTGCACTCATATTGGGGACATGCTGAGGTATTAACCCTGTAAAAAGAAAATAAATCGCCCTAAAAACAAAAAAGTTATTTCAGATTAAAAAATGTACTCCTTTATTTCGGGCCACAGTGCTTGTACGATTCGAATCATAATTAGTACTTTTTTGCACATACATTGATACAGAAAATTACGATGTATTCCAAAAATCTAAAACTGTACTCTTTTTCGTAGGAATAAATGATCTTTTAAATGCACTTTATTTCATTAAATTATGATTGCTAATTACTGAGATACAAGCTTCTAAAGTCAGGGACCTTGCATTTTTACTCCGATAGTAGTTGCATATTCTTTCTCTGGAAATCTTTCGATCCAAGGCTTCAACACTACTGTTGCTTTAAAATATTTAAATGAAGAAAGTAGATTTATTAATGGCAAAATAAGAAAATGCTGTCATGCGATTTAAGCAATAAATGAAAATGCAAGTAGTGAGCTGAGATTCCTATTTCAACTCATTTTGGTAGTACACAGGCGCACTGATTAGTAGTAGGTTGTTGTCGTTTATCTAAAGTAGTAGATCCCTTAGTCGAGGGAAACTTTTACAATGTAAATCTAGCGGCAGTAACGGTTACGGTTGTTGTGTGTGAAGATTCTTGGAAATCAGCTGTTCCTAAAAATCGCAATCTATAATACATTTTTGTGTCAAGTATAAACACAACTATGTATACCCCTGTAAATTTAGCCCAGGAATAATAGGACAATTCCCATAGGGAACCTCAAACAAATTAGATCACAAGGTTTTATTTTTTTATCTTGTAGAGGTCATTGCCCTATGCAAAATTACAAAAGTCCCCTCTCGTACCTCTTTTGCGTCACCCGGAAATGACGTCACAACATGGCGGTTAAGTGCATTCAAATAAATGCCAATATCTCTGGATCCACTAAAACAATTTTTATTTTCTTAGTCTCGTTTGAAAGGTATCTAAACGCCCTTTATTTTTTATTCTCAGAACTATATCGCTAAATTTAATATTTTCCACGTTATAATCAATTTTATGTAAAAATTGTCTTAATTTTTTACACTTTTTGCTTGTAGCTCAAAAAATATTAGGAATTCAGTATACACTATATCGACTTAAATTATAGATATATTCAATACCTTTCTAATGAACTTTAGTTTAATAGTTTATTACCAATCGTTTTTGAAAAATTTCAAATTTTGTAATAGCCCAACTATCGGGGGAAAATACAATTTATTGTATACGTTAATACTAGTAAAAGCAAACATTAGAATTTATGCATGTTCAATATCATCTTGAATGTTCGGTGGTTACGCATTAGTGCAATCTGTGCCTTGGCATTCCGAACATAATCGTGAGCAGACGAGATTGGCTCGTCTGCATGCGCATCGAGATGGTTTGCATCCTTTCTTGCACCCGCAGCTGATCAGGTTTAATAGACGCTCAGGTACAATTGGAACCTCCATAGCGTTTGGTTCCAAAGAATTACAATTCTGTTTCCATCCCCAGTGAGTTGCACGTAAGTTCTTGCCCATCCATATCTGTACCTACATGTATATTGTAAAATTTTTACCAGTAGGCTAATCATCATGTAATATTCGATATAATGGAAAAAATTACTCAATACTTGCCTGATTATAAACTTGCTATGAATGCTGCCTTTATGCATGACTGGTTGGAGGCAGGGCTACCAGTTTCCGCAACCATTTGATGAAATAAATGCAATCTCATCTAACGATGTGAGCGACGAAGACTTACTACATCACTACATAGTTTAATCAGCATAAAGGCAAAAGAAAAGTCTTCAAGCTCTTAGAGTCTGATCAAAAGCTACGAACTGAAATAAAGATCTTCTACAATCCACAGGCTAATAATTCTAATGACATAGCAAAAGCTGGAGAGATTATGCTGATTAAACTATATAGTGATGATGTAGTAAGTCTTCGTCGCTCACATCGTTAGATGATCTGAAATTGCATTTATTTCATCAAATGGTTGCGGACCAAGCTTTAAGCGACGAATTCTAGCTGGTGCCCTGCCTCCAACCAGTAATGCATCAAGGCAGCATTCACACCGAGTTTATCATCAGGCAAGTATTGAGTAATTTTTTCCATTATATCGAATATTACATTATGATTACACATGTAGGTACAGATATGGATGGGCAATAACTTACGTGCAACACATTGGGGATGGAAACAGAATGGCAATTCTTTGGAACCAAACGCTATGGAGGTTCCAATTGCACCTGAGCGTCTATTATACCTGATCAGCTGCGGGTGCAAGAAAGGATGCAAATCATCTCGATGCGCATGCAGACGAGCCAATCTCGTCTGCTCACGATTATGTTCGGAATGCCAAGGCACAGATTGCACTAATGCGCAACCACCGGACTTTCAAAGATGATATTGAACATGCATAAATTCTAATGTTTGCTTTTACTAGTATTAACGTATACAATAAATTCTATATATTCTCCCGGTAGTTGGGCTATTACAAAATTTGGGATTTTTCAAAAACTATTGGTAATAAACTATTGAATTAAAGTTCATTAGAAAGGTATTGAATATATCTATAATTTAAGTTGATATAGTGTATACTGAATTCCTAATATTTTTTGAGCTACAACCAAAAAATTTTAAAAAATGTAAAAAATTAAGGCAATTTTTACATAAAATTGATTATAACGTGGAAAATATTAAATTTAGCGATATAGTTCTGAGAATAAAAAATAAAGAGCGTTTAGATACCTTTCAAACGAGACTAAGAAAATAAAAATTGGTTTAGTGGATCCAGAGATATTGGAATTTATTTGAATGCACTTAACCGCCATCTTGTGACGTCATTTCCGGGTGACGCAAAAGAGGTACGGGAGGGGACTTTTGTAATTTTGCATAGGGCAATGACCTCTACAAGATAAAAAAATAAAACCTTGTGATCTAATTTGTTTTAGGTTCCACCCCTATTATTCCTGGGCTAATTATTCGTTCAAGAATGTCTTGCGTTATACACCTACCCAAATTTTCATTTACTATTTATTTCATTTTTGTACAACTTTGTACAGTTTGTGCTAATTTATTAACTTTTATTTCCGTAAAATATCGTTCTCTATTTATACCTAATAATAGTTAGTGAAGGAAACAGGGAAAATTATTTAAAGAACCATACTTATCGATTTCATTTGCGCTACTTTTTATGACTTAACTGTGATGTTGAATTAACTTTTCATTTCAATAAAACTTCCTCGTCTGGACTTTATTTACGTTCTACTATTTTCAGATTTATTAAACATAAAAATTATTGTATTGTCGAGGCCTTTTTTATTCCTCTTAATTGTAATTTATCATTTCATAAGTCACACATCATTCCCGAAACATTATTATCTTAATAGAGAGAGAGACCATCGTGTTTTACTTTTTATCACTGATCTGCCAAAGTCCGTTTAAATATTATTTGCACGTGACCTTCAAACAAAATAAAGCGACAATCTGTAATTGTTCACACATACAACACGTTGTGTACATTACTTTAAACTCGTTGAAGTTCCACAATAATTATGTGTTTCATTGTGATATAGTCATAACTACTCATAACATAACTCATAAGAATCTCTTCACTTTCTATTTATTTCAACTTTGGTAGCTATCCTCCTACCTTCCTTAGTTAAATTCAAATTCCATTCAAATATTTTTAAATTGACGTATTGTACTGTAATCAATGCTCCAATCATCATGCATGTTTATACAGCTTACTTACTAATAAAAATTAATTAATATAATGTAGTTACAGTTAAATAAACTCCCTTATAAATCTCCAAACACAATAATGAAATAACCCACTCACTGTAGGTATAAAACAAATAGATTGAAATATAATTAACTTATAAAAATAATTATTTGATATTGTGTATTGCTTTTATTTTCGTAATACATACATGTAGGTACATTTAGAATAAAACAAAATTTTAGAAAACTGATATAATTTCAGTGTCAAGAAAGAACATTGTTACAGTTTTAAACTTATATTTATTGATAATGATTGCAATTTAAATTCGTTTAGTATACAGTTATTTCACGTCAATCTTTCTTAATTCACGGCCAAGTGGTAAAATTGGGAATGTCGCGAGTGTAACATGATGACGTCGTACAACGTAAAGTTGATACGTATTAGCAACATTAGCGATTGTCGTTATGGAGTCTCGTGTAAAAGCTACGTCACTAATTTTAACCGCGCAATCTTATCTTATTCAATGACTACTTGATTATCCGAAAAACGTGGTTTCATTTGCATGAAATTAGTACATATTATGTATTCATGCAATGTGCGCATTTCTACAAAATAGGATTTTTGCTTACTAGGTTACGCAAGAGAATCAAATTAAATGGAGATTATTATTTCATTAAGGGACACGCATAGCATACAAACTTTAATATTCTTATTAAAGATTTTTTTTGCCCAAAGAAGATTTTCACTTATGTAGTTCTTTTTTAATCAAATTATACACATACAAGGTCAGTTTTATGATCAAAATTGAATCGGGTGTGTGACCTTTTAAGGCTGTATTTTACACATCCAGAAATCTTCCAATAATTTTAATTGAGAGCAATTGAAACGTTTGAGATTTATTCGTAATTGATGCGATTTTTTTTCATATAAAATCTACACCAAAAAAATTGTTGTCGTTATAGATTTTCGCGGAAATATTTAAGTAATTAAAGCATATATAAGTATATAACCACTAGGTAGAGATGAATGTCATTTCTGTATAAAACGTCAGGTATAATAAATTTAGACTTTGAAATTCTCTGAATATAGACACATCACATAGTGAATACCTACATTTTTTCTAAATTTAGATAGAATCAAATTGTGATCCTATAAATATTTGTTATTGTAATAAAAAATAATTAATATAGTTGGATGACGTTGAAATTGGGAACGTTAAACGCATTAGAACTAACGTATTTTTTTAGATAATTACATTAGAAATAAAATAACAAATAAACGCAAATGAATTTTAACTTTCCTGAATGCTTATGAATTATCGATTCGCATTTACGCCATGCCGTTGAAAATGACGAACCGTTATATCATATTTCGCATGCGTTCTTCAGGCGCGACTGAAATAGGTTGGTGTCTCGGAAAACACTTGCATGTATGAAGTTCGCTTACGCCAAGTCCCGTACAGAATTTTTTAAAACGACAGTAGGTACCTATCGGTGGCGCGGATGGACTTATGTCATTAACCTGTTTGGGTGCAACGTCCGCTATTATTAGGTAACAGAATGAACTTAGGAGGATATTACTACGTTTTCATTCTACTTGGAAATTCTGCCATACTGAAAAAAAGTACTAAGTGTAATCGCTTGCGAGATAGATATTTTATAAAACATGTTGATGAACCCAAGATATCTTATCTCCTACACATGGAGGTGTTATCACTTCGCTGTGTAATTATTTTATGTATTAATATTCAACCGAATTCGAAATGTTCTTCCTTCCTCAACCAACGTAACGCTTCATTCGAATTTTACAATTTATTGTTCGTCCTTAATGTCTAGAAAATAACACATTGGATCGTCGGTAAAGTTACAGTCGAATAATGTTAAGTTATCTTTGGTTGTTACGAGATCATTTTTTTACTATTCGCGTAATTGAACATGATAATCGGTGCTGAACTGTTCCAAAAGATGAATCTTATACGTACGGAATCTTCGCGTTTTTACAATATCGGCTGCAGCTCATCTTTACTTTTAAATTGCCATTAATGTATAAATTAAAAGGCTTTTTGATGTCCATGCATTTTTACAACGAGGAGTTAACCGTTATGGAAGAGGTAATGTATTGTCAGTAATCATTCGATTCAGAGGCGTAGCGAGGATAGGGGGCGCCCGGGGACAGTTTTTAAAAGGCCGAAAAAACATTTTGATTTACATAACATCGCCAGTCGCCACATAACTTGTATTATAATGTTGGACATAAAAATGGCTGAATATTTTTTGAATAATTTTTACGCCAAAATAAAAGGCACGCTATAGTCACGGCAATCCTAAAAGCGTTGCACGTGACATATGACGTAAAAACAGTACCAATGTAATACTAATTTTTCGGATTGTCATTAAAGGTAATATTCTAGGGTAAAATAATTCTACAAGTTGGCAGCATCATAAATAAAATTACAATGTTGCAACCAAGGACATCTGTCATTTATTGTCTTCCATTTCGTATTTTATTCTATTTCGTTTTATATGACAACACTGTTGACATGTATATAATATTCGTGACGTGCAACGCTTTTTGCTTTGCCCCAACTTTATATTACTATAGTCACGGCAATCCTAAAAGCGTTGCACGTGACATATGACGTAAAAACAGTACCAATGTAATACTAATTTTTCGGATTGTCATTAAAGGCAATATTCTAGGGTAAAATAATTCTACAAGTTGGCAGCATCATAAATAAAATTACAATGTTGCAACCAAGGACATCTGTCATTTATTCCCTTCCATTTCGTATTTTATTCTATTTCGTTTTAATCCATATGACAACACTGATATGTATACAGGGTGATTCATTAAGAATGTCCAATCTCTGAACTGTAGATTCCAGACCTCGAAATATGATGATTCTGCCCAACATGCCTTATACAAATATTGATAGTTTCCGAGATACCGGGTGTTTAAAGTTTAAATATGAATTTTGATTTTCGCAATAACTTTCTATTTTTTCACAATTTCTTTTTGAAATTTGACAGTTTTACCTTTTTTTGCATGAGGATTGCCAATTTGGACTCTAATTTAGCATTGCTAATAGAAGGCGCTAGTTATACTTGGTTGTGTTTAGTAAATCTAAGCAAAAATTTTTTTCGGCTGAACTATTAGCAAACTAATAATAAAATATGGAAAAGCGTTAGATTCTACAAAAAAAAGTTACTCTTGTTTGATTCGTGTAACTCGATCAGTTATCGAGTTATTTGCTTCTAAACAGTTCAATAAATTTTAATTTGAAAAAAAAATTTATTCTCTAAATGTGTAACAACAATAAACTATTATTTATGATCCGTTTTCGCAAAGATCTCTTCATATCAAATAACCCTTGTCTATTATTTTTAATCACATTAATTAATTGTTATTGCGAAAATCAAAATTCATATTTAAACTTTAAACACCCGGTATCTCGGAAACTAGCAATATTTGTATAAGGCATGTTGGGCAGAATCATATTTTGAGGTCTGGAATCTACAATTCAGAGATTGGACATTCTTAATGAATCACCCTGTATAATACTCGTGACGTGCAACGCTTTTTGGTTTGCCCCAACTTTAAAGAAAAACAACATTTGTGTTGGTTTTCTTTGGTAACTATCGGAGTAAAAATGCAAGGCCTCTGACTTTAGAAGCTTCTATCTCAGTAATTAGCAATCATAATTTAATGAAATAAAGTGCATTTAAAAGATCATTTATTCCTACAAAAAGGTGTACAGTTTTAGATTCTTGCAACACATCGTTAATTTTCTGTATTAATTTATGTGCGAAAAAGCGCTAATTATGACTTAAATCGCACAAGCGCTCGACTTTAAAAATTAATTACGGCTATATTATTGAAACTGAGTGGTAGATACTTATATATTTGACAAGTGTATACTTTTTTGTCGGTGTGAGATGCTTTTGAGGCCAATTGGTTTATTAGTCTTAAAGCTATAATGAAAAAACGACATCTTGTGTAACTCAGTACCTGAACGTTCGATATTAATAATATTGACAGTAACATAACAAGGTTAAAGCAATTATATTGTGGTATAACACGATTTACAAAAATAATGTCATTATACATCGTTTTTTTTTAAAGAAATTTGGAAAAAAGGATGGATGATTGGATTTGCGGGGCGAAGTGCGGTACGAGCTGGACGATGGTGTCGTACACTATTGCTATGAAGCGCATGGTTTTGTACAATGCTAAAGAGTAATCACATTGTTGTGGTTTACCGCTCACGATTTACGATGTTGTAGATTACCTCTCGCAGGAATATGTGCGTCTTTCTTTCACGATAATTATAACATTTACTTTGAATTACAAGAAAACAAATTTTGTTTTCAATAAAGCAATAATGCAGCCCGATTTGAGTAATACAAATTTAGCATTTAAAACAAGAATTTTTCTTTAGTTACCGTATATTGCAAAATAATCAAATTTTCGGTTAGGGCTTATAAAACCAGTTAATTATATGAATAATCAATATTTATTGGCTGTCGACTTTTCAGAAGTATGTGTGCTACAACATTTGTAAATTTGGTAACAACTTATGAAACAATAACAAAAAACTGACCGTCAGCCAGGAAAATACTAAATACAGCGTTTTTATTGCTGTGAATTAAAATAAAAGTTAAACAACTGATTCTACCAATTTGATTTTTACACATGTTAAACATATATAAATGACTCATGTACTGCCCAAAAATGAAGAAATTTCACCCCTCAATTTTTTCGTTATGACCACTTAAAGTCAGAGGCCTTGCATTTTTACTCCGATAGTATACCCTGTTCAAGTCACCAGCCGTTGCACGTCATAGCTTAAAACTTACTAAATCAATGACGTGTAATCAGTGTTGTCAAATGTACGTGTTGTCAGACTGACATTTTTAGGTTAGGAACAAATAGATACTGTATACCTATGTAGAGTAGTTTCAAAATCTCGTGGCACTCGAGATGCGAGGCGGGATTTATTTAAACGCGATACTACGACATTAATATGAAGTTCTATAAATAATTACACTTGTATTTATTTACTCTACATATTTAGAATGGTATTTTACATACCGATGTTTATTGACGTATAACGTCGTGCCTACATTTCGAAATTACACACGAGATTTTGAACCTACTCTAATAATAAAATACAACAACTAATGTAGACATAAACAAAATAAGAGTACTGATAAGTACTGTTTTTAGTAAGGCAATTTAAAAAAAATAGCTTAAAAGTGCGTACCGGTGAATTTAACAAAGTAAACAAAACTTGACGTGACAACATCGAGATATTTTATGAGTTTATATTAGCACTACGTTTTAAGTTGTAAGTACGAACTGCAAGGTGTGCGACGAGGATAAAATATGGTCGCTAACCCTACACGATTAATGACTTTTAATACCAACTGTACTTACGATGACATTTTGGCTTTAATGCAAATTTTATTAAAGTTGCTTAGTAAATTATAATTTTAGTATTGGTACACGAATAATGACGTGCAACGGCTGATCACTTGAACAGGGTATAGTTGCCTACTGCCTTTTATTGTTTGATGGCGTCAAATTTCCGAAAATGTTCAAAATGTACTCAAGATTCCTATAAAATTTGATTTTGTCATTTCGAAATTTGGCACCTCCCGTAGTCTGCGCCCGTGGACAGCCCCCCCTCCCACCCTTCGCTACGCCTATGGTTGGATTGCGAACCACTTTAAGTTATTACCACAGTATATAAACGAACATTACTACGAAAGACTTCAAAATGATTGTGGACAATAAGAACAGCTTTGGAAGCTGCCAGAATTTCTGTCAATCTGGTATTAGAAGTATTACCATAATTGGAATTTCGCACTGTGTGGTTTAGAATGTCATCTGAAGATCTGTGTAGACTTCTTAACTTACCAAATGTATCTCATATTTCAAAATTATTGAGGGTATTGTAGGAACCATTACGCATAAATTTTATCCGTTGCAAATTCTACTACTACGCAAACTTCTGAATTTTCCACTGACGACGAGGCCGTATCAGTTTTATTTGAAGGATCCATTTCCATTCAGTGGTACCGTGAAACACGAAAGTATAGTCAGCAATTTGATTGTTTTCTTCCTTTGACATTGGCATTACCCATTTCAGTTAGTTGGGTTAGGAACACAGATGTTTAAACTTTTTTCCGGAGGTAATTGTGGAGAAGTATCATGCAGAAGTCTGTCACATTTTCATTTTATTTTCATACCTGGTGTGGAATTCCAAGTAAATCCTAGGTAACATAATTATGTGATTAACCCCCCAAATTTTTCTCATGTAGGCATAGCGTAAACTGTCATGCACCTCACCAAATTTATGATTTATGATGTGGTACATCGAAAGAAAGGCTGCAAGA
Organism: Pyrocoelia pectoralis; assembly: GCA_036250285.1. Lineage (NCBI taxonomy): Eukaryota > Metazoa > Arthropoda > Insecta > Coleoptera > Lampyridae > Pyrocoelia > Pyrocoelia pectoralis. Next base: position 43,591,818 of record CM070074.1, read on the forward strand.
CACAAGTAGGTACTTGTTGTTGCATGTATTTTATTCTACTTTGCTAAAGGCTCAATAAATCGAAATTGACCGATTCTTCACGCATGTAGATGTCATCAGTCGAGTTTCACTGAGAAATGTTGCACATGGTTGACCATGAACCATAGACTGTCTTGAATTGATGCCGGAAGCACATTAAGTAAGTGTAATATAATTCAATTTTTCGTTAAGATTTGGTGGTCTTGTTTTTTAATTCATAATCGCCAGAAATGGGGAAAAAAATAATGGATTAGGTATTTAATAGGGAATGATTTCACTAAAAATTCGTCAAACATATATGGAGCAATAATAATTAATAAGCTTCATCCAGGCACAGAATAAAACACTAGTGAACCAGAAGCGACACTCTGCTAAATACGTGTTGCACATTTTCTTATCGAGCGGACTAACAACTCCGCCTTCTGTGTTGTAGAATATAGCGCGCGCATTGATACATTATACATTTCAGCGTATGTACCTAGCGGTGCCCGGTGCGTTGAACTCTTATTGCGAGAATTCTATCGGAATTAGTTTTACGGTGAACCGCTTATCACATGCGAAAATGTATGGCAAATATTTTTCGTTTATCACATTTTTTGATACGATTTCAAATTTAGAAAATAATGAGAAAAACTACAAACCACTCCTCTTTTTACTAGCCTTGCTAATGCAACAGACAAAGATTACACTACAACGGGCGTGGTTGGGCCGAGGAGACCGCCTTGTACCGGCAACATAACTTCAAAGGTGCCGACGGAGAGTGTCGCTTCTGTCTCACTAGTGTTTTATTCTGTGATCCAGGTTTGTTTCATAGACCTCACTTGCAATAATCTCTTAGTTGCATAATAGTCTCTTCCATTACCGCCCTGAGCCCCTGACTACAGATGTTTTGAGCAAGTCTATGTTAAACAAGTTGAAAAGGTGCGAATTCTCATTGAATTCTAATTTCAACCAACTTTTCGAAACTTACCCAATACATAAATTTTGATTTTAATGACCTCCCGACGGCGAACGGGTGATCAGATCAAAAAAATGTACCAGAGATTTGGAATCAGCAAAGAATATAAGATGGCACCACCTCCAGCTTTCTAAACCCTGCAACATCGTGCAACGCACAGACACACAGAAAGACATCCAGACGAATTAATTAACCATAAACCAACTTTTTGAAGTTGTGTCTCTACATGGCAACTAACTCAAGTTATCATTGTTTCATATATATTGTGATTATCTTTCGATACAATCATAGACGAATATGTATAGACGTCTGACGTAAATGAGAAGGTTGTTTCAATTTTAACCGTGTAGGGGGGCGACTAAAGATGGCGCCACAAGTTATTATTTTCCAGAGTCAGTAGATTAATAGAGTACCGCAAGCCTTTGACGCGACAAATGCCGCCCTGGCGGCCATTTTTAGTCCATATACATAAAATATACTTCTAGAGTTCCTATATTTTCACTGTCTACAGTCGGCCAAACGTCTTTTGAATATAAATTGAAGACGTAAGTGGATAAAGGTGTCATGTCACATTTTTTCACAAAGCAACTTTATGCAATTTTTGGGCACCTATGATATACATGTAACTTTCTCATGTCTCATTTGTATCTATTTTTCGAGGTTACAATCATTTAAGTCAAAAACTAAATAAAAAAGTTCCAGCTCAATATATATTATGCTGATATTATGCCAGTTTAGTCAAAACATTAAAAATGTGACATGACACCTTTATCCACTTATGTCTTCAATTATGACGTCAATTAACTGGGCCACAATAGATTAACCAGGTAGGAAAGTCCCTAATAATCTTACTAACACAATAATGAAAGCAATTAGTAGCTAAGCAGTAGAAAATACCGTTGCTATAAGTTCTACAAAGACATTTTTGTATAATATATTTACGCATTTTATAATCAGCAGTAGAAGCTTGTAGAAGGCACTGACTGTAGCGTTCTCACTCAGTTAGTCACTGTAGCAGGACGTAGCGCGTTGATTGTTACAACATTGTGACCGACGTTGGCACCATACATAGTCCGCACTCCACACTAACCCAAAAAGTGAATACATTGGTCAGACTGCCCAAAATTCATAAATGTCCGGGCATTTATTTTATTCATTCTGGAGGTTAATTGATAAGCGGCGCGTATAACGCAATTTTAAGGTGATATATTGTATTGGAAAAGTTGCTTTACAACACTGCTTCTTTAGTTGTTGGGTAACCTAGTTGAAAAAGCTGCTTGGGAGTTAGTTCTGTGTTCTCTTTGTGTTATTAGGGATTAGGGGAAAAAAAGTGCGCTAAACGTAACTTTTTACATCTTTAATGAGTTCAATTCTTGGGGAACATTGCTTAAATCAGTAGTACGAGTACGTAATAAAAAAGAAAACAACACTCAGGTTTAAAAGTATTTGTGAAATAAAGTACCTATAGTTTTTAGTAAGTAGCTAGCCTATGTAGGTAGGAAGAAGGAAGGTAGGTAGTTTTTTACTTATACGGTATAAGTAAAAAAACTATTTTTTAACGCCTAACTTATTAGAATTTTTGTGTTGGAATTAGAGTAAAAAAAGTTTAACGATATAATGTTCCCTTAACAATGATTTTAATTGATAAATTATACATGGTAGTAATCGTTAGAAGCAGTGAAAAATGTTATAAGTACTTTTTGTATAAATGCTCGCTATTTGGGCATTTGAAACTGCTTTTGGCAAATGGCCATTTATAAATGTCCTGCCCACTGGGCATTTGCCCAGCCCACATCACTACGTCTATGTACATATTTAATTAGCCTATGATACAATAAACAATAGGATTAAACTATACCATAACTAAAATAAAAGCTCAGTAGGCTAAGGTAAATACAATATTATAATACAGTAGAACCTTTCATATCCGACCATGGCAGGACCAAGCCATGATCAGAACGGCTGAAAGGTCTAATATCGGAAGGAGGAAAAAAACACATTTCCAAGGTAGAAAAACAGCTATACAGTATTGTAATACAACTTTATTACTTTTCAAACATGTACTGTTTTTAAATTAAATGAGAAGGTAACGGAGGTCGGATATTGGGAGGAGTCGGTTGTGGGAAGGTCGGATATGAGAGGTTTAACTGTACTATTATTACACTAACACAAAAATGAGAATATATTTGTTAGAAACTTACTTAATAACAATAGGGACATTTAGTCGTGACGTCACACATAGGCGGCAATTTAAAACGGAGTCATAACTTTAAAACTGTCAATTAAATTAGTCCTTATTGTATAGTAACGATAAGGGTCACTTTTTTTAGCGAGCACTTTAAAGTGCGACCATACGCTTACAAAATCAAAATAAGAAAATCGAAGATACATTTGAGAAACTATCATGTTTTTTTTACACCTTTCAGTCCTGAAATTTAATTTTCTTTCTCAAATAATTTTGTAAATCGATTATAGAAAAGTTGTGGTGAATTTTTTAACGTTGCGCATGCCGTTTATGTTTATGAATTTCCCGTCCTCTCGACCTTAACCTAACTTATTACTTGTGTGTATAATAAATATGCACTAATAAAACACTACGAAACTACTTAAGATACTATAACAACTTAGATTAATGATTAAAATAGAAATTTAGTAAGACAGCAAGCAAAGTATGGAAATTGGGTTAATAAACAAAACACATAAGTAATAAGTTAGGTTAAGTTCGAGAGGACGGGAATGCATAAACGGCATGCGCAACGTTAAAAGATTCACCACAACTTTTCTATAATCGATTTACAAAATTATTTGAGAAAGAAAAGTAAATTTCAGGACTGAAAGGTGTAAAAAAAACGTCATAGTTTCTCAAATGTATCTTCGATTTTCTTATTTTGATTTTGTAAGCGTATGGAGGCACTTTAAAGTGCTCGCTAAAAAAAGTGACCCTTATCGTTACTATACAATAAGGACTCATTTAATTGGCAGTTTTAAAGTTATGACTCCGTTTTAAATTGCCGCCTATGTGTGACGTCACACTAAATGTCCCTATTATTTTTCAAAATTAGTGCAGTAAACGAAATGCAGCGCCATCTCATGTTGGTCAAAAGATTTGCATTGTAATGATTTATTTATCTATTTTTCTTTTTTCTTTTTTTAAAATGACATTTGTTGAGATCTTGTCTTTTTGTCATAGGTACATATATCGTACAAGTATTTGTCGTGACAGGGATTCACTCAACTAACACTCAAAAGCGGGAACGTGCAATACGTATACTTAACTGCCAGACACCAAAGGATCAAACACCAAAATGGAACGTGAATCAAATCCTATGCAGGCATTATGCCGTTCCGGATGCGGATTTTATGGTAGTCCAGCGACAGATGGCTTATGTTCAATTTGTTATAAGGTAAGTAAGAAGAATACTCTTAAATAATAGTAAAAAAATCTGTGTTATTGTTTGTTACTAAAATTTTACAGTCCGTAATTCATTTTTAGTAGTAGTAACTTTACTCTGTGGATAAATTATAATCTAAGATTGTGGTCATAAAAGACAATAATATTATGCCGACTTGCCTATAATTTAAATTACACATATCAAACATTAACTTTGGTTTGTACGAGGGCATCGCTTTGAGGTAATTATGCACTGTGCACTAAAGTAAATGTTGGTTTTACAAGTACTAATTACAACTATAATTTTGTTCTACTCACTAGTTCAATGCTAATTTGAGTTTACATATTTTAGGAAGCTTTAAAAAAAAAACAACAGCCACCAGTTTCAGCCCCAAGTCCATCAGCACCTGTCAGTAACGCACAATCACTTGCCAGCCTAATGGACGCTACCACTACAGCTCAACCTACAATACCACCTTGCTTGCCTACATTAACGGGTTCTGAATCATCGGATGTAAGTAATTGTGTAAAGCTCATGCATACTTCAAATCACCAATAAGAATCATGTAAGACTTTGTTAGACTTAGATACAGATAGGTGATGTGTGGTTGGTTTTGGTTTATGATCTACCCTGTTTATACTACCGCTAATTAACTTTTAAACAAATAACTTAATTAGAATGATACATGATGATCATAAAGTATGTTAGATGTAGATTTATCCAATTTTTATATGCAATTTTAATTGTTTTTTTTAAAATAATTTTATTGAGATTATCCAGAGTGCCTCAGTGGTTATTAGAACTATCTACAGAACTTGCTAAACATTTTTCTATAACAAAACTTCTGGCATCAGTCGTCCCATATTAGAAAGAGAAAATGTAAGCTATTTTTCAATAATGTTGTTCAACTGTTCAAACCATAATATATTTTTGAAAAGGAAATTTAGATGTGTAGTCTCCACAAGGAAAAATTCAAACTATTGCAAATTGAAGTTGGAATAGTATATTGAAAAACAGGTGTCGCAATGATACTTTTTGCTGCACGAAGACCAGGTTTGCAGACCGAGTGAAAGGAGGTCTGCAAAGGGATGAGTGCGGCAAAAAGTAATTGTGACACTGTTTTTCATACTATTTTTTCTATTTCGCACGAATTTACTCTAACATTTTTAATAAATAATGATACATAATAAAATTGTTTAAGTGATTTTTTAAAAATTATGTTGGCAATTCTAAATTTCAAGTTGTATAATAATGGTTTGGGTGACAGTGTTGAAAACTTACAAAAAATTAAATCCCTGTAACAGTACTGAAACAGCTTCTTTCCGTATCGTTTTCAGTATGGATATAAAGCGATAACCGTCGCGAAATAGAAAAATTTTTGTTTCTATGCAATTGCAATGTTGTGCAATATAGGCGTTTTAATATTTTAAATAATAAATTTAATTTTGACACAATTTTCATGGGACGTAATTATTAATGTCAACAATTGCTATAGTATGATATTCTAAAACTAACTGTTTGATCTGCTTAATAATTTAGATAATCATATTCCTAACATTGGCTTAACAATGACTTTTGTGCAAAGGACTGTCATTACATATGAACATCACATTATTTGATACCAAATTCAGTTTTCAACACACATGTGCCCTTAATGTGTTCACTTCAATAGAATAATAAGAAATTTCTTTATTAGGAGAGAATAAAGCCTAATATGGTTTCTGTTTATTCAGGCAGCTGTGGGAGGAAATCGGATAAACCAGATTATAATATTTTAAATGTTTACGTTTCACCTTAATGTGGGCATTGTCATAACTTAGTATAGGTAATCTGTAACAATTATTAGTAATAGTTCATGTACAATATATTTTGTAGAATGATGATGCGAAAAATGTAGGATGAATACATGTGAGTGAAGGCAATATGCTCACCAAAATGGAAGTTCTTGACAGTAAATAGATTCCTTACCAAAATTAGTAAAAAGGATTTTTTAAAAACAGTAATAATGTAATGTTCAGCTGCCTGAATAAACAGAAACCATATTAGTCTTTATTCTCTCCTAATAAAGCAATTAAACTAAAACCATAAAGAGTATCTAAAATAAGAGAAACAGTGGTATAGGATTTATGCGTATAGGCTATAAGAACTCGTCCGCTAGGACTCCACGATCGGGCCCTCGCGTAGACGTAGCCAGAACTAGGCGTCCCTTTAAATGTACTTTAAATATTGTCTTCCATTGAAAATTTACAGAAATCTTTATGGTAAGTCTGTTAAAAGTATTTGCAAGGTTGCCACATTTAGTTTGCTTAATGACTAATGACTGGATTGCTCTGATAAGTTAATTGTACCCTTGTTTATATAAACAAGGATTGTACTGAACAAATGGTAATTAGGTTTTAAGGAATAGGTACCTACATTAATTATTAAAATGTTATTATTAAATTTATTACATTCCAACATTAACCCGGAGGTGGTCTCGAGAATTTCTCTCACGGTCTTTTTCTAATATTTTGTATATCTTTTGAACTGTTTTCTACCGAGTTTTTAATATTGAAGTACATACTGCATTTTTTTAAATATGTATGTTACGTACTTACTCTTTGTATAATTAAATTTGATCTTAATCCTTTGCGCTGTGTCCTGTCTTTGAGCATTTGTCTCATCGCGAGACCAATGACATTTGTAATTTTCCTTTTAAATGATTTGTTTTTTGCTCATATTTTTATTTTTTTATTTTTTTTATATTTAATTCAATTCACCTTTTGCGCCATTCCCTCGAAATACAACCCTATTTATTTATAAACTCGGTACATTATCAGGTAAATTCCTAGTTGAATTATAAGGTGTACAAGTATTTAATCACCTGTTTTAAAGTACCTACCCCGAAGTACTATTAAGCTTTTTTTATAAAGTTGACGTAAGTACTTCTTGGTGGTTGTTGTTTTTATTTTTAATTTACATATTATTTTAAACATTATGTTTAATTCGTGTGTGTATATCAATTGCGAGTTAAATCGCCGAAATGCGAACGTATCTAAGTTTTTTTCGATTCCCCACTTATAAATGCACGTTGTAATAAGTGGTTACAGATTTGTGGTACTTACTCCAAACTTTTTCTTTTAACACGAGAGCAAACGTTTTTAAAAAAGCCGTCGGTCACTGTTGTAAGACGTAAGAGTAGTACCTAACAACATTGTTAAATTTTTTTATGCGTATTTCAAAGAACATCAAACATCTTCAAATTTTATAAAAAATTTAATTGTAAATAGTATAAATATTGTAAATATTTCAGAACCCAATTGGTTGCAAGAAGTTAATAGTTGCCACTGCCATAAATTGTTTTTAATTCGGCATTTAATGAAATGCAAGATATACAAAACTCTGAAACTTTTTTCACAAAATTTAAGAACATCAAAACCCCTAGAAACTTTAAAAAGAAAAAAATTAAATCATTTTAAGAGGAGCGTAAAAAAATTTAAAAGTTGTTTTTTTGTACGAACTCATAGGTACAATTTTAAAACTATTATTTTGATATTGTTTTGTTTTAAATATTTCATTACAAGCTCTGAAATTTTAAACAAAGTACCTAAGTATCAAAAATAAATATCGGGGTAGCAATAATAATGAAGGTTGCAGATTTTTGTATAGGAAGTTATGTGACAAAGATTCGGCAACATTGAGATATCTTTGCTTTAAATTTCAAAACTTCCAGGTAGTTGTCCTTTTTGTAATTAAACAGTTATCGCCTCAGGTATGTGGCGTACAAATAAACGTTGTAAATTCGATAATATTTTGTTAGGCAACACACCTTACTAAACTACAGTGTTTTTAATGGCGTTGCTTCTCTTATTTTAGATACTCTTTGCTAAAACACAGGCTAAAAATGAAACATCCACAATAATAAGAAAGTTCACAATTAATTCACATGCTCATGCAGCATTTTATTTAGCAATTTTTTTTGCAAGTCAGCACCCTAAGGAAAGCTTTTTTATACAGTTCATATGTTTACATACATATATGAGGTGACACTGACATTGGTATTCTTTTATTAATACAGTCCGCACGCCCAAAGAACGCCTGAACTCCAAATCTCTTAAGCGTGGCATGTCCGTGGCATTGCCACCAAAAGCGCGTTCTGTTTATTATCATGTATTACACTAATTAATTATTTATTTCTGTTATTAATTTCGCTATTGCGTTAACGAGTGCGGCCGAATGCACGAACATCCATGCGCGACACTACGCATTCTTTGGCCGCGCGGACTGTATCTATTTAACATTTATTTACATTATACTTATTAATAGTACTTATAGTACGAGATCCGGTATTAGAAATATATACCCTCACCTGTTATTTGACTATGACAAAGATTATAAATTAGGTAATATATACGTCGATAAATTGCAAATGGGTTGCCTAGCTAAATCGCGTACCGATGCTGTTAAATCCGCTTTCTTTCAGAAGAACGCTCTGCATCCCTGTCTGTTACATGGAATGGCGCGCGCAGCGCGAGCGTGGAGAGCGGCAGAGAGCGTTGCGCGCGCCATTCCATGTAACAGACAGGGATGCACAGCGTTCTTCTGAAAGAAAGCGAATTTAACAGCATCGGTACGCCGTTTAGCTAGGCAATCCATTTGCAATTTATCGACGTATATATTATCTAACTCTAACTTAATAATCTTTGTCATAATCAAATAACAGATGGAGGGTATATATTTCTAATACAGGATCTTAGACTATTATGAAATCTCAAACCAAACTTGGCTATTTGTAGTTGCCGTAGTAATAAATGCCAAATTTTGGCAATTTCTTATATCAAATTTTTAAGTTATGTCACATACTTCTATAAATCAAAAAGAATGTAATAATAATGACAGTACCAATTCACAAAATAATTCTCTGGATCTTACAAAGGAACAGACAATTGATTCAACTAATGAAGGAATAGTAGGAAACAGAAATACATTACAAGTTCTTATATCATTTATTGTTGTTCAAAAAATAATAAATGCTCAACAACAATGTTTAATGGTTTTGTAATATTATGTGTTTTTAGGGTGTAGACGAGGATGTAAATGCCACTTGTAATAATGCAGATACATCGGGTACAACAGACTTTGATAGTAGTTCTAATGATAAAGATGACGACAAAGAAGCAAAAAAGAAAAAGAACCGTTGTGCCATTTGTCGCAAAAAAGTTGGACTAACAGGTAAGAGGCTTACTTACTGTGTTATAAGCAATGTGTTACTTTGATTTTCAATAGAAACTTTTTCCTTTCCAATTTAATATTTTTAAATTTTTTCTTACTTTTGTGTATTAAATGTTACTTATTCTTTCAAAGTCTTTAAATTATTTAGATGTAAAAAATAATTGTCTTAACGTATAACCATAATTAGAAGCGGTAACATAATAATTAGTTGCAATAATAGTAATTTACTTCATTTAGATCATGCTATAACTTCTAATCATCATCATTATTATCTCAAAAAGTATGCAAATGAGCATCATTGGGTGTTCTAGGATTTGAATGCCGTTGTGGAGGTTTATTCTGTGGTGTCCATCGGTACAGTGATAAGCATAATTGCACCTTCGATTATCGGGAAATGGGAGCACAAGAAATCAGAAGAAATAATCCTGTAGTGGTGGGTGAGAAGATTCAAAAAATTTGAACCACATCAACATGGGTGCCATAACTCTGTGCAGTGCATATAGACGCTGCCATAGTGGGTATATAGTGTAAAAAAACATTTGTTTCCTAGTTATCGCGTCATTAAGAGTGACAGATGCAGAACTTTAAATAATTGCCACTCAAATTTTCTGTAATTTAGTTTAAAAATAATAAAATGTTTAAGTATAATTTTTTGCTGTATATAATTTTTGAAGTATGGCTTTTGTTTTCCAAAGTAAAAGAAAATGGTGGAAATGGTATCTGTATGCAATTTTAACTTGTCTGAATGACACATGTAACAGAAATTCGATGGACGATATTAACAAATTACAGATAGTATTTCTTGCCCAAATGTGTAAATTGTTTCCTTTGTAATTGGTTTCTAAATTTATATTTTAACGAAACTTGTTAGAAGTGCAATGCTGAAACAGTTGGAACTTTTAATAAATCGTGTTTATTTTTTAATCACATTTTTATTACGTCCATGTTTAACTGCTTTCAGGTAGTACTTCTAAAATGTAAATTACGAAAAAATTATTTTTTTTACCTCACTTCATTTATTGTGCAAAGATTAAACTTTAGTGATATTCAAACGAACTTCATTGAAGCGAATATTTGATGTTTTGTTTTAAATGTTGCCTAATATGTGAGTGAAGAACACTGTAGTGTCTTACGTCCAGTGCAGTAGATTGGGAGTGTTCATTCGTAATAATAGTTTAAGCGGGTCTAAATTTGCACCTCGTCAAACATAAAATGTAAATAATAAAACTGTAGCATAATTATAGATCATAAGAATAACATTGCATTTTTATGTTTTAACGTGGTGCCATAACAGTGGTGGTTACTTGGAACAACACGTACTATTTGTTTTTGCCACATATATCAAATTACCCTAATGCTTATCAATGTATCTTAGAAGTTGAGATTGCTTTTCTGTCCGTACGGTTGTATGTAAGCTCTATTCAAATTCGTAATATATTTATTGAGTACGATGTTATCTGAATTCATCATGTTATTTTATGTTAACAGTTGAATAATTCGTATTAGTTTGTTGTTTGCTGTGCCAATTCAGACTGTTATAATTGTTATTTGCCACTGAGTGTTGTTAGTTTAAAAATATCGCAATATGAAGTTATACAGGGTGTCTAATATTTAGATATAATTTGTGATTTGTTATTCTCTTTAATAATAATTTCATGCAAGAACAATATAAGATGATGGCTATGTTTAATTAGTGAAAATTCCAATTGACGAAAACACCCTGCACTCATTTGTTATTTAAATGTACATATTGTTGTATAATTTACTGTAGGAGTGAAGAATTCAGATGCTCGTCTTTTTTCTGCATATTCTGTCATTTTTTCTCATCTTCAACTGTAATAACATTACACCGCAGCAATGAAAAATAATTGTTCGATGTTCATGGTTTATATTTACCAGATCATTTTAAAGTGCTTTAATGATATCAATTGCTATAAAAATATTACAAATTTCCGACAAAATTGTTAACATTATATTTCTTTTGTAAACTAGTAATCAGTTGATCAAATACATACTTGTTTATATATTATATTTACTTATAAGTATGCCCTGTGGCAATATCCAATAAAACTATTATATTTATGCTCTCTGCGTTTTTTTGTTTCCTTAATTTTGTAGACTAAAATATTAAAAAAAGGTCCTACCTTTGACATCACTAAGGACATCATCTCTTTTTTTCAAAAGTTCTATTGATTTCTTAAATATTTATTATGGCAGCCCAATGGTTGTAGATCATGAACCTAAGAAAATGGTGTAACGCAAGATAGCCCTTTTTTTGTATACTAACTTCCCCTAATAGTTACGTTGTTATTGTTTTAGTTAATGAGTAGTTTTCTTTTTAGAACCAAAGTATGTGAATGTTTCACAAGCTCCTCTGGAACACCCACATTTTGCCTTCCTGTATTTATGGCGTATATTACAATTGCTTTACCGCCTTTATTGAAAGTGGTTCATGTAACAACTGATAAAGCCATTACCCGTTAATTACCTAATTGGACTGGAGAGGTTTATAATGTGTTAAGAGGTGGACGAACTTGAATATTACACTAACAGAATGAATGTTTCTAAATATACTCTATTCACTATGTTGTTAGCATGTGAACGGCTTGGAATATTTTCTCATGTTGAAATTTAATTATTTATTAATCTTTGTGGAATATACATTGCCATTGTGACTGTATTATTTGAAGAATTTCTGATTATTGATTGAGATCGAATTTTTTGGTTTAAATAAATACTAACATGCTTGTAGAAGATTTTGAGAAAATCGATTTTGTATTTTTGGTCAATTTTGGCCATCAATAAATTGGTCACATTGATTTCTTGTTTTTTATCAATTACAACAAGAAGTTCTGGCTATCCTTGGCCAAGGTCTATTAAGTGAATAGGTTACCTCAATGAACAGATTTACTTCGATTGGTTGAGTAAGGCTACGTCATCGTAAGTTTTTGTAGATACGCCTACCATTAAATTTGAATTAGAATAGTGAAATTTTAATATATTTTGTAAGTGTATGAATTAAGTTCTTGGTATTATGTACATTTTTTTTTGGAAGTAACTAATTGCTGTATTTTCATTTCATATTTCTATACAAAAAAGTGCAAAAGTGTTACTTATTACAATAAATTATACCTACAAGTAGGTCGATATCTTTTTAAATTTTAAGATAATACGAATTCCGTTGTCAAGTGTGGACGGTATATTTTATGCTTACTTATAAACAAAGCAAGTTATTACGTAAACTATTCTTATTTCGTGCCTATTTATTCTCTGTTGAACTCGTATTTCTCTATTTGTTAGTACAGTTTCGGTCGGTCTTGCAATACTGCATAACAGGTATTTAGAAAAAGTTTTGTGTCATCAAATTGTAAGTAGCAAAGAAAACTTTCTTTTCGTAGATATTTGTAGCAGTTTTTCTTTTAAATATTTCATTCGTAGGTTAGGTGTGTATTTTTTTTTTCTTTGAAAACGTAGTCCTTTATCGAGTCTTTTGCCGCTTATGACAAAGAAATATAAGTATGTATGAGGAAATGTAATTTGAAAGAAAAAGAAAATTTTAGCGTTATTCAAGTACGTAATGTAATAGAAAATGAAAGAATTTTTATAACAGTTTATGTAGTTTTTGTTAACAAACACAACAATATCAAACTGCAAGTGTGCAACAGACAAATATATTACCTATGCAACAGACTGAGAGCGCGCTATAACGTGAAACTTTCAGTGACGTTGCACCCTCCCTGCACACTGCGAGCGATCACCTACAAGCTATGCGATTGAGGCAACCTATTCACTTAATAGACCTTGATCCTTGGCTACAATTTCCAATTTTCAAATTTTAATTAAGTTAAACCCATCGACATATATGTAGAAATGGACTGCTTGTGGTTATGCCAAATTATATACTCTTTTGTTATGCCAAGCCGCCATAGTGCAGGTGAGAGAGAGGGTAAACGTGGAGGCCTAGTTCTACCTTTATTTGTCGCTGCCTCCACGTTTACCCTCTCTCACCTGCAGTATCCCGGCTTCTTTTTCTATGAGCATAACCACGCACAGTCCATTTCTATATGTTGATGGTTAAACCGTTCTTGAACTAGCTAAAAAATATAAAGTGGTAGAATTTCTATATTGACTGCCACTTTGAATTTAGCAACAAACGGAAAACACCGTTTAACGTGTAAGTGGTAACTGTGCCTACAAACTTTTCACCAAGGGAAATTAGTTTAATTTAGTTTGGCTTCCTTATTTACGCTACAAATTCCTCGACCACACCTTCTCAGGGACAATGTGTGCTTGGTACAGCTACACTATTAACATTAATGGTAAATTACTGGACTTGGTTCTTGTTTTATGTTTGATAACAAGTTGCAATCAATGACTCACTGCTACCGAGGTTACACAATCATCCCCAATTGGATATTAACTTTATCGTTAACGGCAAAGAAACTAACCACTTTGAATGTAACAAAATCACCAATCAGTCCAATTTTTAACTTGTAAATTATTTATTATTTTGAGTTAATAAAAGCTATCGACTGGCTTGAATGAACTCAAATGAAAAGTGAATTTTTGTTATGGTAGACCCAATCTAGTGAACAGTGAATGGTTTTGCAGGTTTTTTTCGGAAGAGTTTCACAATAAATGCCAGTTCCCAGTGGGCTCCCTATGATTGATGTGGTACAAATTGTAATAGACGGAAGCTGCCTACATGGGGTGCGACATGCCCCAATGCATGAAATATTTTACCGGGAAAAGGTTCGATTGCTGTCAATAAAGCAGAAGTCCGACTGTCAGAAGGCGCACTGTCCTGATGTTTCGGGGTTAAATTCAATTGGATCCTGTAATGTTGCCTTATTCCGCATAAGTGTGCAATATAGTGTGCCCTTTCATTTGCTGTAAAAGTTCAGTGTAGCAAGGTGGCAAGCAGGAAGTGTCAACCGTTTTTCAAATTTGGTTTTAAGTACATATTTTTAACTTTGTAATTTTGGAGTAACATTCGATATCTGACGTTATTGATGTTTTTTTGTGTCTCATCCGTACATACTGCAAACGAATGCCTCTAATTTTGCAAAAGTATTGTCTACATCAATCTCCGTATCTCCTAAACTAGCGAATGCTGCTGAAGCTCCTCCTTTTTTCTTCATGAAGTGCATTTACATCTATACTTCTTGAAACGCCACATTCGATATACATTTTTGCTTTTATTTGATGCAAGTTACCTAACATAATAACAACATTACCTATCTGTGTCAGAGCACTTAACGACAACAGTTGAATGTGTATTTATTTTAGACACATGATAAATAATTTCAGTATCTGCCTCTTCGTGAGAAGGACAAAACAAATCTAATTTCTCCGTTTTGATAACATTACCATTAACGACTCTGAACGAATAACAGTAAAATTTAATATAATAGTCTTTATTGCCTATAAAAGCGGCTACATCGTTACTTTCCCAATGTGACATAAGGAAGAGGACCATAGCTTCTTTAAATGCAACATTCCTCAGTTCTTTAGCAGAATCATGTATCCTTGCTTTATCCGGACCAGAGATAACGTACTTGTGATTACTGTCAGAACCTCCCCTTAACGAGGGTTCATGCACAAACGAAGCATTATAGCTCGCAAGAATTTGCAAATTTTTTTTGAAATATTGCCTAACGATTGTGGCACATCTTTCATTGAGTGAATTAAAAAAAACCATCAACAGTTACATCATAGATATGGTTCAGTAGAACACTGTCATTTCGCAAGATTTTCGTCATAGCCGATTTTGAGGTTTTGCAAATCATGCCATCTAAATTACATAATAAAGTTGGTATTCGAATGATCGGGAACGAAAACCTTTTAAACCATTCTTCTGTCATCATATGAATAAACGCCTATATAACTCATCTTTTCTGCCACAAACTCTGTTGTTGCATTGAAACTGATGCTCGAATGACTAATTTGGTCACGTCGCTGATGCGTATCATCCTTGATGCTTTCCCATAATGTATTAGGGTAAATTCTGCATATGAACTTGGAATGGCGCCACACTTTTGGTTCTTTCCCAGGGCAAATGATGAAGAAGGGAACCACATTGTTCAGTTGGTGGAGTCGAATCCATGATAGCAAAGAGTATATAATATTATACTATTTGATGATAGCTTTTCTGGATTCCTCTTGTTAGTATGCTCCTCAATTGCATGAGCTAGTGGACCTTAGTCACTTTTACAAAATATTTGTTTTGCTTCAAACAAGGCTGCCGGGTATGGACTGAGGTCATAGGTCAATACATGCTCTAGAGAGGGGACCTGGACACGAATGGATACAATGGCGAAACTTGGATACAATGTCGAAACGAAGTGTTGAACACATCGCCGAAAAATCGAAATTTCTTTCTAAAAGTAATTAAAGTTGTGATTATATACATTATTTATAGTCGTATGGTCCTCAGAATATTGGAAAGAATTGAATATGTTGTAGTACTTAGCCTGATTTTCATATAATTATGATTGATGCCCGTCTAACTAAATGCTAAATGGAGTAAACGATAATAATTTATTTTTATCGTGAAATAATTCTTGCCTTAACTTAACAAAATACGTCTTCTGTGAAAATACGTCATCATAAACCTGTCTGAAAATCAGGTTCCGAGTAATGTAATAAAGTAGGTAGTATTTAAAACTATTTACCACAAATTTTATTGCTCACATTGGGTTTGTGTTTCAAAAAACTGAAAGAGGTACTCATTCCTAACTTTTTTTGAAACACTAACTCTTCTGACGCCTTTATAAAGGATAGGTCAACTAGCTGAAACGTCGACTTACTGAAGTATATTGTTTCATTAAACCATGCAACAACTCCTCAAGAAGACTCCGCGAATATCATAAGGAGACACCCACTGCAGAATTCCATTATAGGAGACCATCCAATTAAGTAATACACCTGTTCGTAAAGAATAACACAAATCTCAAAATAATTATTGTTCAAAGTTTGGCGTTGACAGATAAATAATAGGTACTTATAATGTGGCATCCTATGTTTCAGTGGAAAGACTAGCCCCCCCTGTTAATTAGGTGCTCGGTTACTACACTATGAATTAAATTTTTTTTTACGATTCTAAGTTTTGTGATTAGTAAATTAATAATTAATTAACCTGCAGGTGCGCATCTTGATTATTTTATTTATTCTCTTCCATTCCGTTCTGTCTTTTGCTAGTATCTTCGTTTCATTCCATGTGTTTACCAAGCTGTTTTAAATGCTTCTGTACTGTCCTTCATATGTGTTTCGGTCTGTATAATTCTTCATGGTATGCAATTTTTAGTATTTCGTACGGTAAGTATTTCAATTTTTTTCTATTTTCCATCAAAGACAAAAAAAATGTACAAAATTTAACTTCTTCAATCGTGGTATCGAACAGTTGTTTAAATCTAAAATGGTTGCGTTTTCCCATCCTAGGTAGGGGTGAAGTGGCGGTGTGGGGAAGGGGGGGAAGCTCCCCTTCTTCCCTTTTACAAAGCATTAACATTTTTTATTGTCACTTAACAAAACTGGCATCAAATTAGCTTAGCATAGGTAATCGGGAAAATTTATTTCGGCGATCATAGCGCCATCTGCCACGAACTTCAAAAAATGTTTCAAACAAAAAGTTCCTATTTGTTAACGCAGAATTCAAATCTGCATAATAAACTGGGGGTGCTATTTAAGATTACGAAGTTACCCCCCTCTCCACCCCCCGGAGGTGGGAGTGAGGACATCCTATTACTATCAAACAATAGAGTCTTAAAGAATTTTTTAGACGTATTTTTTCTTTTTTCAATGCGTTTTGTATTTCGCGAGATATTTGGGCGGTACGGGTGGTCTGAAACACCCTGTATATCTTAGGTAGGTACCTCTTAGAGTGATCTGGCCCTATCGTTTTCAGTATTTGCAATAATGGAAGTTATTACGGTGTCCACAAAGAGACGTGTCTTGCATCAGAAGATGGATTTCTTATTTTTATTGTTGCTTTTATTTTTATTTGTGTTTTGATTTTGTCCTGATGAAGCCCCTTACGAAAGTGGGCGAAACATTGACTTTTTCAACACTGACACGGTCCTACCCCGGAAGTCATCTTAATCTTACTGCCCTGGCCTGGCGGAGGCCTGGCGGTGGAAACCTCCGCCCTGACATGGATTTCTTTATAGAAACAATAAAACCAACAACGGGTAAACGTATTTAGTATGTCTTGAAAATAGTAAGTCATAAAAACTGGCCAAGGGTATAACCATCTACCACTACCCGATGTGGAAAAGAAAGATTCTTTACGGTACTCGAATACGTGTTGATATTTTTATTTAAATTCCATCCACTGAAGAGGACATCGCCTATTAGGACATCATTCCATCTACCCTATTGACTGAATTAAAGTTGAGCAATATGTGCGGCTAGTACCTACTAACATAACTGACTCTTTTTGTACTTATAAAATATTAGAAAATAATAAATATGTAGGTACATTTATCGCTGTCAAGTGTTGATTTATATGTTAGTCTCTAGTTTTAAATAATTTACTATACATTTTTAACATTACATTATTATGAATTAGTTCATCTTGATATTATCTATTTTCTACGTATTTTTAAAGTTTTTTTGACAAAAATTATGTAGGAAAATTCTGACCAATCTTTGAATTGGAAAAGGGAACAGTGCTTCCTATATAAACGTCACTTACAGTGACTATAAATCAAAAAATAAATCGAACCGATAAACATCATTTTAAAAAAACATGTATTAACATTCGACAGTCTGACGACATATTGAAACAATATATTTAAATTTACATCACTTTTGTTTTATCATAATTAAGGTAACTGACGTTCGAAAATGGAATATAATGTACTGAATGAAGGCAAAATAGTGTACATGCTTGTGGAATTTCTAAATTTCCCAAGTTGGACGAATCGTTGGCCGGATAATGAAAATTAATGCAAAAGAGGTTTCGGCGTAGTGTCCAAATGACGATATGTCCATTAAGCTGTTTCGATGTTGTGAGACTTCGGATTCGACGTCCGATTTCCAATCTATGCAGCGTCCATTTCTGCTTTTCGACGATGTGTCCACATAATATGGCAATATGTCGAACTACTCATTTTGGCATTGTGTCCAACGGCTGATTTCGGCGTTGTGTCCAGCTCGGCGATGTGTCCAGCAATTCGTTTCGATGTTGTGTCCAAGTTTCAACATTGCGTCCATTCAATGTTGTGTCCCTCCTTGACATACCTAAGCAAAAATCGTCGGAAGAGGAGGGCGGGATCATCATTGGTTCGGTCTTTATCAACTTTAATGCTGGAGTCCTCATAAGGGTTTTTGCTCGGTCTCTTCGTTTAAATGACATATGAAAAATTTCCCAATTGCAAAAGCAAAATTTTTGTACAAAATACTTTTCTGTACTATATTAGGTAACACTAGGATTTTGGCGCTGGGCGGCGTTCGGATCTAGCCTAAATGTGGATGCAAGCTGCAAAATTGGCTGTATAAAGGCAATTGTTGCTGCAAATTTACTTTATACTCCCTAAAATATAGGGGTACACACTAAATTTACTTTTGTAGGATGAAAATTAGACCTTTCGGCTGGTCACACTTTGGTAAACTTTTAGTATCTTTTTCAGCACACCTGAAGCTTCAAAAAACCGTTGGGAAACGTTTTGTAGCAATTTTTTGAGGGTCAGACCGTGTTTGCAGCCTTCTAAAATCAAACTCTTGTGAATAGAATCTGTTCTATCTTAATGTGAGCAGAACCAATATGCTAAGTCGCCACTGCTCAATATGTATTCCAAATTCAATCAAATGTCACAGGTTTGTGACATTCATGCCGATAGCGTTGAGTGAAAATGCCGATAGTTTGGCTGTTATTATAATGTAACTTAGAGAGCATTAAGTTTATTGTAGTTATAATATGGTGTTAGTACCTACTGTGTATTTTACCACTAAGTAGTAATTATCTGTGATTTTACTACCACTTTGTGTGTCAGCATGCTATAATTATGTTGTGTTTTCTGTAATTGGGTAAAATTTTATGTGCTATTTGCTTTAAATGTAAGTAAGCGTACCTTCAATATTATCTATATTGTAATTCTTTATTTTTTGTTGATGTGTTGGTGGATCTAATAAAGATCATGGTTATAACTGTTACAATTATGATTAACACAAATTGTCGTCATGGGAATTTTTAGTGATCAGGTATTCTTATTAGAGTTTAAAGAAGAATTAAAGCCATACAAAATGAAAAAAAATATAGGCGCGCATGTACCGCTTACAACCAAACTTACAAATGTTGGCCCTTTCCTAAAAAATAAACTGTTATTGATAAGAAAGCAAATGAATTTTCATCGGGAGACTTGTTTAATAACCATTTGTGATATCAACAAGTGAATCGCATATTCGTAATCGGCGTGAAAATTTACATAAAATTCATATATCATTTGCGATGGGCACACAGACGGACTTTATGAATTTAGTAACCTGGTTATACTTGGTTGAAAAACCTTAGTAAACTTATTGGTAGTTAGCCTCAATTAATCTGTATCATTGACTTTCTAAGACAAGGGCTGTGTGGAATTTGTTAGTTTGATGTGCGGTAAGTGTAGAGTATGTTTGTATTTTCTTTTGGAAGCATGTATGTGATATCTGAGAATTGTAGCGCCTAAAGTTTTAGTTTTGAATAATCAATATCTGTCTACATTTTAATTTTGTGTGACAACGCACCATTTTGTTTTTTGTCTGCAATTGCCTATACCTAATTGGTTTACCAATCAAGAGAACAAAATTCGCTTAATATCTTACTATCCTCCTACTGTGCTAGATGTCTAAAAGTCGTTACTGAAATAATTCATCATCATTATTCACAATATAATAAAAAAAATTTACACTGACATTTTTCTTATGTTAACTTAAATAAAAACAACATACAATAATAGATAACTGAAATCATAAACAAACAATTGTACACTTTCCATACTATCGATAACTTTTATCATCAGGCGGAAATGCTACATAGTACGACTGAATATTACTTTGGTAGGATGGTATTCGCCCCATGGTTGAATAAGCGGACCGTACATCTGGCTGTATTGACATGTTGAATTTATGTGGTAATGTAGATGCGTAACCTTGGGGAAATGGGGGAGAAATTGTATACATCGGTGGTCCCCCTTTCACACTACATGCGCAGCTACTTCCTGGACCAGTAGGAGGATGTCCCATCACTGGTGTTCCATTAGGTAAAATTCCTGTAACCTGATTATTTGTCGTACGTAAACGTATCATGCATATAACGATTACTAATATTGCAATGAATGCAACAACTCCACCGACAATTCCAATGATCAAGGTGTCATCATTGATGTTCGATTGACTGTTGTTGTTTGTCTTTGGAAATACTTTGGGCATTATTTTGTCTGTAGAAGCTATTGACCATATGATTTCCGGTTCTGTTGTTTTCGAAATTAAGCGAGTCGTTTTTGGATTTGCTTGTGTGGTAGATTGTGTCGTAATTTGTTTACGCACATCACATGTTAATTCTTCATCGTTCGTATCAATAAGGAACCTTCCCTTTAAATAATAAGGATCAGAACACTGGATGCTACTCATATGTGTTTGTAGCCAATGTCGTAATGCTCTTGCATTACAATCACATACAACTGGATTTGTTTCAAGCCCAATAATTTTTAAGTCTCCACGCCTATCATCCAATGCAACTAACACTTGTGGACTTATGGTAGTTAATTTGCTTCCTGTCACATCTAGAGTGATGCGCGAAGATCGTGGTACTGGAAAGAAGAGCGCAGGAGGTAACGTCGTTATTGATGTATTTTGTAAACCTATTACAACATTAGCACCTTTAACACCAGAAAGTGTTCCGGATAAAATACTTTGCAATCTTAATCCCTTCAATCCCAGCACTTTTAAACGTGAATGAAGAATTGGTTGTAATTGTTCACTGCCAATAGCCGAATCTTTTACTTCTATATTTAGTTTTTCTAGCGATGGTAAGTTCTGTAATAATCCATGAACATCTAAATATCCCAGTACGGGAAAGTTGTACAAATTGAGTTCAGCTAAGTTAGGAACAGATTTAAATGCATTTTTTTCTAAACGACTACACTCCGGCATATCATGTAAGTTCAATTTTCGTAACGTATCTAATCCATCAAAATCGTTTTGTGAGATGGTTGTCAGAAGGTTGCCAGATAAATCTAAGGATTGTAAATTTTTCAGCACTGCCCAAATTTTGGAAAACGACGTGCTCAAATTTGTCAAGCGATTATTAGATAAATCCAGAGTTTCCAATAAAGTTATTCTTTCAAGTTCTTTTTCTGAAATTTCACTAATGTGGTTATGGGATAGATTGAGATGGTGTAAAAATGGGGTTTCCATTTGAACGATTTTAGATATTCCTGTTCCGGCTAAGTTTAATTCTCGTACAGTTTTTGGTTCTCCAAGTATATTAATTACAGCACCTTCCGATAAAGGATTAAATGACAAATCGATTTTTTTAATGTTCACCATAATACTATTATCTGGCGGAATATCTTTAATTTTATTATGTGATAAATCGACTGATGATACGAAAAAGTATTGTCTTTGCAATGCTTGCCAAGGTGCAATTTCAAACAAATTGCGTGCTAAATTAATATTCTCTAACATTTGCAATTTGGCCCTCTCAAAAATTGTTTCTGGTAACTCCCTTAAGAGATTTCCTTCCAAATTTAGATGTTTTATGCAAATTAAACCTTCAAACATGCGTTCACCTAATCTTTCAATTTTGTTGTTACTGACATCGATGATTTGTAATTGAGTGGAATTATGAAAAGCCATTTCACTGATAGAATCTATTTGGTTAGCGGCTACTATTAGAGTGTGTAATCTTGGTAGTCTTGCAAAATCTAATTCCTCAATTGCTTTTAACTCGTTTCCAGAGAGATCAACATATTCCAAAAATTGTAGTGTCGCGATAAATTCAGCGGCGAAGAAATTGAATTTGTTATGTTGTGCGTATAGTTTTCTTAAACGTGGATGTATTCTAAACGAAGATGGAAATAAGTAACTTAATTGATTTTCCGATATATCCAAAATTTCCAAACTTGTTCCTGTATTGAAAAATTCTCCTTTAAACGAGTTCAGCTGATTTCCTTTTAATGATAATTTTTGTAAATTCATTACGTTAACGAAGGCACCTTGTTTAATACTGCTAATGTTATTATGAGATAAATCTATTTCAGTTAAATTTTGTAAATTGTAAAACACATTTTCAACAATTTCTGAAATATCGTTGTTGTTTAAGTAGATATTTTGTAGATGAGTTGATTTACTAAATATGTTTGAAGTTATAGATTTTAAACCTATGTAACTTAAATCAATTGATTCTATTTCAGTAAGTGTATGGAATAAATCATCAGGGATTTGTATTGAACGACCACTTCTGCTCATATTTAGAGTTTTTAAAGTTGCCATTAAAGTAAATGTAGATTTTGGCAAGTCAGATAATTGATTGTTGCTGATATCGAAGACTTCTAACTTTGATAATATTAATGGAGAATCAGACATGCTGCTAATTTTATTTTGTGATAAATGCAATTCTTTGAGGGTAGTTTCTATACCAACAAATGCATCTGAATTCAATGTCGTTATTAAATTGCGTGTTAAATCTAAGTATCGCAATTGCTGGAAGTATTGAAATGTTGCTGGTGGAAGTTCACGTACTACATTTTTTGCAATTACCAGTCTTGTAACTTGATCAGCTATGGATTTTAAAATGTCTGCTGATAGCGCTGCAACACGATTGTAATCTAGTTCCAATGTGTTTAGATGGGGTAATCGTCCAACTGCGGAGGCTGGTATTAGTAGAATGTTATTGTCTTTTAACCGAAGTGTTTCTAAATTATCCAAGCCTTCAAAAGCGTCGTCTTCAATCTAAAATAAATGATTATAGAGAATGAATGTACGAGGCGCATCCAGAAAGTAAGTTTCCCTATTTGTTTGCTTTGAAAGTACACACATTTAGCAAGCGAAATTGCGCACACGTAACAAATCTATGATATATCGATCATCTGCCGGCCGGACAGGTCTCGCCGAGTGCCAGTAGAGCGGAAGAAGTGGCCCGAAATGGCGCGCTTATTTGTTCTCCTTCCACCTGCGACGTTCGGTCCTTAATGCACAACACATCGCGCCGACCGAAATTCACCGTTATCTCTGCCATGTCTACGGGCCGAACATCAGAGCAAACATATCGTGTGTCGCTGGTGTCAGCAATTTTTCGAATGTCGTCATTTGTCCACGATGAAGCGCGCAGTGGGAGACCGTCCCCCATCGCTGATGACCTTGTGGAGCTGGTGGGGCAGTGCATCGTGGAGGACCGTCACTTCACGATCATGGACTTCAGCAGCCATTTTCCGCAGATATCGCGATCCTTGTTGTACGAAGTTGTCACGAAACACCTGCGAAACGAAGCAGCAGTCAATGCACTGCGTCACAGTGGATCTCCAGTTAAGACGAAATTCAAACAGACTGTGTCGGTGCAGAAGGTGATGTGCACTGTGTTCTGGGACAAGAATAGCATTCTGCTCATTGACTGTGTCACGCGCGTTCAAGTCGCAGGCGGCACAGTTCTAGGAGACAGGTATACAAAAGTTGATACCACGATATGACGAGTGTCTCAGTTCATGTGGCGACTATGTCGAAAAATAGCTCAATTTGTATGTAAGTATGTTGCCTTTTATTTCACAAAATAGAGAAACTTACTTGCTGGATGCGCCTCGTATAATCAAAAACAAGCAACACAAAATGAAATATGTTTTTCTTATAACTTACAGTGCGCAAGGAATTCACACTAATATCTAGAGTTCTTAATTGTTTCAATCCTAGAAAAGTTCCAGGAACAATATTGGCTATGCTATTTCTGCTTAAATCCAAAACATATAGGTTGACTAAAGAAGTAAACATATTGTTTTCCAAACTCTGTAACAACACATAATACTATTTAGGAAGAAAATTAAAATGGCGGTTTGTTCATACTTGTATTAAATTTGATGACAAATTCAAGTGTCTTAAACCTTCAAATATTTTAATTGCTGGTTCTGGAAATTCTGTAATGAGATTTTCAGATAAATCTAATAGTTCCAGATTGTACGCTCCATGAAAAACATCGCTATTAAATGTTGTTAATCTGTTATGTGTAAGTTTTAACATTCTTAAGTGTTCCAAACTTTCCAATGATCCACCTTCTATAGATGATATTAAGTTGTAACTTAAATCTATCCGTTCAAGTGCTTTTTGGTTGTGGAAAATGCTTTTTTTCAAAATTCCTAAAAAATTGCAATCTGTTAAAATTCTCGCCTAGAAAAATGGGAATGAGATTTTAAAGATGTAAGTTCGTTTTTACATCTCAATTGTATGCACAACTATGTAAAAACCATCATAATGTGCTTTCCTTAGAGATGGCTGAAGATGCAATGAAAAAACGTTTCAATTTTAACATTTCCATCAATCTTCATACCATCAATAAGCACTTTGTTTACATGAATATTTACCAATTCTATTCCTTCTCAGTTCTAATATTTTTAACGCTGCTGGTCCATTTAACGATGCAATGGGGACTGCAGTAAAACTGTTCCCATTTAGGTAAAGCTCCTGCAACAATAACAGTTACCATTCTACTATACAACAGTAATGCAATTTTAGTAGTTTAGCAAGTTTGAAACATGAATTCATGAGACACACATTTCAGTATACCAACACTAAGTAAACATTTTACACATGGCACATTTTTTCGAGAATTTATTTGTTCTCCATCAAGATAATGCAATTTGTTGTTTCCCTACAGAAATTGGTATTTAATAAAGATTTTGGGCATCGCGCATTTTTCTTATTTCTTGAAAAATGTCCAAAAATTTTTACCAAATGCATAGATAGGTATGTGAAATTTGAGGTGCCAACGACTTTTGAGCATGGCTAAGAAGAACTGAAACATTTGTGGGCTGTTGAACTGTGTCTTATTTTTACCCATAATTAATTAAAATTAATTTAAAATAATTTTTTGTGTCGCAATTATTGTTTAAGTCAGATGTCAATGATAAAGTTTGAAGTTATCTCCCTCCTATGAGAACTGAGCCTCCTCTCCAAGGTAGAAGAAGAAACCAAAAATTAATGTTTGCTAATTTATCGGTGAAAATGGTTCAATATGAAATTAAAACTTGAAAATCTCTGTAAAAAGGCGTTTTGTCCAATAAAAATTTCTTTGAGTAATCATTTTCTGAAGGTAAAAGGGAAGGCTGATCCGTTGACCAGAATCAATGTACATAACCTGGCACACCTCAAACTACTATTCCTTAAATAAATCTTTCGAGACAATTATTTTAGAATGAATTTATTCAAAGAAGGAAAGCAACCTTAAATTTGAATGACTTATTCGCAAGTAGTTTGTAAACTACTACCTGCGAAATTGATTGATTGATAATAGTTTTTGTAAAATCAATTTATACACCAATTTTTAGCATAATAGGTATAACACACCTTCAAATTTTCACATCCTTCTAATATTCCTTCTTCAATAGCCTTTATACTATTACCACTGAGATCAAGTATTTGTAGATGTTTGAGGGTGTGAAATTCGCTACTCGAAAATATCGGATTTAATGTATCCCCTAATAAATTATCAGCTAAACGTAATTCTATAAGGGAATTTTGTAATCCCTGAAGTAGTCGTTCTGTCAGTCTTCTTAACGAATTTCCAGAAAAGTCCACTTTCCTTAGAGGAAGTCCCAATGTACTGAAAATCTGAGAAAGAGAACATCAATATTTTTGGGGATAAAAATTTATAAATTATACTTGAATAGGTAACGATTGATGTCCTGCCCATTTTTGACTGTAAGCAACTACTGGTGCACCATATGGAATTGCAGGAAAATCCGCAAACACTATTCTATCACAGTTCACACTAACAGCAGGATCGCCATCTAAAGCAGCCTCTATTGGTCCAACGGAACACTTGCACGGAAAATGTAACTCTCTTGATACTTCAAAACATGGCACAAAATTTTCTGCAGAAATAAGCCATAATATTCTCGTTAGAAATGATATTTGTAACCAAATTCGCATCTAAAACAAAACAATTCAATCAGGACATATACGTTGTTATGCTAAAATCTTCGTAACATAAAGATTATATAAAGCATGAAAGTGAGGGGCAACATTTCCTGTTTCCACTATTTTTACCTGTATGCGTTGTTGAATTTGTGTAACATAACAATCAAACCAAACTGTTAGCAACATTGTTGCAGTGTCATTGTTAATATAGAAGCACCATTAAAGTATGTTTTCTGAATTTACGTACTCTACTAGTAGAAATACATATTAAATCTTCCAATTCTATATAAATATATGTAAAATTTACATACACGAAGGAAATTGTGACAATATATTGGTAACATACTCCTCAAAATTACATTTATTTTACATTCCTTCCGTTTTCCTTTTGTAGAGAGATCATGTAGGTAGGTATCTAATCTTTGAATATTCAAAGAGCTAACGTAAATAACGTTATCCTTTTGCTGCACCAGTGAGGTGCAGTTTCCTCGTGTTTTCATTGATTCATAAATTCAAATTTAAAACAGGCGCCAATGAAACTAGTTCTTTAGCATTAGGCCGGCCGCACATTGAACGCAGCACAGCACAGCACAGCGTAGCACAGGGCAGCAGAGGATTTTGTAACCCACGGAAGTAAAGCGAACACCGCATATTGCACGCAGCCGAGACGTAGTACAGGCAGAGGATTATTTTTTTCCTCTGCGTTCCTGCGTCCTCTGTAAACTGAACACAGTTTTCCTCTGTGCCTCTGTCGGGCTCCGAGATATTTTATGCGTAGTACCTTATAAGCGTATGTATTTTAACAAACTGATCCTTGTTTAAACGAAAATAGATTTTTCTTCGACTATTATTTAGTCCCTTTAAAAGGAGAAACTCCCCCTTGGTATTCCCTTGTTTTAAATAATCATGCATCCATACAGACTTTCTACGTTTCGTAGTCAAACTGCATTATTACGGTTTCCATTTCCGAATCAGATTCTAATACAGAATCGAAATAAATTTACTCATAATTCCGTACTTCACCCGAAAACTGCACAGAGGAAATTAAAATCCCTGCGTTCAATATGCGGTGACCATTAGTCGCAGAGTCGAGGAATAGTTTTCCTCTGCTGCCCTGTGCTACGCTGTGCTGTGCTGTGCTGCGTTCAATGTGCGGCCGGCCTTAGCGACAAAGCGCGGGGTTTGGGTAATGTGTGTTGCATAATATGATAGTGAGTGAACGTTCATGCATGCATAGGCGCATAATTATGTAGTTTCTATTTTCGAGCTCTACTCCTTACCTTAAAAAAACAACCCCAAAACTAGTTTCACCGAAGAAGTAACTCGCAGAAAATGCCATTAAATCTATATCTTTAATGCATGTAGTTCCAGCATTACTAATAGGATACAAAAATATGTAACAATTTATTTCCAAGTTGCAACCACTTAGCAGGAAATCCACCCCTTCTGCCAAACACAAGAGGGAACTATGGTTTTGCAATGGACTGTATATTTTTTAATGTGCTAATTGTCATCAATCCACTTACCCCTATTAATTGTAGTTACTGGTGCAGGTTTCGGGGACGTCAGGGATGCTATGGGTGGGAAAAGGAAAAATTGGGGAACGGAGGATTGATTCGACTTTCTTGTAAGTTGATCTATTGCTTGCACAAATCACCCCTTTGTCGCACTTACTATTGCATAAACATTTAACGATTGGTAATTGACCAAAATATTATACGTGTCGCGTTGACAATTGTTGGCGAGCAACTGCCGCTATCAAAGCAAATTCTATTCTATCTAATAAAATAAATATTTTTAAATAAATCTAACATTTCCCGCGGCCCTGAAGAGATCTTCAGAAATTAAATTAAATTGATTTCCTACAACACGTAGATATGACACAAACAAGCAAAACATTCTTCTAATTCTAATAATTCAAAAGAAACCAAAATGTCAAATACTATAAAGAAACTATACTGTAAAATTCTAATAAATAAATATTATTGTGTAGGTAACGGACATAATTTCGCTACAGGACGCCTATAGATCCCATTTTTTGTTTGCACATCCACCACTCGAATTACATCGTCAGTTCCCGGGAATACGTCCACAATGCGCCCTAATGGCCAACGTAATGGCGAAATGTTGGGTTGCTGCAGAACAACAATGGTACCCCTTTTGACTGCATTGGATATAGTGTTCCATTTTTCCCGGGCTTGTAATGTATGTAGATACTCAATGTGCCAACGCTTCCAAAAGTGTTGAACCATTTGATCTATTAAGGTATACCTATCTAATCGATTAAGCTTACTTTCTAACACGTTCGGCGCAGGTAACCGATTTAGAGGCGTTAGCGTAAGAAAGTGTGCGGGGGTAAGCGCTGTAGGTTCTGAGGGATCCGAAGAAAGAGCACATAATGGCCGCGAATTGAGTAAACATTCAATTTGAATTAAAAGTGTATTCATTTCTTCGTAGGTGAGCAATTGATCTCCGATTACCTTAAACAGATGAGATTTGACGCTCTTCACGTTTGCTTCCCACAATCCTCCCATGTGAGGTGCCCCAGGGGGGATAAAATTCCATTGTATCCCCTTAGCGCTCAACTCTGTTTGCACATCTCTTTGAAAATCTATTGAGTTAAGCATATTTGACAGGTCCTTTAAATAACCTTTTGCTCCTACGAAATTGCTACCTCTATCGGAATACAACACGGCACACAAACCTCGACGAGCCAAGAATCTTTTCAAAGCTTGGAGAAATTTAGGGGTTGAAAGATCTGAAACCAGTTCTAAATGAATCGCTTTAATTGCGAGGCATACAAATAAGCATATATATGCCTTTTGTGATTGAGCACCTCTTCGACGACTGAGCAAAATACGTATGGGCCCCGCGTAGTCTATTCCTGTTTTCAAAAAAGGTTTGGCTTCTTGTACCCGACAAGAAGGTAAACTCCCCATTATAGGAAATTCAGGTTTTGGTCGAAATTTGAAACACCGATTACACTTACTAATGATGTGCCTAACAATACTACGAGCTGATAAAATCCAGTATCGTTGACGTAATAGAGATAGTACGAGATTAGGCCCGGTATGAAAATTCTTGTGATGATAATGTTCAATTAGCATATTTACTAAGGGATCCCGTTTCGGAAGAAGGACGGGATGCTAACTATCGAAGTTTAAATCAGAATTTTCTAATCGGCCGCCAACCCGCAATAACCCATCCTTAAGGAAGGGTCTATATTTACGAAGTGAGGCTGAACAAGAACCCGTATTTTCTAACAAAATCAGTTCTTGTTTGAAATGAATTCCTTGTACAATTTTCAAAAGAGTATTCTCTGAAACTTCTAGATCACCCGAGGTTACATCTCGTTTACCAGGCAGATGCTTTAGAAAACGAAGGACATAAACAGTACTACGTAATAGCCTAACCCATGACGAACATCGACTAACTAGAGCATATAAAGGATTAATTTCTCTTGTTGCTACAATCATCGAAACGTTAATGGATTCTGGAAGATTTGATATGTAGGGAGGAGAAGTAACTGGCCATTGCTCGGGATCCCATTTCAACCATTCTGGACCAGTTGTCCACGTAGTAAGAGATAGAAATTGAGATGGCGTCATGCCTCTCGATAAGCTATCACTAATGTTTTCTTTTCCATTTACATGCAACCAACAAGTAGTCTTTGATAACGTTTGAATTTGTGTTACTCTGTTACTAACGAACGTTTTTAATTTCGAAGGGTGCGTGGCAATCCAGCTAAGCACTACAGTAGAATCTGATAATGCGTAGATATGTGGAATTGTCAAACGCGGTTGATAACATTTTACAATGTAATTAATAAGTTTCGACAGAAGATGGGCTGCGCAAAGTTCCAACCGAGGGATAGATACAAACTTTAATGGTGAAACTTTGGACTTTGCGCACAGGAGATGGACATGTACTTCCCCATTGGCATCCACAGTACGAATGTAAACGACCGCCCCAAAGGAAGTCACACATGCATCCGAAAATCCAATTAAGATAACACTATCATGATCCTTGGTACTGATATGACGAGGTATACTAAAATTTGATAGCACTGGCAAACTATTTATGAATTGGTCCCAGCGGCGTGATATTTCAGGAGGAGCCAAATCGTCCCAGTTTAATTTAAGGAGCCAAAGTTCCTTTATGATTAATTTTTCTAAAAGGGTAACGGGTGCTAGAAATCCCACAGGATCATAACACCGTGCTACGACCGATAGAATGGTTCGTTTAGTGCATTTTGCATCTATCGGTTGAAATGAAAATGCGAAAGTATCTGTGACAGGTTGCCATTGCAGTCCTAAGACCTTGAGAGAACATGTATCGAAATCTACCACTTGCGTTGAACGATCTTCAATCGGAATTTCATTTAACAAGTCACGTGAGTTCGACGCCCATTTAGTTAAATGGAAACCACCTCTACGGAACAATTCTGTTAATTCGTGATAAACCGGTATTGCCAAATCAACTGAGCCGATACTGGATACTAAATCGTCTACATACATGTCTCGTTGTGCAATATCGGATGAAAGAACTAATGACTTCTTTTCATCTTCGATCAATTGTCGGATACATCGAAGGGCTAAAAAGGGGGACGATTTCATTCCAAAAGTAACGGTATTTAATTGATACACATCGATAGGTTCGTTTGGGGAAAACCTCCATAACACGCGTTGAAATCTTCGATCACATTCCCTTATCATAATTTGACGATACATTTGTTTCAAGTCGGCGGTAAAAGCTATTTTGTTTAATCTAAAATTTAAAATCGTAGTAAGAATATCAGTTTGCAATTTTGCGCCCGTATATAACAAATCATTTAAAGAATAATTACTATCGGTTTTACAACTAGCATCAAAAACTATACGCAGGGGGGTACTAGAAGAGATATGTTTAACAACGGCATGATGCGGAATAAAATAGCTATTAGAGGAATCATATTTGGAAACAAGTGACATGTGACCTTGTTTTATATAATCACGAATAATCTCAGAGTATTGTCTTCGAAATTCTAGATTATTATCCATTTTTTTCTCTAAGGTAAAAAGTCTACGACGAGCGGTTAAATAAGAATCCCCTAAATTATTAGAGTCACACTGAAACGGTAGCGCGACCGTGTAACGACCAGTGGTATCACGATGATAAGTCGATTGGAAAATCTGTTCACAAGCTACCTCATCAGGATGAGAGACTGATACCGAGGGAATATCTTCTACTTCCCAGAACCGCTTAACTAATCTATCCAGGGACGGTTCCAATACAGTACAAAAATTGTATGGCGCTGAAGACGGGGACGCAAGAGGTGCCGTACCCATCATCACATATCCTAAAGTGGTACCAACCGCAGTGGGTGAATTAGGTGGACCTACTACTCGAGTGTCCGTTAACAAATAAGGAAACAACTCCGCTCCAATAATTCCGTCAACTTTGGAAGGAATATGAAATTTATCATCTGCCAAGGGTAATGATTGTAAATGATCTAATGCGTCTATATCTACATGAAAGTTTGGTAATGGATCAGTAATTTTATCGACAATAAATACTTGTAAGGGGTAGCGTTTAGTTGCATCAAACCGAGAACCAATCACGACATCAGCTACACCACGAATGTCACTACTGACAGATCCAATTCCACGAACAGACCCAATATATTTCGACAGATTTAATTTCAACCTACGACACGCTTCTAACGTCAAGAAATTTGCTTGGCTACAACTATCGATAAGAAAGCGTACTTCATTTGAACTGCTTTGTTCGCTGGGAATGCAAACTTTGGCAGTGGCTAATAGAATGGCCGTGCTAATACGATTGTTATCACTGGCAATGGAACAACAATTTGTAATGGAATCATTTAACGAGCGGTTAAGCGAAGTGCTACTGGTAGCTTCAAGCTGGGGGTGCTCGAGTTGATTTCTGGCGCTTTGAACTTCACATTTAACCTCAGGTGTATTATGAATGGCGTTTTGAAGTGTAGTAACGTGTGATGCCGTGCTCTGCAAATTTTACAACTATGCGTACTATTACAATTGACGATTTTGTGGTATGCTAAACAGTTCATACATAGGTTATTGGTTTTGACTAATTTATATCGCTCTGGTGGGTCAACTTCTAATAATTTCGAACAAGTGTAAGTTAAGTGCGAAGTTGACTTGCAAATTCCACATTTTGAATTTGTGGTACTAGGGACTACGAATGAATGAGGAGTTTTCATTTTATTAGGGCTGCTAAGATTGACCTTATTACTGGCAGCTAAATTCGACTTTTGAGAAGACGGAGTGCGCGCACATATTTTTGCCTGTTCTTTAACAAAAGTAACAATATCATTATATGATGGGATATCTACCTTCCTTCGTGTATTTTCGAACAATCTTTGCGTTTCTGGATTTAATTTAGAAAATGCTAAGTAAGATAAAATGTAATCAGCTAAATCTTTAAATTTGAGTTTGAGTAGAGCTGTGACGGCGGCATGAAACGTCTCTATAAATAAATTCAATGTGGTGAACGTTTCGCATTGCGCCTGTTTAAAATTGAGCAATTGTTCTAAATACGAATTTGCTATCAACCTCTTATCATCAAACTTATCAATAAGCGCTTGGAGTATAATTCTGTAATTATCACCCGTTGGAGGAATACCTGAACACACACTTAACGCGTTGCCGCTCAGGCATCCCATCAAGTAATTTACACGATCAATATCGTTTAGATCTTTATTATTATGAATAATGTTATTGTAACACTCAATGAATAACGGCCAATCTTTAAGATTCCCACAAAATTTTGGCAGAGGTAACTCTGGTAACTTTCTAATAGTTTTGGAACTGACTACTTCTCGGGGCGTTTGCAGAGATTCCTCTGTACGTACTCTAGCTGCTGCTACATTTTTTGCGACCGCCTCTATATTACAAATTAATTCGTCTAATGTTTCCAATGCGGCGTAATTTGGAATGTAATTGTCATTAATGTGACATTCTAGCTTATTAATGTCATCCAAAGTATCTACAAATTTAGTTTTTGTGTCTGCCAAAGTTTCATATCTAACGCGGAAGTAATTTACTTTTTCAGCGGTAGTTAAATCGCGACTATTGTCATATAACCTTTGTATACGCGAAAAATATTGTTCTTTCTTTGCAATCAATATTTTCAATTGTTGCGGTTTTGATGCCATACTGCGTACAAACAATATCTAATATCTACAATGAAGATAAGTGCAACAAATATGTGTTTTGTGCAATTTCTATAACGCGATAAATAACCAATCAGTGCTCGATAGGACCAAATGGATTTGCAATGGACTGTATATTTTTTAATGTGCTAATTGTCATCAATCCACTTACCCCTATTAATTGTAGTTACTGGTGCAGGTTTCGGGGACGTCAGGGATGCTATGGGTGGGAAAAGGAAAAATTGGGGAACGGAGGATTGATTCGACTTTCTTGCAAGTTGATCTATTGCTTGCACAAATCACCCCTTTGTCGCACTTACTATTGCATAAACATTTAACGATTGGTAATTGACCAAAATATTATACGTGCCGCGTTGACAATTGTTGGCGAGCAACTGCCGCTATCAAAGCAAATTCTATTCTATCTAATAAAATAAATATTTTTAAATAAATCTAACAAACTATGTTAAAGAATCGAGAAACAAATCATTATATGTCGGTATATTATCCTCCGATTTAGGAGCTTTCGAAATACCTACGTATAATTGACTTTTGAGGTGCAGCCCGCTAGCAGGAAACCACCCTTTGTGTCAAACACACAAGAGGGAACTATGTTAAGGAATCGAGAAATGAATCATTTTATGACAGTGAATCATCTTTCGATTTAGGAGCTTACTCGTTTCTCGATTATTTACCATAGTAACCTCTTACGAGTGTGGTACAAGGGTTGGTTTTCCTGCTAAGGGGTTACAACTCGAAAGTCAGTTTATACATATTTAGTAAGCTCCTAAATCGGAAGATGATTCACCGTCATAAGATGATTCGTTTCTCGATTCCTTAACATAGTTCCCTCTTGTATGTTTGGCACAAGGGTGGTTTCCTACTAGGGAGCTGCACCTCGACAGTCAGTTTATACGTATTTCGAAAGCTCCTAAATAGGAGGATAATATTATACCGTCATAAAATGATTCGTTTCTCGATTCTTTAACACAGTTCCCTCTTGTGTGTTTGGCAGAAGGGGTGGATTTCCTGCTAAGTGGTTGCAACTTGGAAATGAATTGTTACATATTTTTGTATCCTATTAATGCTGGAACTACATGCATTAAGGATACCTATTATAGATTTAATGGTAGGTACCTATTTTCTATGAGTTACCTTTTCGGCGAAACTAATTTTGGGGTTGTTTTAAGGTAAGGGGTAGAGCTCGAAAATAGAAACTACACTAGTTTAAGAGCTCCTAATGATACGCCTTGCGCGATCCTCCATTGCTGTTTTGAAGAGGTGGGGGGGGGGGGGGGGGGGGCTTAATCACGTTCAGGTTCACTCATCCCCCTCACTTTCAAATTAAAATTCCTGCTAAGGAGATCGAGCTCAAAATTTTATTCTTGCAGATTTTGAAAGCTCATAAATAGCTTCTAATTCAGAGCTATCATTTTTTTTAATTCTCGCATGGTGGGGGGGCCAGCTGCACGAGGGTTTGATGAAAATCAAACGTATAGTAGGTACGGTTATTATTTTATTCAATTATAGCGATGTGTCATAATAAAAAATGACGCCAGAATCGACATTGATACATGTTCCACTTAAAATGGCACAATTTATTTTTATGTTATGTTATGGTAAAAAAAAGTTCTAGGGAGATGGTTCCGCTTGGTTTCGGTTCCTGCACTGGGACCTTTTTGGTCTATTGTACTCCTTTAAGTTTGAATTATAAACCTTTCCCCATAGACTTTTTTAATACATTTAAATTGAATGATAAATGTGGCTACATGTTTCGACAAGACTTTGAAATTGTCATCATCAGGCCTCTACAAATATTACGCTAAGAATAATGAGTACAGGTTAATATATATACTTACACTAAAGTTTAGTGTAAGTAAGTAATATACAACGTGTCCAAGATAAGGATGAACAGCATGGGGATCTTGAAAACGGTAAGAGATACGAAGGCGGTTAAATTAGAGAAAAGTTGTATCATTTAGGGCATGTTCACATGTAGTTGTAAAAGTTCATTATTGTTTATCGTTTCCGAGATTTAAAAACAAAATGCGATTTTTGGGTTTTTCTTTTTTCGTAATTCCTACCTTTATTTAAAAGATTTTTAAAAACCAACGATACTTCTTCATTGTCACTTTTTGAATTCTATTAGATGGAGTTGTCAAATTTCTTATTCGACGTTTCGTCTCCGAGGAACCATCATCAACTTTATTTTTTTATATCGCCGCAACCAACAAAACACCCTGTATTCGATAGTATTTTTTATTACGAATTTAACGATGTATTGCACATTACGGTTTTGAAGCTTATTTTTAAGAAAAATTTCAATAAACACAGTAAACCTGTGTCCAGAAAATAACGACAACCTATTTGAACAGTTATTGTAATTATTTAACTTTAATTAAATAGGTTTAAAAGATTGGAGTTGTTAAATTTGTACATAAAAAAATTTTATCAAATACTAAAATTAATCCGAATATTGCTTGAAAAAAATTTGCTTCAAAACCATAATTCGTTATAAAAAATACTATCGAATACAGGGTGTTTTGTTGGTTGCGGCGATATAAAAAAATAAAGTTGATGATGGTTCCTCGGAGACGAAACGTCGAATAAAAAATTTGACAACGCCATCTAATAGAATTCAAAAGTGACAATGAAGAAAGTCGATGGAAAGCTAGTCACTCAACCCGTGCGCGCTGCGAAGGACATTTTGCAAGCAGCGCTAAGTTACAGTACACAAATTTATTAAAATCCACTCTTACCCTATAATAACAGTTTTTTTCATTTTTCCATTGTAACAAAAATATTTGAGATACACCTTTTATAGCGTCACTCTGATATAGCGTTAAAATATTTGTGGTCCCTACGATGACGTTATAACCAAGTTCTACTGTATTACACAATTTTAAAACTCACCACCGATCGCAGCGACCAATTAAAATTATCAAAAACGACATTTAAATAGCTACATTAAAATGTGCGGGATGATAATGTTAAATAACCACTTCTATTCTTACATTTTAATTCAGTTTATTTAAAATGTGGATTTTAAGTTGCTGTTATAAATTTTAATTCTTAATACACGTGAATGAAACTTACATATTAAATAAGTAAATATTGAAAAGCAACATTTAATTTTCATAAGACGTGTAAAAGAAACACTAAAATTCATCTAAGGATTATATTTTGTTGTTCAAATTGCATTTTACTAATAAAAAGTAAAACGGCGTGCCATAAGATACCTGTCGATTGCCGATTACCCACCCTCAAGGTAAAAAAAAAACTAAAAATGGGTATTATTATTATGGTTATACAGCACAGCTGTACCAAACATACATTGTCCCAGAGAAGGCGTGGTCGAGGGAGCTACATGTTTACAAAGTACATTCAAGTGCAAATAAATTTCTATGTGAATAGATAACATAAAGTTAAGATACATAGTGTAAATAACGAAGTGCAAACGGCAACGTGCGTGAACTATCAAATAATTCTAGGGTTGAATTCACCAAGAGTTTTATTGACCAGTTTGAATTGTTTAAAATTAAATCACATATTTTCCGGAAATAAATTTTGTACGAAATCTTAAAAAAATAAATAATTTATACCCCCACCCCAGAGCCACGAACCCCCAATAGTACTTGCTCCCCCTGGGAAATTTTTATGGCGGTGCCCTTGATAAAAGCATTACAGATATCTGCCGCACTGCCTGAAAGTAAGCACTTGGAGAAAGAGTAGTGCCGGAATCACGCACCTTACCAAGTAGATAACCAAAATGGTGAAGAAACTTTTTCCAAAAACCGGAGAATAAGAACGAGATTTTCCAGGCATTGTATACATCCATTACTTTTTGTACGTGTTGTTATAAACCAGCATAATGTGACCATAGACTCCTTTTGAAATACGCCTCAAAATTCTTTGATTATGTATTTCATTGTTTAAACACAAAAATATTGTCAAATATTTATTACTTCTGTGTTAGTCATTTATTTTTTAGGGCCGACGAATTCCATAGCTTTACTTAGGTACTTTCCACACGACACGGTTCCTTTTTCGGAGTTGGGAAGGTCACTGCTTGCGGTGCATAATTGAAATTCCATTTTCCTACCAGTATCAAGACATTCAAACACCGAGGCGATGGAGGTTTTATAGAAAATCGTTGTCACAAAATGCACAGCATGTAAAAGCTTGATGAGACCATAACTTATTTCAAATTTCAAGCATTGGCAATTGGAATCTCTACCATCAACCAAAGATGCACTTCACAAACATTTACTGCGAGCATTCCTGCAAACTGAAGAATGGAGTGAAGAAATTAATCTTGGACCAGATACCATACTTCCACAACAGGGGAATTGCATAAAGCCGATGTACGATGGCGGACTACTCCAGATGCTTCAGAAGCGACAATTACCCTGGCCATAGGTATGTCACTGGGAAAAGTGGAATGCACTATCGTCTAACAAAAATAATGAGAAAACGTGTGTTGACTTGCGAATATTATGTTAAAGACAGGTCGTCGTACTATACGTGATAACAAGTTCGCGTTCCTCCATTGAATAAAGGTTCCTCTTAATGTGTGAGCAGGTACAGTCCGGGCAATTGGGCTATTGATTAAAAGTGCTATACAGGGTGTTTCAAAATTGCGGGGCACTATTTCAGATTTCAGGGATGTTGGTAAGGCATTTATAGGGAGTAGGGGATGCGCTATTAACATGAATCGCTGATGTAAAAGCAGTACGCAACCAGCGTTGTACTAATTCACATGTATATGTACATATTACATTTTTTGTAAAATAAATTACGAATTAAATCAAATACAGTCCATTCTATCGATCCAGATGTGTTCTCCAGCACAAAATAAACAGAAAAGTTCATATAAACATATGCCTTAAATTAATTTATTGACGAGATATTGAAAGTCAAAGAGAAATATTTAAAAGCTCGAAGTTGGCGTTTAATTTAATCATTAACATCTACCAAACATCTGTAAATTTGTACCATTTTCGTACTATTTAGTTTATGCTCGTTTTGGTGTGATTCTTTGAAGACTGTTTAGGTTGTTACTGCAATGGGAGACACTACAAATTTGTTCTCGTTTGCCGAACAAACAGACATGCTGTTAATTTATGGCGAGGTACATAAAAAACGCCACGGCTGCTGTGCGAAGATACCATGAAGCATTTACAGATGCTTAATAATAAAGTCACTAATATTCTAAAGTACCGCAACTTATGTTCCAATGAGTTAGAGAGAGAAAGCTAATTTTAACCCCAAAATGGCGGAAAATGACAAATCTGTCTTGACATACGATGAAAATTAGTATTTACTATTACTAAGTTTGACGTTTGACACTTGGTTTGAAACGCGGCAATTTGAAAAACATCATAAACTTGTAGTTTCCCATAGACAGGCTTGTCTTCTTATTCTTACACACTACTTGCTGTATTTTTAGTTATCCTTTTCTGTGATTTAATAAACGATTCTAAATGGAGTGTTAACACGACAAAATAAATGTCAATTTTAAAAACGTATGTTAGGTTCGTTTGGCAAAGTTCCAAATTTTTTATCTTTCAATTAAACTGTACCTTTTAATAACAATGACAAATAATTTTTAAGAAATATATTGATAAGTATCTAATGTTAGTTTAGTTTTTATCAAACACTTAAGTCATTAAATTTTCTAGTGACTAGGTCTTCAATATTTGAAATTGCCGCCAAAATTTTAACACCCAAAATGGCGAACGTTGCGGTACTTTAGAATATTTAGTGACTTTACTTAATAATTAAATTAAACGCCAACTTCGAGCTTTTAAATATTTCTCTTTGACTTTCAATATCTCGTCAATAAATTAATTTAAGAGATACGAATGTTTAGGATGAACTTTTCTGTTTATTTTGTGCTGGAGAACACACCCCTGAAATAGTGCCGTGCAATTGTGAACACCCTGTATCAATTTAATTAATTTTAATCACAATTTGTTACCTTTGATAATGACACATACCTACTATCTAAACGCGTCGGGTTACATTTCAACAAAATTAGTAGAATTAATTGTGTTTATCATTACAATTAAACGGGATATGTTGGGGAAGGGTAAGTGTGGAGAAAGATAAGAAATATTGCATATAGGTTAACTAGGTACGTTATCAAAAACAATTTTTTTTTAAATTCCATTTGTTGGAAGGAGGAGCGGCCAAAGTATTTTAATCTCCAAAGATAGATCCAGAAGTCTCCAACGACTTTTACGGGTTGCTCGCATTGCGCTAATGCACATATTTAAGAAGTAGGTACCTACTGTAGTTGAGGTTGAGAGTAACTGGTTTTAAGATGTGCTACGGCCACAGCACACTCTTTGGGGGTGTAACCCAAAGACTGGCCCTATTTCCGCTTTAAGCTCGACATGCTTCATTTAGTTGAGTTTATTGTGAAGAGGAATGCCTAGATGAGTTTTCTTGTAAATCTACAACATAGTGCAGAACTGAATGTTGATTGAGGTGCAGCAAAAATACCTACACTACATCTATAATAAAGTGTTTATTGTTTCGCTCACAGTACCTATTCTTTAACCTCTTCATAGTTTCAAGAACCATTTGAATTTGTCAAACTGTTAAACTCATTCATGAGCAGATGAATTTGTCAAAAATTATAGTTTGTTTGATTTCGTAGTTTTTGATCTATTTGCATTGTTGTCGAACTGAAGCACAAACTTAAAAGCCACAAAAATATTTTAAATATCCATTTCGATACTAAGACATCACCGGTTTTGATGTTTGTAAGTTTCATTTTTCAGCAAGTTTAGTGTTGATCACCGAAATCAATATTTTCGTGGCGTTGAAACAGTGTAGGTAGATAAAGATCATTACAACGTGAGGATACCGAAAATTTGTAAATCAACGTTTGCTTCATCTTGACTTCCAAAATGAATCATTGTATGACTGTATGTAAGTAGGTATATCCATTGACCATTACATTACTTTTTGTACGATTTGGTATAAACAAATAAAATGAAAGTTAGCATAAACTCTTTTTGGAATAAGCGTCATAATTCTTTTGTTATGTACTTCGTTGGAGATATTAATAACAATAATAACTAAGTATTACAAAGATTGCAAGAAAATGTGGATTAATAGAGATGTAATGTCTCGAACCCCATGGGACGTATTGTCCTTTTCAACTCAGTTGCGAACAATATCACTGTCAATTAGTTGCACTAGCAATTTAGTTGGTTTTTTATTATTAAAGAAAGTTACTTCGGTAAGTGTTAGTATGTAATCGTTTATTTGTTAGGGAAACTTCAAGTGTGCGAAGTTTTAGTAATACTCGTTTTGTAAAGGGGTCCACAGACTGCGTTTTTGCTAAGCAGTTTTGTTCGACGAACAATAATCTTCGAACAAAAAGGATACAAAACTGAAGTGTAGGTTCGAAAACTGTCGCTCTTGCTCGACAATAAAACCGATGAAAATAATCAGCTGCGCGGATTTTGTCTGCTGATTTTGTTCGTCGAACATTAGGTGTTTTCTTTTTGCACGTTGTGGTAGACTTAAGCACAGTTTAGTGAGTGAGTGAGCTCTGTCAATAACACACCATTTGTTTTATAAAAATAATTTGACTCAGTTCTCAATAACCCTATTCGTTTTTAAAAGCTTTATTAAGTTTTATATTAACCTGAGGCAGAAATGTCTACATGACGTAAGGCACTTCAATCACGTGATGATTGTGACTTTACCTAACCCTGTGGCGATGCAAAAAGAAAACACCTATTATCTCGGAAGTCTGTGGCGGAAACAGTTTTCAAAACGGTCCTTTTTCTCAATGGTGGGCGTCTGGGTGTACTCGAGTGAGAAGTTTAATTCAAAAAACGTCGGATCTTCGTCAAATTAGTAGAAAGTTTTTATTAGAATTTATTGAAGTCTATCGCAGTTTCCTTTGACCACCTTCTTCCTTTCTTTTTATTATTTTAGATTTTGTGGCTAGTGCCGCCGTCACTGCACAAAGATATGTTGTCGTCATCAGTGGTGGATTTCCGAATAGGCAGAATAGGCCGAGGCCTACGGCGGCACATTTTGGACGGCGGCAAATTTGAGACGGTGACAAATTTTTTGACTCTAGTGAGTTAACTATTATAAATTTTTACGTGTGTGTTTAAGTACAGGGTTGGCCAAACTGGACACTTTCTTATGGAAACATCCTTTATCTTAAGAAATAGAAAAAAATGGACCTATGTGTCTTGAGCACAATTTTAATGAAATAATCACTGGCGTAAACAGAATTCAGCTATCTCTAATCGTTTGGCCACAAGGATGCGTTTCTCGAATTTAGTCGATTTCTTTGATCCTCCCTAACTTTTTTATTATTAAAGATAATCGATTTTAGCAAAATATTTCTTAGAGCACTTTTTTACGTAGAATCCATTGCAATAGGCAATTATTATACAGGATGTTTGGTTTTGTCTGTACAACTCTAAACTACCTTTTTTCATACGGACCACCCTATATATTTTGGGTTTTTAAAAAGAGAGTAAAATTTCCTAAATTTTGATGTATCACTTGTTATATTTATGTTAAATATTATTTGCAATATTGCATTTAATACATTGTTATTTCAAATTAATTTGGAGCCAATTAAAATTTCCAAATAACTAAGGCATTGTCGTTTTAAATCATGCTGTTTTTTGTTAACCATGGAAACCTAGATGTCTGCAAGCAAAATATTTTAATGCATAAAATAATATTTAACATAAATATAACAAATGTTACATCAAAATTTTAGGAAAAAAAAAGGTTTTCAAAAACCCCAAAATATACAGGGTGGTTCGTATGAAAAAATGTAGTTTAGGGTCGTACACAAAAAACCAAACACCCTGTATAAAAATTGTCCATCGCAATGGATTCTACGTAAAAAAGTGCTCTAAGAAATATTTTGCCAAAATCAAATATCTTTAATAATTAATAATAAGAAAGTTATGGAGGATTAAAGAAATCGACTAAATTCGAGAAACGCCCCCTAGTGGCGAAACTATTAGAGATAACTGAATTCTGTTTACCCCAGTGACTTTATCATTAAAATTGAGCTCAAGACACATAGGTTCATTTTTTTCTCTTAAGATAAATGATATACCTACCTTAAAAGTGTCCAATTTGGCCCACCCGCTACAGTGTGTTCTAGGCGGCATACGAAGTTCGCCTACAGGCGGCAAAACCTTAAATCCGTCTCTGGTCGTCATGT